>PVKB01000116.1:0-572839 GCA_004027205.1 Ctenodactylus gundi
GCTTGACTTAGTTCTTGCTAGGCAAACACTTTAACTGCTGAGCCATTCCTCCAGCCCCTCTCAGCTTTATATTAGGTCCCATTCGGATTCACTTGAGACTCGTTTAAATTACATAGCATTTAAAGTACATTTTTTTGTGACAAAGTAGTGTTTTCCTTTCTTTAAATGCTATGGTTAGTTTGAATTATATGTAATAAATAATTATTTTAAAAAGCTTGGTCCTAGAGGTTTGTAAGGCTTTGTGTTTTCAGGCAGGCAGCCTGGGGAAGCAGGTGTTGCCGAGGTTAAGCCTGAGGGACCCGTTGCTGCGTGGCTGTCTCCTCGCATACCCTGTGACGTGAGCCTCTCAGGGCTCCTCCTGCAGAGAAGTTGCCTGCCTGTGAGGCTGGGGTTCTGAGGAGAATGTTCTCTGAGACTGGTCAGCACTCCGCCTAACGTGACCCTCCCTACATGTCTGGTCTACCTTGGAGCCGCCGGAGTTTACTGTAGTGGCAGCTGTGTGTCAAGACATTGCCCAGTGTGGTACTCTTCTCTCTTGTCGCTGAGGCGAAGTACCTGACACTCGCAGCTTGGAGGAAAGGTTTTTCTTGGCCCAGGGTTTTAGTCCAGATTGGCTGGCTCCAACAGAACATCGTAGTGGAAAGTTGGGGGAAGCAAAGCTCTTCCCTTTACGATGGCCAGGAAGCAGAGCACAGGGCACGAGCCCCAGAGAGAACCAGATACTGTCCCAAGGTCATACATCATGGCTGAGCCAGACACAGCCAGAAATGTGCTCTACTGACCCCAAGGCAACCCTCAGGCCAATCAGGTTGACAGTTAAGATGAACCATCAGACGGCTGCTCTTGCTTCTTACCCTGTTTTCGTGATGAAAAGTTGAGCAGGATGTGGTGGCAGAGGCCTATAATGCCAGCATTCTAGAGGCTGAGGCAGGACGATCATGAGTTCAAGCCCAGCCTGAAGAACTTAGTAAATTTGCAAGACCCTCTATCAAAATAAAAAAATTAAGAGACTCTGGGATATAGATCAGTGAAAAGGCCCTGGGCTTAGTCCCCATGTGGGGGACAGGCAAGGGAGGACAGTGTACCTGGGCATCAGGGTCTCCTTCCCTCCTGCCTCGTCTGTTCCCTTTGTACCTCTTTGCTTTTGTATCGGTTCTTAGGAAACTCTGGAAGGAGAATGGCTTGCTGGACACCCTCTAGGGGCAAGTTTAGGAAATCCAAGGCCCCTATAGCCAAAGCGGCTCTTCTGTGTTTAAGTTTCATGTCATCCAGGAGAGCCTGGAGCATCCTTTGGTGATAAGCACCTACTGTCAGACTTAATGTTAACATACTCCTGATACCCAGCGTTTCAGTGATTTCAATTCATCCACCCTGTCCCCAGTCTGTCTTGGTTCGAGGTGTTAGAGAAGATCTTACTGAACCTAATAAATGTATTATCATTTGATTTACATTGAATGGGTAAGGACTTAATGTCATAATTTTTGTGGATGAAGTAAAAAATGAACTGATCTGAATTGTGATTTTTATATATTTTTCATTTATTTTTGGAGACAGAGTCTCACTGTATAGCCCAGTCTGTCCTAAAATCACTGTGTAGCCCAGGGTAGCCTTGGATTTGCAGCAATCCACCAGCCTCAGCCTGAATAGGGATTTTATAGTCATCAGTTTATGTTACTGCTAAGTCATTTTCCCTTAGTTATTTTCGAACTTTTAGGAGTTGGAGTCGTCGTCGTCTTCTTCTTCTTCTTCTTCTTCTTCTTCTTCTTCTTCTTCTTCTTCTTCTTCTTCTTCTTTGAGATAGAGTCCCACTTTAGAGCCCTTACTGGTCCTGAACTAAGTATGTAGCCTAGGCTGACCCTGGACTGATGGCAGTCCTCTTGCTTCAGCCTCCTTAGGGCTAGGATTACAGGTCTGTGCCACCAGCTCAGCTAGTATGTGGTGCTGGGGGATCGAACCCAGGGCCTTACATACTCTAGAGTAGCGCTCTGACTGTTGAGCTGCAGCCCTAGCCCCTTGAGATGGAATTTCCAAATGAATCATGCGGGACTCCTGCGGGTGCTCTGGTGATACAGTCTTGCCCACTGACACTACAAAGCTCTACTCTTCTCTCCATGGCCACAGAAAGCAGAGGCCCTTCCTGCTGGCCCAGTTTCTGTCATTACCTTCTCATAGTGGAGATGAAACAAAACCTTGGTGGACTGGCAGTTATTATATTCCCAGGTTGACTTCAGTGGCTCACAAGAGGCAGAAAACCCCTCTTGTTCCCTCCTTCCCAACCTTGTCCTCTTCCCCAGGTGCTGGGCAGGGAGGGAGAGCTCTTGCCCCCCACTGAGGAGATTTCTTCTGTGGTTTTTCCCTTGGGGATCCTTCAGTCTGCAAGCAGAAGACTTGAAGTATTCAAGAAATTAATGTAAAGAAGCCAGGCATGGGGGAAGGGGGACACACATCTAATCGCAGCTACTTGGGAGGCGGAGGCAGAAAGATCACAAATTCAAGGCCAGCCTGGAAGACTTAATGAGCTCCTGTCTCAAAAAGTGCAGAACATGCTACAGAGTGAGATTCTGCCTCCAAAAAAAAAAAAAAAAAGTGCAGGACATGTAGCTCAGTAGATGAGTGCGTGCATACCGTGGGTCAGATCCTGGGCTCAGTCCCCAGTACTGCTCAGTAAGAGCAATTACACACTCTTCTAAAATGACCTTCCAAAATATTTCTTCTCCTTAAAAAAAATTTTTTTTTTCTGGAGATTGAACTCAGGGCCTTGGAAATACTAAACAGATGGTTCACGGCTGCGCTGCATCCTGGCCAAGATGTATCTTTATAGTGAGATTTTCTTTGGTGACTAATGCCACGCATGCGCACTTCCTTTGCTGGGCTTCCATCTCTGTCTTTGTCAGCATCCTCTGTGCTTCCTGCTTCATTACCTTCTCAATGGCTTCACTTCCCTCATCTGGGTTGTGGTCAGATGCTTGAGTTCCGTAACACAGCCTAACACTGAATAGCGGGCAGTTCCAGCCCCCTCCTTCCAGTTAACCACCACCTTGAAGGTTGTCTGTTCAGTTTTTTAAAATCTTGTAGAACACAAGGCCAGTAGCACAGACCTGCAGTCCCAGCCCTTTGGTAGGCTGGAGTACGAATTTTGCTGGGGCAGCTTAACAACTTAGCAAGACCCTGTCTCAGAGTAAAATATAAAAGAGAAATGAGCTCAGGCTGTGGGGGAGGCTGGAAGCATAGCTCAGCAGTTAGAGCGGTTACCTAGCAAGTGCAAGGCTGTGGGTTTGATTGCCCAGCATCACCTAAGCTGGGTGTGGTGCCATATGCCCATAATCCCAGCACTCAAGAGGCAGGAGGATTGCCCTGAGTTCGAGACCAGCCTGGGCTACATACTGAGTTCAGGATCAGTCTGGCCTATGGATATAGCTAAGTTTGAAGGCCTGCGCTCAATCCCTAATACCACAGAAAGAAAAGCCCCCAAAATCCTGTCAACTCATAGATCATCACAGTGGACTAATGTATCTGACCAACTTTTTGTCTTGCTTTGGAAAGTTGCTACAAACAAATACAGTACATCTTGTTTGCATTAACTGTGCACTGAGACAAATCCAGGGAGTTTTGTGAAGTCTAACATATCCAAAGAAAGTGTGAGAATTGCAGGTGGCCTTTGCATACTAGCCTACTGAAGAAAAGCTGTAGTGACAGAGCTGCCCTACTTGTGTTCCCCCCAGGTAACGACGAATCAGACGTAGACATCCAGGAGGACGATGAATCCGAGAGTGAGCTGGAGGAGAGACGGCTGTCCAAGCCACGCACGGCCATGGAGGTGCTCATGCAAGGTAGCAGCTTCTTTGCCTGCCCTGCTCTGGTGCCTGCTGCTCACAATGCTGTGGCCAGTGTAGGCCCAGGGCTGCTTTGTGTCAAGAGCCACTGGAGCATTTCCTGCCCTGGGCTGTCCTGCCCAGTTGTGTTTCAGGATCAGATCCTTAACTGCTCATGGTCATCCTTGCCTCTTCTAATCTTGCCTGAGGTCCCAAGAACAGCCCATTCAATGTGTGGCCGAGAATTCCTCTGTCTCTGCATAGGCACGGCTGGTTCCTGCTCACTGTGGGTCCCCAGTGGCTTTTAGTGCAGTGACATCTCCCCACGCCTGGGAATTATTCCAGAGGAAGGGATCACATCAGCACCCTTGCCTTTAGAAAGTCTACGGATTTCCACCCCCTCATTGCAGAGGATCCAAGAAACACACATTTTTTAAAGGTTTTTCATTTTTCTCCCATAATTATTATTTTTATTAGTATATGTTTAATATGTAATACATAAATAATTACTTCAACTTGGGGAATTGTTATATATCACATCTTAACCATTTTCACTTCTACTTTCCCTTTGTCACTCAACCAATCAAAAAAAAATGAGACTCATGTGTGGTCGACTTTTGGGGTCTTCTCATGTCCTACTTCCACCCTAGTAGGGTCATGGCTAGTGGCCAACTGCATGTCCTTGAAAATTGGTTTGCCGTGCATGTGCTTGTATGTGTTCACTTACATATATCTGCACACAAGCAACAAGTGCAAAAGTCACCTGAAAATTCTTTAACCAAAATGTGACCAGACTGTTTGATTCAGCAGCTTGCTTTTTGCTTTTTATTTTAATACTGGAACCCAGAGCCTTCACACTGTTCTACATCCCCAGCTCATTTTTTGGTTTTGATTTTGATACAGGGTCTCACTAAGTCACTTAGTTGCCCAGGTTAGGCTAGAACTTGCCATCTTCCTGCCTCAGCCTTCCAGAGTGCCGGGATTACATGCCAGTACCATTGAGCCTAGCTTTGCTTTTGTTTAAAAATAAAATATTTATTTTTAATTCCCCTCACATCAGTAAATATCACTGTGCTTTATTCTTTTTAATGGCAATATCATATTCTGCAATGTGACTGTACCTGTAATTTACTTGGGCAACCTTTGTCATTTACTTGTATTATTTCTTCCTTTCTTTCTTCCTTCCTTCCTTCCTTTCTTCCTTCCTTCCTTTCTTTCTTTATTTTGAGACAGGCTTTCACTGTAGCCCAGGCTGGTCCTGAACTCAGTGTAAAACCTAGGCTAGCTTTGGACTAATGGCAGCCTCCCGAGTGCTGGGATTACAGGTGTGCACCACCACGCCCAGCTTATGTAGTGCTGGGGAATCCAACTCAGAGCCTGGTGCTTACTAGGCAAGCACTTTAACTGCTGTACCATTCTTCCAGCCCTGTTCTTTTATTTCTATATACTTCTTTCTACATACCTGCAAGTATTTCTTTAGGATGCATCATTATAAATGGAATTCTTAGCTAGGCCTGGTGGTATAGGCCTGCAATCCCAACATTCTAGAAGACTAAGACAGGAGGATTGCAAGTTTGAGATCAACCTAAGCAATTTAGCAACTTAGCAAGATCCTGACTCAAAATCAAATGCCAAAAAATGGGCTGGAATGTAGCTCGTGTGAAGACCCTGAGTTCTATTTCTAGCACCACAAAATAAAATTTTCTAAAAAATGGAATACTTTGCCAGGCATGATGGTGCGTGCCTATAATCCCAGCACTCTGCAAGGCTGAGGCAGGAGGATGGCAAGTTCAAGCAAACCTGGGCAACTTAGTGGTTTAGTGAAACCTTGTTTCAAAATGAAAAAAAAAAGGGTTGTATATGTAACTTAGTGTGAAGGCCCTGGACTCAATCCCTCATATGAAGGTGGGGAAAATCTGTTTAAAGGTTTATAAACTCTTTAATTTTGATAGGTGCTTCTGCTTTTGAATACATTCCTTGTTTTCTACCTGTTACTGTTTAGAACATGGTTGCATATTGATAGCTAATAAACTTAAGGGACAGAAATCAGTTTTCTGTTCTTTTTTTTTTTTTTTTTTGGCGGCACTAGGAATACATCGCCAATTTTTTTTTTTTTTTTTTTGAGACAGCCTTGCTAAGTCACTGAGTTGACCAAGCTGGACTTAAACTCAGGATCCTCCTGCCTCAGTTTCTTGGAGTTCTGGGATTATAGGCGTGGCTGTCGTTTCATCTTTTTACATTTGTAGTGAACTGCTTCCTCTTATTTTAGGTCTAGCTATCTTCATTTACTACATGTGGCTTTTTTCCCATATGATAATTGGATGCTCTGGGTTTCCCTCTTCCTTTAGTCTTCCCCAGCTCCATGACACTAAGGTCGGTACTCTGGTTCCTGTTTGGCACCTGGGAGCCAAGGCACTAGAAGGGTATGTGACTGGAGGAAGGGTGTGGAGGCACTTAATTTCTGCACATCACTTAACCTGCAGAGTGTAATTCCATAGCCCATTCCCAAAGGGCTTTACACAACACAAGATTTTACATTTCCTCTCACTGAGAGAGATTTTATTTTTTAAGTAGTGCTTAGTTGTTTCTTGGTGTGAGTGAGCTCCCCGCAGTGAACTCCCTTGATTGGTTTCCTCCAAGTGGGCTCCCTGCAGCAGGCCCCACCCAGTGGGCTCTCTGTGTCTTTCACCTGGACTTGTGCTGAGTTCATGTGGGTATTTTTTTTTTTTTGGAGGTGGGTTCTGGACTACTGTGTAGCCAGAGCTGCCCTTGCATACACAGCTGTCATCCTGCCTCAGCCTCCTGTGTGCCAGGATCACAAGTATGCCCCCAGCACACCCAGCTATTAGGTGGGAATAGGGCATCAAGGACAGGGTCTCACTGAGCTGAGCCCCCAGCCCCATGCTTGGACCTTAGGAGTCAAGTGTGGGCCAAGTCTCACCGTGCTTCCTGGTAAAGGACAGCTCCTGAGTTTTTGCACAGGTCACATCTAGACAATGTTTCCTTCTGAAGGAGGAACAGAGATTCCCATAGATGTTAATGGTGTTTGAAAGATGAGCTAATTACTGATTGTGGTACCTTAAACTTCCATTTGAAGCTCAGATCTAGATGTAAGTACAAGTGACATCTGTCCCCTAAAAGGAAGATGTACTCTTCTTCAGCAGGAAGCATACCACCTATACTTGTATATGTTAATAATGCAAGTCAGAGATTTTTTTCCAAAATACAAATAGGGTGCTATTTTTTTTTTTTCTTTTTTTTGAGAGATAGGGTCTCACTAAATTTCTTGGTTGCTCATGCTGGGCTTGAGTTTGCAGTTCTCCTGCTCGGCCTCCCATAGCTGTGGGGTTACAGGCATTCTCTACCACGCCCAGCAGGATGCTTTTTAAAAAAAATTCTTAATTCATGATTGGCTTGTGTATTGTGGTATTGCAGGTAAAGCCCAGGCTCTTGAGCACGCTGGGAAAACATACAAACACTACCCCTGGGGTACCCATCAGCCCTCATTCATATTTGATGACTGTTTTTCTTCACTGCGGAAGTGCAGGAAACGCTTTACTGCTTGTTACCAGCTCTGATGAGTTGGACACTACCTAAGTAGATATCTAAATGTGATGATTCTTCTCTTCCGTTTTCTATGGAGAAACAAATCTCAAATGCCACTGGCTGCCTTGTTTTCTAAGGTTTTCATGATTTCTTCATTTTGTTTTTGTTCTCAGGAAGACACAGCCAGCGCATTGTGGGCACCATGCAAGGTGGAGACTCCGATGATGATGTGAGTTCCGACCCACCCTCCCAGTAGCTCTGTGCCTTCAGGGCCCATGCTGGCCCCAGGGACTAGATTAGCATGTAGCTGCCAGCTGTCTGTCCCCAGCCCAGCGTTTCACCTCACTGATGACAGGGCTTGGTTCTTGAGGGGCCGGGCTCTTGCCTTCCATTGACAACTCTTCTCTCATGTTGTATCCCATGCGTTCGCTGCCCTGTTTTCTGCCTTCTCACTATTCTTTCCATTCTCCTTCCCAAAGATGGAAGCAGCACCAGTCCTCTTAGGTAAATGCAAGGCTCCCGGCTCCGGGAAGCAGGTTGGTTTTCTTCTCTGCCTCATCTGTGTGTTGGTGTGTGTTATCTATGTGTGTGGGGCCTGCAGAGCCTCCCTGGTGCAGCACTTACCTCTGTCAGGCAGCCAGCCACTCCCAGTGGGTACTACTGAGAGAAGCCACATGGCCTCTAGGTTCTGTGCTGAGAAGGGAGAAGGTGGGGATCGAAGTGCTTAGGCCCGTCTCTAACTCAAGATGAGGGGATAGTGCTCCAGACCAGCCCTGTCATCAGCTCTAGCCTCCCTAGGCAGTGCACAGAGGCTGGGCAGGCTGCCCATGCTGTGAGCCTTACTGGGGGAGTACTGATTAGGGGAACCTACCCAAAAGGGAGAATCCAGGGCAGCAAGAGATCCTTGAGGCACCAAGTTGTTGGTGAACGTCCTTGTCACTCTGGGCCTGTGTTTTGTTGCAGTCTCTTGCAGTGCCACGTGGCCTAGTGACCATCGCATCTGAACTGACAGAGCCTAGACTAGCTCTGTTAGGGATCTACCAATATTTAAGGTGAAGCACTGGTGGCTTCATGGGACAGAAGTAGGACCTTATGCTCTTATAGCAAGATTTGCTTACTTGGTAGCCACAGTGACTGGTTGTAGATAGTGACAGGGAAGAATCATGACTCAGGTAGGCTGGGCAGGATGCACAGTAGATCTGGCCTTAAACTACTAGAGACAGTCTCAGAGAAACAAAGAAACCGCTTTAAAAGTAACTTCCTTAACAGGCAAGGTGTGGATGCTTGGCTGGCTTCTGGCCATCCCAGAAGGCAGTGTATGGCCTCTGTTGGATTTGCTTGTGCTCTTTTCAGAGCAAGTGTGTCCACTGTGGCTCCTTTCCAAACAAGTGTTGCCTGTTGCTTGTTTATTTCAATGAGTTCTGTCCACTCAGCCCCCAGACAGAGAGCTTGGTCTTTTATATGTTCACTCAGCCATTCAGCCTTCCTCTGTCATCTGCCAGGTGCTGGTATGGGTGGTGGGGAGCACAGAAACTGAGCCTCCGCCCCAGACACACACAGCCCAGTGATGATTGCCAAGCAGATTGTACAGTGATAGGTGATAGACAGAGACATGACACAGGCTTAGGAGACAGGAAGTGGTAGATAAGGTGGGATGGATGTCCTCTGCAAGGTCATGCAGTGACATTGAGCAGACACTGGAAATAGTGGTTTTGTTAGGGTAGGGGGCAGGCCCCTGGGCTGGTGGAACTCAGCTGGCTGCCACAGTGAGAGGTCAGTGGTGCTGTGTGACCTTGACGGAGGACACTGGGGCAGGGTGGGAGGAGACACAGGCCTTTCCAGCTTTACAGGATAGATGAGAACCCAGAAATTTCTTTGAGTGGTACCAGGAGGCTCTGGAGAATTGTGGATCCAGAAGGGCTGAGAGCTGATGTGGTGTGAGAGAAACTGGGAGGAGGGGAATATGACCAGTTGTGCAGGTCAGTGGTGATGTGACCACCTTCAGCTAGCAGTGGGGGTCTGAGGAGTGGTCAGATTCTGGGTGTGCTTCTGAGGCAGGGCTGTCAGGTATTGTTATTGCTGTGGACCCTGGTGTTGAAGAAAGGAGATAAAGGATGGGGCCTTATGCACCAAAGCACAGGGTTTTCGCTTCCTGAGGCTGTGAGTTGAGGAGGGCAGATCAAGTTTTCTTTTTTTTTTTTATATATTCTAGGGCAAGTTAGCTGGTAGAATCCATATGCCATGTTGAGTAGCCAGTCGAAATCTAAGTTTTTAGAATTACAGGAACCTTTTCGGGCCAGGGGAAACATGGGAGCTGACCACGTTAAGATGGTGCTGTTAAGCCAGAAGGAGCAATGTGATTGTTTAAGGAGAGAGGAAGATGAGAGGACAGGAGGCCTGTTCCTGAGTGGCCCTGAGTTACACCAGTCACAGAGACAGAGAGCCAGGCAAGGGAGACCAGGCACACAACACAGAGAGCTGGGGGAGAGAGTCCTCTAGAGGACTGAGAGGTAGAACTCACGGAAGAAGGGCCACTGCTGTGTGGAGCAGTGGGGGTCAGGGTGAGGGTGGCAGGTCTGTTGGGTGGAATCCATTGAATGCCTTTGTTTTTTGGTAAGGGCAGTTTTGGGGCAGTGAGCTGAGAGCCTGAATAATGTGCATGTAAAGTCAGGGGACAAGTGAGGACAGTAAGTTCAGCGGGTCCCCATAAAAGGCAGAGAACCTGGAAAGATGGTAACATAAGGTTGCTGGGATTTTGTTGTCGTTTTTTAAAGAAGAAAGTTATAGCTTGAATTATGCTTTGGGAACGGTCCAGATTAGGTGGTAGCCATCCTGGCACACATGGCCCAAGACTTGCAGCTCTAAAGCCAGTTGAGCCAATCTTCCTGGCTCCAGATGCATGTGCCTGTCACTTAGCTTCTGTCTCCACGGCCTGTGTTGAGTCCCTTCCCATTGGGAAAGAGACCATATTGGCTTCCCTTCCCCACATCTTGCTGCCCATGTGGCCCAGGAGCCCCAGGAGCCAAGTAGCATCCAGGACCCTCAGTACACACCCATGGTGTGCCTGAGATTCCTGGGGTAAGCTTCTTCTGCAGCACCGAGATGAGGGCACTTCAGCATCTCCCAGACATGACCCAGCCTGAGTGCTCTCACTCCCAGCCCTACCCTGCCTCGGGTGGTGGCCAGCTGTGCTCTTCACCCCTGAGCCACAGTGGGAAGGGAGGCAGGGTCACGGCACATCGTAATCAAAACCTCAGAAATACAGCAGAAGGAGAACGTATTAAAAGCAACAAGAAAAAAGCAGACATTGTTTTACTAAGGCAAACCCATTTGAATTACTGCAAATTTCTCAGTGCAAACTTTAAAGGCCAGGAGAGCCTAGAGGATAATCTTTCAAACTTTAAAAGACAGCAGGTGTCAGCCCAGGTTGTTGTATCCAGAAAAATTATCCTCAAAAATTGAAAGGAAAGTAAAAATTTTTTGTGACCAAGAATCCCTAAAGAAATTTGTAACCACTAGCCCAGCATGGTAGAAAATACTTGAAGGAATCTTAGAAGAGATGTGCAGCACCAGAGAACATGGAGGAAAGGAAACATCTAAAGAGAAAATGCAACAAGAAATAGACATCAGTCAGTTGATTGGTATCCCACTAAAATAGTACCAGGTTTCTCATAAAATCTATGAAACTTCCCCCATAATTATTTTTATTAGTATATTAGTTTGCAAAAAATAGTAATATACTCAACATGGGAAATTGGTATAAAATCTTACTCTGTAAAACTTTTTTAATGTGAATGGTATGTATAGATATTTAGCTGGGGATGGAGTTGCAGAGGCAATGTTTTTGCTTTAGGATATTTTTAATTTTAAAAACAGTAAGAGTTGGTAAGCAGGTGGTTTTGGGGGTCTTTTCCCTGTAGCTGTCATTGAGTGGTAAAGATAAAAGATCACGTAGCCTTAGTCCATCGGCTAAGAACTCAGTTGGCTGTTAGTTCAACCTGTGACTCTTGAATTTTACTTTCCAATTTCATGCTGTGTAACTAAATTTTTAATAATGATATTACTCGCTTCTTCCTGCTCCTCTTTGAGAAAGAACTCTTCAGAAATTCTGAAATAACTAATTATGCCATTATATCTATTGCTTTATGTATGATATACTTTTGTGATACAGACTTAAAAAAGGGGAAGCAGAGTCTCTTAGGACAAGATTTTTGTAATGAACTGGGACCCCCAGCTGCATTTGCTGTCTTTTCCTTCCAGGAAAACTCAGAAGAGAGTGAAATTGACCTGGAGGATGATGACGATGACGACGACGATTTGGAAGACGAGAGTATTGCTCTCTCACCAGCCAAGCCCAGCCGAAGGCTCCAGAAGCCTGAGCCCTTGGATGAAAGTGACAATGACTTCTGACTGCCAGCCGAGGGACCCAGGAAGATTAAATGCTCAGATTTGAGCTGCGTATGCAGCAATCTGCCTGTCATCTCAGCATTCTGGGAAGCTGCAACAGGAGGATCCTAAGCTCAAGCCCGGCTGGGACAACACAGTAACTGAGATGTTGTCCCCAAATAAAAAAGGGCTGGTGATGTAACTCAGTGTGAAGGCCTTGGATTCAATCCCCATTACCACAGTGAAAATAAATGATCACCTTAGATGTGTAGGTAAAGAGGAAATTATCGAAAGGCTGAGACAGGAGAATTGCTGTGAGTTTGAGGCCAGCTTGGGCTGCACAGTGGGTTCAGGACCAGCCTGGACTACAGAGTGGAAGATGACATTTACTCTATCTGCCATGCCATCTGGATGACCTTGAGCAGGGATTCTTTATATTTTACCCTCTTGATTTTACAAAGTCTAAATGAGACCTAAAGCAAACTCCAAAGATGATTCTTTTTTTTCCTTTTTTATTCCCTAAAGCTTGGGAAGTGCATTATGGTCTTGGTCTCAGCAGTTTCAGATCCTCAGGACAAAAACTCAAGGAGAGATGCCACCGACATCCTGTGAGCCTCAGACACTGCTGCTGACGTCACACCTGAGCCACGCAGCCCCCGGGCCGGAACTTGGCACAGGGGTCGCTTAGCGCATGCCTGGCTATTGATCACTAGCCCAGCTCAGAACACGTACAGTACATCTGAATTTAATCCAGCCTTTATTCCATTTGATGGTCTCATTTTCTCTCTTCCTATTGCTCTAAGTACCAGGCACTCAGTGTGTTTTAGTAACTAAACTTTATGGAAAGATTAAGTCAGGTGAAAACCAGTTGAGGGAGACTCAGTCTCACAAACTCTTTCTCTGGGAGTCAAGTGTTACCTGCCCGAAAGCTGCCCACATGTCTCCCCCGCTTGTGCTGAATTTGGGAATTGATGCCCTGAGCTCCCCCTTCAGATATTCCTAACTCCAGCCACAAGGACACCCTGGAAGTCCTCTGTCCACACACTGGGCTAGAGGAAGGTTTCCTGCACCCCCTACGTGGAGTCTCCTGAGGAGAGGGAGTCACCCAGAGAAATGCCATATTCATGTTTCTGATTTCAAAAAATAACCCAAAGCACATGAGGTAGAGCAGTGCTAAAGTAATTTCCCAGGGGTGGAATGGAAAGACAGATGGGGTCAGCTGGAGGGAGAAGAGCAGGTAACTTCTCATATACTGTACCCTTGTGAAGCTGGAAGATTTCTGAGGTGACTCGTCTTTTAGTAAAGTGCTCTGGGAACTCAGAGTAAGGAGCAGCTGTCCTCGCTGCAGGGGTTGACAGAGATGTCTGTGAAAGCCCGATCAGAGCTAGATTTCAAAAGCTGACCAAGAGTCCATCAGACAGAGGAGATAGATGTAGTATCATAGTGGACCTGAACATAGAAGCCTAGTGCTATTTTTATCAGATTGTTTTGATTGAAAATATAATTATTTTATTTGTGCCTGTAACATAAATACTCAAGAAAAGCTCACAAGCTCACAGGTTAATATGATACATGTAAACTTTTAGTGGACTGGGACAGTTGTCTTTCCTTTTTTTATTTTTTGAATATTATATCTGAGATTACTTTTTTTTTTTTTAGACACTCAGGTATTTGACTGGCAACTTGAAACTGCCATACTGTAAACAGGAGGCTGAAGGGGACATCGATGTGCTGGGCAGGCCAGCTGCCTCAGGTCCTGTGGGGTGTAGAGGTAGAGTCATTGCTGCTTCCTGCGTGTCACAGGTGTGGTTTACCTGACTTTGACTTACTTGTATTTTGGAATAAGACACAGATGGTTCCTGTTTCTTGTAGTGGGCTTTAGCATGGACACCCAGACCAAGTAGCAGAGTGTGTGCTCAGACTCTGCAGCTTCAGGGTGTCACCCACTTCCCGTGCAGCTTTCCTGTGCTCGTTCACTGACTTCATGCAAAGTCTCGCCCTGTGTGGCATTGCTTTGCTCGAGCAGTTTCCCCAGCCATAAGCCTTTCTCCATGACCATTGACTAGTGTGTTTCAGTCACTCACAGATCCAGAGGCACATTTGCGTACATGCCTGTGGCCAGCACCATGTGCAGACCTTGGATCCTGAGAAAAGGGTGTGATTAGGGCGGTGAAAAACTACCATTTAGGTCATTGCTTGCAATTATTTAACTATATAAAGGACCTCTTAAAGTATCTTAAAATATGCATAATATATGTATTATAGACAGGAAATACAAAGGAATTTTTCAAATCTTCAGGTTTGGTTTTTTGAGACAGGGTCTTGCCCTGTAGCCCGTGCTGCTCTTGAACTCACTGTTGTAGCCTGGGCTGGCCTTGGAGTCTAGGCAGTCCTCCTTGCCTCAGCCTCCCAAGTGCTGGGATTACAGCCTGTGCCACCATGCCCAGCTTTACTTGGTGCTAGAAAATCAGACTCAGGGACTTGTGCTTGCTGGGCAGGTACTTTAACCTCTGTGCCATTCCTCCAGCCACCTCAGGGTTTTTGTTTGTTTGTTTCTTTGTTTGGGTTTTTTTGGTGGCCACCATCAGTACCAAAGTCCATGAGCTCCCAGTGGGAAAAGTGAAATGTGTCTGCTTTAGCTGGAACAAGGATAACTATACTGTGTTTCATTAGCATTTTAAACCATTATGAATGAGGAATGTCTGCAAGGAAAGTGCATCCACTTAGGTTAGCAGCCCTGGGTATATATGTCACGGCTGTCAAGGGAATTGGAAGGGAGCTATAGCTCTGCCTCCTTCCCAGAAGTCCTTTCTGTGAGGATAGGAATTAAGTCCTCTTTTCTGACTTGCTTTGATGGGCTCTGTGGGTCTGGTGTTTCCATGACAACTGACTAAACTCCTGAGTGTTTCATATGCTTTAAAGATGTGTGGTCATTGTTGGAGGAGTGAGCTAGGGAGACATGAGTACAGAATATAATTGGGCCAGGTATGGTGGTACACGTCTGTAATTTCAGCATTTTGGGATGCCAAGGCAGAATGGCCTGGATGGATCCAGTCTGGCCTCAAGACCAGGGGCTAGAATGAGACCCCATCTCACATACATGCATTTATATATATTTGGAAGACAGGTCCTAATAGTGAGTCAGTAGGGCCACTCTGTGGTTGGGAAATGGCACATTTAAGTAATTCAGAGGGAGTTTTGTTTCCAAGGATATGGAGTCCTAATGCAGAGAAGAGAACAGTTATTCAGTAAGCCAGTACATTCTCACTGGAGTCTGTCTGCCTCTGGTAGATGTGCTTCTTGGGGCTTGTTTCTTCTACTTGCCAGATGTTTATTGAGCACTTACTATTTTGAGCTATTCCAGTAATGACTGGAGAATTGAAACTCACCCTGGATATTAGTTGGTCACGGGACAGGGGTGTGAAGCTTAGTTGTGCTGTGCTCCAGAGCTTACAAAAGTCATTTGCCTGGAGCTCTTTCATTGTCAGCAAAGGAACAGAAAGAAAACACTGACTCCCTTCTCTACCTAGAAAGAAAAGAAACCTAGGAGAAGCTCAGGAAGGCAGGGAGCAAGGGCCAGAGGGAGAATGAAGGAGGGGTGGCATCTCCAGCAGTGGGCCAAGAAGAGGGCAAGCTGGAGGGGCAGGATGGTGGCAGGGAGGAGTGGCCTGAGGCCCAAGGCCAAGCTGCCCCTTGTCTTAGGACTGGGCCCATTGCACAGAGGTGTGTTGCAGCAGCAGATGCACCCCAAGCTCAGTTTCCCCAGGGGAGCAGAAGGACTGGCACCTGGCCGAGGCGATGAGGCAGGCTGCTGAGGATGCGCAGCCTCCAGAGGTAAGATCTTTTCAGAAGAATCACACTGACAGAAACTGGGAAAGGGGTAGGTAGACAGCAGCAGGCTGTTGCAGAAAGATCTTGTGGAGTTGCGGCGGAGTGTGTCACAGGACACTTGGGACTGCTGGGGCCAGGGATTGTGTGAGAGGGGAGGGGCGGGGAGGCCTCTGAGCAGCAGTATCCAGGAACCACTTGGAAATGAAGAGAGTAGAAACTTGCAATTAAACCTGGCAGGCAGAATTCATTAGTTTATCCCCGCCTGAATTTCCAGTAAGTTTTTTGAAAGAGAAGAAAAATTTCAAAGGAGGTAAGCCCACAACATGAACCAGAGTGGAGACGTGTAGACAGGGTGGTGAGAGGGGTTTTGGAGCGTGAAAAACAGATAGCAGTGTTAAAGCTGAGGAATCTGAGACACAAGGGTAATCTCAAGCAAAAATCCCAAAGATTAAAAAAAAAGTCTGAAAGGAGAAATATGTAAAGTACAATAGCAGATGTTGTGCTACAAAGGAAAACATTATTAGTCCTGAAGACATACAAGGTGCGATCAAAAAATACAATGAACGTTAAAAAAGTTTTTAAATTTATTAGAGTAAAAGACACATTATCATTAATCCCCCTCACTTTAAACACGTTTATCTTATTCTTGCCTGCCTGCCTGCCTGCCTCCCTCCCTCCCTCCCTCCGTCCTCCTTCCCTCCCTCCTCCCTTCTCTCTCTCTCTCCTTCCATCCATCCATCCCTCCCTACCTCCCCCCATTCTTTCTTATTTGAGACAGTCTTGCTCTGTAGTTCAGGCTGCTCCTGATCTCACTGTGTAGCCCAGGCTGGCCTGAAACTGGTGGCAGTCCTCCTGCCTCAGCTTTCTGAATGCTAGAATTACAGGCATGTATCACCACACCAGCTAATTTTCATATGGTGCTGAGGATCAAACCCTGGACCTTGCACATTCTGGGTAAGTGCTTTATCTCCTGAGTGGTGACCCCCAGCCTTCTTGCTACTTTCTGAAGCTGTTCTGAAAGTTTTTCATGAGTGTCTTTAGTTTTACCATCGTGGCTGTCTTAATATTCTGATTCTGTTTAAAACACTAATCTTTCATGGTCATTTTTGCTTTGGGAAAGAGTAAAAGTCATGCAGTGCCAGATCAGCGAATCAAGTGGATGAGAACACATCATGGTTTTTGTTTCGTTTGTGGTATTGGGAATCGAACCCAGGACCTCTGCACTACAGCTGCATCTCCAGTTCATTTTCTTTTTATTTTGAGACAGGGTCTCACTGAGTTGCTAAATTGCCTTGGTGGACCCATACTTGTGATCCTCCTGCTCAGCCTCCCAGGGTGCTGGGATGACAGGCCTGCCCTGCTAAGCCTCACCGCACCTTCGTGTGTTTATGAGCCTGCCTTTCTGTTGGGTGGCACTTGGCAGTAGCTTCCCCAGTATTTATGATCCTGTGTCATAAAGACACTCCTGAAAGAGGACTTCGAGAACTGCTTGAGAAAATAGCAAGAACGGTGGATTAAGTGTGTTTAAGTGGAGGGAGGGAGGTATTTTGGAGGGCATTCATGGCACTGTGTCTTTTACTGTAACAATTTTTTTTTTAATGTAAATGTTCACTTTTTTTCCCCAGTACTAGAGCTCAGAACCAGGGCCTTGGCACCTGAGCTACATCCTTAGCCAATTTTTTGGTTTTGATTTTGAGACAGGTCTGCTAAGTCACTAAGTTTCTCAGGCTGGGCTTGAACTTATGATTCTCCTTCCTCAGCCTCCCAGAATTCTGGGATTACAGGCCTGTACCACAGGACCTGGCTTCATCCTATTTTGTGATCATCCTTTGTACCATTAGAAGCTGTCTAAAATTAAAAACACACACACAAAACCCACTGTTCCAGTTATGAATTTATTGCCTTAACCTCCCGTTCCCTTTTTCAGCCTGCTCTGTGGTGGTAGAACTAGACCTGGTAAATATTTCTCCTTTGCCAGCCAGCAACTTGTGATACCCTGTGGGTGAGTTGTCAGAGTGGCCGGGTGAGGAGGGACCTTCCTGCTCGTTCCAGTGGGCCTCCCTCTCCAGCCCTTGGAGGGCACCGTTTGGCTCCATGGTCTTGACCCCTGTGGGCTTCTCCAGGGCTGGGCTTCTGCAGGGTCCACTGCTCTCCTGCATTTTGCTACCACAGCTCTGTTCCACTGTCAACTCAGATGCAAATGACACAAACCAGAGGGCAGCAGAGCAACGTCTCACATGTATCGACAGAAAAACTGTCAGCCCAGAATTCTGTATTTACCAGAAGTATCCTTCAGAAGCAGTAGTAAAGCCTATGTTCACACATCTTAAGTTTCCAAATGATGTTTTCTTATACCTGATTTTTTCCCTCTAGCCTAGGATCCAACAGAGATCCTGCATTAAATTGTTAGGTCTCTTCGATCTCATTCATTTAAAACAATCTCCACCCTTTTGTTTTATGATGGCACTGACATGTCTGAAGAAGTCAAGCCAATTTTGCAAAATGTTCCCTACTTTGGACTTTGTCATCATTCCTTCATGAGTAGGTTCAGGTAAACATTTTTGACATTAAACCATGACAGGCTTTGTTGATGGTTGACTACAATTCCAGCACTCTGGGAAGCTGAGGCAAGAGGATTGCCAAATTCTAACCCAGCCTGGGCAACATAACAGTGTAGAGAAACTCTGTCTCAAAATAAAAACTTTTAAAAAGTGTGGGGATCTGAAGGCCCTGGGTTCCATCCCAGTACTGGGCGGGGGTGGGTGGGGAGGAACTTACATCAGTGATTTGTCATGAAGGCAGTGGCTCAGGGGCATGTGAACACGATGTCTCACTTGTCCCATGACTGGAATATTATGTTTGTCACTTCTGTTAAGGCAGTACCTGCCCGATTTCAGCTTGCTGATGTCTCTCTCATTGTAAACAGAGACCTCACCTTTTAGAGGTGGCATGCGTGATGACTCTTAACTTGGAACTCACTTTTAAAGGAATACTGAATAGCAGAGATTCCTTCTCAAATTTATCACTTTACCGTCTTCATAAGTGTTGTTTTTGGTGGTTTGCATGATGAGAGCTGTGTTGTTCATTTGGGTTTTTCCACTTTCAATCCAGGCAGCCGAGGGAATCTGCCACACAAGGATCTGCTTTTCCTCTCCTAGTCCCTTGGGTATTGGATATTCAGCCTAGAGCCTTTGTACTGAGTCACATCCCCACGCCCTTATAAAAATTTTTTTTTTGAGTGGGACTGCTATGTCACCCAGGCTGGGTTTGAACTTGTGACCCTCCTATCTCCCAGGATGCTGAGGTAACATACGCGTGCACCATCACACCTGATTTTGCTTGTCTCTTTAGAGAAGCAGTAGCCACACTAGAGGTTTTGGAAACTTAACACATGATAACATTAAAGCACCTACATTACATGTGCTATTAATAAACAGTGCTGAACTCCAGATAATGTGGCAGATAGCATTCATGTCTCAGATTGTACATGAATAAAAAGTGGCAGGACCCTTGGAAACTTGTCTCTTTCCCTAGAATATTAGAATTAAGCGCTTTGGCTGTCTTCACACATTTCCCATGATTTTTCCATATGTCTCTAAGGATCATACTCTGAAACTTTCTCCTTGAAAAAGGGGAGGAATCCTACGGTCACCTTGCCAAGCTGAAGCTCTTAATGGGCTTGGAAATGGCAGCTCATGGCAGAGGGAGAGACACACTAACAGGTGAGTAGAAAGAGGTGGGGCTACAATTTGTTTTCAGCTGGGTATTGTGGTTTGGGTCCAGAATGTCCCCCAAAAGTCTCATGTATTTGCATGTTATGGATCACCTGTGGAACCATGGGCTGTTAGGAGACAGGGACCTAATCTGGAGGTGGGGGATTATGGGTGTGCAGTGGAAGACGGGTATGAGGTAGATTATAGATTGCAGGCAGGTGGTGGATTAGGGGCTTCAACCTGGAAGAGGCAGTACACTGAGGCTGAATCCGAAAGGGGCAGGTCACTGGGACCAGACCTGGAATAGTATATGCTGATTCCACCATCCCGCTCTCACGTGGTGCTGCTCTGTCATGAGGACTTGGTTTCCTTCTTGCATTGCTGTGAGGTGCTGCCTCCACCTCTGCCTCCGCCACGTGCTCTCACCATTGCTGGCCTCCTGTGAATGGACTATGACCTTCTGAAACTGTGAGCTAAAGTCAGTCTTTACTGCCTGAAGTTCACAGCAACAAAAAAATAACTAAGACACTGTGACTTAGGAAAGCCTCAGGGTAATAGAAGCTGAAACCAGTTTCCTACATTGCTAACCTGTCAGGCCTCTGCCCCAAGTCCCAGAGCAGGAGGCCCTTCCCTTCTCTGTGCCACAGTGGAGTGTCCTTCTAACCCTGCTGGGATGGACCCTGGTAGGAACAGTGACCTCTGGGCAGCGCCTTCCATTCTTCAGTGCAAGAAACCGATCTCACATCGGGTCTGCAGCACTCCTGGGTCTCAGAAAGTGCTTTCTGTTCAGAAGCTTCCAGTTGAGTGTGCTCATGCTACTGATTCCCCAGGAGCCCTCCATTCTCACATTTCCACGGAGCAGGTAGGAGCATTTGTCCTGATGGCCTCCGAGATCATCCTAGCGCCAGATTGCCCAATGAGGTTCCCCTGGAGGCTGGGAGAGAAGGTGGGTTCTCCTAGTAGGGTGCTCCCACTGAAGTAAAGGCAGGACCCTTCCCAGGGATGAGGCCACAGTGGAGGCCCTGGCTATCACCTGGCTTCCAGACTGAGCTGAAGGTAGGGCCTACCCTGGGAGTGGCCAGAAAGAGTGGACACTGCCACCTACTCACTTGATGTGCTGCAGCCTGTGGTTCCCAGACAGTGCAGTAGCGATGAATATGGCCCCGTCCATACCCAGGGAGTTTTCTTGGAGACTAGGCAGAGGGCACATGGAAACTCCATGGTAAGTCAGCAGGCAGGAGAAATGCCAAGAAGGCAAGATGGGGACGAGCTCTGAGTTCTGTTTATGCTGCCAGAAGATAATAGGTAGCACCTGGCCCCTAAAACTGGCATTTAGAAGAAGCCAGATTACCCACCCCAAAAACCGGGAATGCAAGGTTCTTTTTTTCCCAATACTCTTTGAGTCAGGGTCTTAATAAGTCACTAAGATGCTTAAGCTAGGCTCAGACTTGCAACACTCCTGCCTCAGCCTCTCAGAGTGTTAACATTATAGGTGTGTTCATCATGGCTGGCTTGAATGCAGATTTTTGTTTTGTTTTGTTTTTGAGACAAGGTCTTGCTCTGCAGCCTAGCTTATGTGGGGAAGCAAACTTGGGTACTTAGTGATTGACTTAGCACTTGGTAGGCAAGCGCTTCAAGTGCCTTAACCACTGAACCATTCCGCCAGCCCTTGAATGTGGATTTTAAATGACTTAAGCAGGCAGGACAAACCCTCTCTATGTAGGGTGTGGACGGTCATCATCAGAACCATCTTGAATCATACCCACCCAGAAGAAACAGAAGAAGAATGGGAGTACATCTTGGCCCATGGGAGACCCAGCACAGATGCCTGCTGCCCTGCCACCCAGGGAGGTGTCCGCAGCCACTCACTTGAGCCTTTGGAGACTGGCGTTCACCTTCAGAGAATTTGCCAGGGCCTTGGCTCCGGCCACCCCAATGGTGTTTCCTCTTAAGCTGTCAGGAAAATGAGGGAACCCAAGGCTCAGCAATAGACTGAGAGGAGCCCTCCAGATGGGCTCCAGTCACACAGACGAGAAGTCCCTCCTCTTCACTGCTAGACCACAGCATGGAGCTGGGCTCAGTGAGTGGGGCCTACAAGGCAGGGGTGAGGCTGGCCTGGACTGGGCTTTGTTGGAGACCTGTCCTCCTCTTCTGTCCCAAAGAATAAAATGTCACTGAGCTGGGAAAGGCATCATCTTATACCACGGGGATCTATAGGCCCAGAGACACACCTGAGAGCCTCAGAGCTTGGACCTTCTCATAGACCACAATCCACAGCCATTGGCTGCCTGGGGTCCCCTACACAGCTCCTAGATGTGTTCACCTGGGCAAGGCCAACCCGGAAGGCCAACCAGAACTGTGACTCTGGGGTAAAGGCATGAAGTGAAAATGGGGAGGCTGGGCCCCCCTCACCTGAAGTGAAGATTGTGAAATTGACCTGTGAGTTTTCAGGCAAACAGCTATTCCCCTGGACCTCCTATACCTATCTATTTATTCGTTTTGAATAAATAGCATGGTTTCTTGGGGCAAATGACTCCCTGGAGATAGGAATACTTACTCAAGTATCTCCAGGGTCCTGTTCACAACCAGGGCTTCTGCCAGTGCCTGGGCCCCCTGGGCCCCAATGGAAGCTACCTGGAGGCTGCAAGAGGAGGTGGAATCACTGCAGGCAAGTGGGCCCTCTGCTGCCCCAACTCCTGCCTGGGCCCCGCCTCCCTCTCTACTCTCTACCCTTCTTTTCGCTTCCTTTCTTTCCCTTTTCTTTTCTTTTCTTGCTTTCTTGGAACTGGAAATCCAACCCAGGGCCTTTGGCCTGAGCTATATCTCCAGCCCATCGTTTTTGTTGTTGTTGCTGTTGTTGTTATTGTTTTTCTTTCAGACAGGGTCTCCCTAAGTCACTAAGTCGCCCAGGTTGGGCTCTTACTTTAGCCTCCCTGAGTACTGGAATTACATGCCTGTGCCACGTGACCCAGCTCCGCACCTTCAGCTAGAGCTGAGCTAGAGGCCTGGCGCTGATGCCTACTGGCCCTGATCTGTCCAGAGAACTGTGTATCTCCACCTCCACGCTGATGTCTATGATGGAGACCTGCCGCTGGGATGTGGGAAGCAGAGGAAGCCTCCTGACGGGCTGGGGGAGGATGTTTGATTACCCTGTTGTTGATACTAGGAAAATCCAACATACCTTCGTTGGCTGGTCAACAGAGGTGGCATGTGGCATGAGAGGATTGGGGGGGGCCATGTTCCCAGTCCCTCACAATGTTGGGGACTTACTAGAGCGCCGTGAGGGCTGTGTTCACCTTCAGCGCACCAGCCAATGCAGCAGCTCCTTCATCTCCAATGGCATTCTCCTGTAGGCTGAACAAAAATGTGACCCCTTAGGGTGCAGAGAGCACAGGCTAGTGCTCTAGCAGGGACCTAGGATTGGTCCTTTCAGGGATAATGTCCCTGCTGTGCAGTCATCGCAGCCCTGGCCTTATAATTAACATGCAGAGGATCTGAAGTCTCTATGAGTCCCTGTGAGCCACCAAAGGCAAGCAAGAGAAAGGACACATGGGATAGTATCAACAGCATGTGGGACAAAAATGACAAGCTTTTCAAAGCCAGCTAGAAAATTAACTTGATGCCCTCTCCCCCTCGGCCATTCTTGCTGGTTAGGACTTGTTTGATTTTCTCTTAAACACACTGGAGTAAAGACAGCCTCTTTAAAATGGAAAATGGTGCTGGGAAAACTGGCTAGCCACGTGTAGAAGAATGAAACTAAACCCGTTTTTTCACCACATACCAAAATCAAATCAAAATGAGTCAAAGGCTCAGACATTAAAATGGAAACACTGAACTTGCTGGAAGAAAAAAATAGGCAAAACTCTTAAAGGCACAGGCAAGGACTTTCTCAATGAAACACCCAAAGCACATGAGATAACATCAAGAAACAACAAATTAGGATTATATTAAATTAAAAATCTTCTGCACAGCAAAGGAAACAAACAGATTGAAAAGGGAATTAAAGAATGGGAAAGAAATTATTGCCTGCTACTCCTCAGAGGACTATTATGTAGAATATACAAAGAACTGAAAAAAGTAAACCCTCTGAAATAAAGGACCTAATCAAAAAATGGGCAACTGAAATGAATAAACAATTTTCAGAAGAAGTAGTCCAAATGGCCAACAGATACATGAAAAAAAATGTTCAACATTTTTAGCCATCAGAGAAATGCAAATCAAAGCAACACGGAGGTTCCATCTGACTCTAGTAAGAATAGTTATTAAAAACTCAAAAAGCAACAAATGCTGGCAAGGCTGTGGTGGGGGGGCGGGGAGCAGGGAACCCTCCTACATTGTGAGTAACTGGTATAACCACTGTGGCAAGCAATATGAAGATTCATCAAAAAAAAAAAAAAAAGATACCCCATTTGACCCAGCTATACCTCTTGGGTATCTTCCTGAAAGTGTTAAAGTTATACTATAGTGATACCATGTTTATAGCAGCACAACTTATACTAGCCAAATCTTGAAAGAAGCCACTATGTCCATCAGAAGTTAATTGATAAAGAAGTAATTGTGTTATATATAGATATATAGATACAGATATCTGATATGATATTCATAGATCTGATATACATATATCTGCTGCATAAATATATATGTATCTATATATCTGTATATCAAAACTATATATATATATATATATATATACATGTATATAATAGAATACTACTTGCTATGAAGAAAGACAAGTTTAAGTCATTTGCAGGAAAATGAAAATGGATGCACCTTGAGGACATTATGGTTAATGAGATGCATCAGACACAAAGATTAAATAGCATGTAGTTTCTCTAATATGAAAAAACCAAACCATAAAAAAGTAAGAGTTGGAAAAAAGTAAGGAGATAGGTTCTGTGGAAAGGGAAAGACATGGGGGAGGGCTTGAGAAGAGGAGAAGGGGAAAGGGACGTGATACGTATATAAAAAATCAGTCTGAGACAGCACTCAGGAGATGAGAGATGGAGAAGGCCTAGCACATCTGGGGAGGCCAGTGTAAGGGAGCTGAGACGCTGAGCAGGTGAGAAGCAAGGCTTGAGCGTGCCTCAAAGTGGGTCTTCAGGGACTCGTAAGCCATACTGAGGGGTTACACTTTATTCTGCAGGCACTGGGCAGCTGTTTCAAGATCTCATTCAGGATGGGGACAGATGGATGTTTTGGAGAGATTTCTGGCCAACTGTATGTGTATATGGTCCAGATGTGGCAGTTACCCAGAAAGGCAGGTGAGTGGTGATGGGGCTGCCTGGGGCTGGCAGTCGAGGCGAATGGGCAGATGGGAGGGAGACTCAACAGGACTTCAAGATGAGATGGGAACAGAGGTGGTACTTTATGCCCACCACAGCTGGCGTCCCCAAGAGTCGTGTGGAACCAAGAACTAAGCCTCTAGGTGAGAGAATGTGGCAACCTGCTGATACTCAGGGGCATGCCGTGTGGGCATGGATTTGTGTGGCTGGAGCTCTGGAGAGGCTGCTCAGATATCCTCCAGTATAGGAGAACTCTGCAAAAAGGGATGCAGTTCAAGGAAGGAGGGCCTAAGCCAGAAGGATAGGGAGCCCCAATATCTCAGAGAGGACTGGAAGAAGAGGGTGAGGAGGAGCAGCTGGAGAGGGGGACAGTCTGGAAGTTGGAGAAGAAAAAGGTGTAAGCAGAAGAGGCTCAGGATAAGCCTCAAGTTACCAGGTGACCTGGCAATTTCAGCCCCTGGTCTGTACTCCAAAGAAATGGTCACAGCAGTATACGCATCACATCCAAAAGTGGCAGGCAGCAACCTAAATGCCCTTCGCCTGACAGATAAATAAAAGTGCGTATTCATGCAGTGGAGTAGTAGTAAGCCATGAAAAGAAGACTATCACTTTAGGTGGCAACATGGATGCACCTGGAAAACACACTAAATGAAAGATGTGCTTGAGCTCTAGCTCAGTAGCAGAGCACACACTAAGCGTGACCTTGAGTTCAGTCGCCAGACACATACAGAAAAAATGTAAGTCACAAAAGGCCACATGTTGGATGGTTTAATCTATATGAGATGTCCAGAATAGGCAGATCCATAGGGACATAATAGGTCGGTAGTTTCCAGGGGTACATGGGAAAATGGAAATTGATGGGTGTGGGGTTGCTTTGGGGGTGATGCACATGTTCTAAATTTATGATAGTTACACAGTCTGAATGCACTGGAGACCTTGTCTCACTAAAGAAAAAACAGACGTTGCCATTAATCTCTCTCAAAATACCCCCTTAAACACACTTATCCTATCATTCTTGCCAATGTAGAATAAGGTTTTTGTGTTTTGTTTTTGAGATGAGGTCTTGTTCTGTAGTCCAGGCTGGTCCTGAACACACTATATAGCTCTGTCTCTAGCCTCAAACTCAAGGAGAGCCTCCTACCTCACTCAGCATTCTGAGTGCTGGAATTCCAGGTATGTGCTATCCCACCCAGCTAGTTTTAAGTGGTGCTGGGCAATCAAACTCAGGATATTGTGCAAGCTAAGCAAGTGGTTTACCCACTGAGCTATGTCCCCAGCCCCAAAGTTTTTAAACATGTAAACATTCACTTTATTATTTGACCACCTATGCGTATATAAATGTACTGGATGAAACCTGAAACAAGCCTTCTGACCTGATAGCAGAGCAGGCTGTGGGCCTCCATGGGCCATCTGTCCAGCCCCGCACAGGGCTCTAAGCTTCAAGCCCTGCCCCGCCACCCTGAAGGCCCCACTTACTCTAAGCTGGTCAGGCTGCTGTTGAGCAGAAGCGCTTGTCCCAGGGCCCTGGCCGCGCCCACCTGAAGGAAGTTCCACTGCAGGCTGTGTAGACAGACACATGACCCTGTGGCCCCAGGGGCGGAGCCGAGGAGGCTTCTGGGGGATCGGTGGGCAGGGTGGGGCTGTACTGCATGTGGCAGGAAGAATCTTGTGGCCACCCCAGGCTCAGGCCCCAGCAGGTCAGTGTGTGCTCTCTGTTAGTGGTGACCACAGGGACAAGATCACGTAATCCACAAAGCTTGAGTCACCCCAGGCACAGCTGTGGCACCCACCTCCTAATGTGGATCAATCTCAGGAATCCAGACCTGCGGGGGTGGGGGGGGACACAGCTTCCTGGAGGCCACAGCCTGGGGAGCCCGTGAGACCTTGGTCAGGTCGCCCCAAATCCAGGCTCTGTCTGCCCATGGTGGCTTGGGTGTGGCCCTGCAGATCTGCAGAAGGGGGCAGGATGGTGTGGGGACAGGAGACTCACTGAAGGGATGAGAGAGCTTGGTTTTCTCCCACTGCCACTGCGATGGCCTGGGTGCCCCCGTCATGGAGGAGGTTGGCTGTAAGGCTGGGAGAAGGGAGGAGAACAACTGAGCAGGAGCCCACCATGAAGACCCTGGGCCTTGGTCCCCGGTCCCCAGAAAATTGCAACCCCCCCCCCCGCCCCCGCCTGGGGACCACACTGTATCCAGGCCAATGTTAGAGTCATATCTACGGAGGATTTTGGTGCTGCAGGCACCTGCCCTGGTGCCTTCTGCCACATCTGTCAGGCTGAACTCAGAGGTGTGGTGACAGGTCACATGGCAGAATGTGGTGGAACTGCCCAGGACTCATTGCCCAATAGCATGGCTCCACATCAGCCCTTCCAGGTCCCCTCCCGTGTGCTGAGCCATTCCCAGAGCGCCATGCTGTCCTCATTCTTTTGTGACATCACAACAGGGAACTTGTGTCAGTGTTGTCACCAGACTCCAGATAGCCCTGCTGTCCCCTCTGCAGCCAGGTTCTTCTCCAACATTGTGAAATAGGGAGGGTGCTGGGGTCTGGCCCATCACACCAGTGCCAGCCCTGGCCTCCTGGTGGCCTAAGTGACCCTGAGGAAGTGCCAAATCCCCCCACCCCCCAAGCCCCACATACTCCAAATGCTTCAGGGTGCTGTTGGCACAGAGTGCGCGGGCAAGGGCCTGGGCTCCCCCGGGGCTGATGGAGTTTTCCCGCAGGCTGGGGAGAGAGAAGGGACCTGTGAGGCCTTTGTTGGTGGCAAGCCCAGGGGTTCAGGCCTTGAGGGCAGCTTTGGTGGGGCCTGGGTCTCCTGAGCAGCCTGGTCTAGCAAGTAGCTGGCAACCATGTGTCCCCACTCAGGGCTGTCAACAGTTAGGGATGTCCAGAAAGCAGGAGAAAGGATGACAGAACTTTGGAGGCAGGCAAGCGGGAGTGGGTGCCTCTTGGGCTTGAGAACAGGAAAGGGATAGCAGAGTAGCCCACTGTTGGGAGGGGAGGTGGTGCAGGAGGACTGGGCAGAGTTGTCTCCTGCCTTCCTAAGAAAATAGGGAAAGGGACAGCCAGCTTGATCCCAGGACATGCCTGCATGATCAAAGCTATTCTCATAGCAAGCTTCCCAGGCCCAGCCTCCTCTAAGTCCCAAAGTCCCTGCAGACCCCTGGGTGGGGCATGCTGGTTAGACTTACTTGAGGCTGAGGAGGATCTGGTTGGCACATAGGCTGTCCATCAGCACCGCCACTCCTGCGTCACTGATGGAACTGCTCCGCAGGCTGCAGACAGAGGACAGGCACCTTGGCCTGGTACCCAGGACCTGGAGGGAGCCGCCCAGTCCAGCCTGGCACCACAGGCACTGGGCTAAAGAGGCATTTGGGGGCCTGGAACCTGCTCTCTCCCGTCCCTCTTTCCTCTCCCACTGTCTCGCCTTCCCGCCCTGGCCACTTAGGGCAGATAGAGCCCAAGGTGTCACCTCTACCTAAGCATGGGTGGCTCCAGTCATCCCCAGAGGAGGGCTGTTGGCTTTGCAGCCCAGAAAATGAGTGCATCAGAGTCACTCCACTGTGGCAGCAGCATCCAAACCCTCACCCTGCTGAGGCTGCTACAGAAACTCCCTTCCACCTGTGCTCACTTATGAAGAACACTTAAGAGCTTGTCATTCTGAAACTCTTCTTGTCATTGGCTAATGCCAACCCTTCTGTCCACAGAAATGGAGCTGGTGGGGTGGGGTAGGAAATGGGTGGTTGGAGGGGCAGGAACTGAGACCACAGTGTGTTCAGGAAAAGGATTGGTGGCCTCTGATAAGAAAGTGGTGCTGGCTGGCAGCCCTCCTCCCAGACTGCCAGCCCACCATCCAGTGGATGGAGAACCCATGGGTGATTGTCACCAGTCAGGAGAGTCAGGTGGACTCACTCCAGGATCTCCAGGCCCTGATTCACCTTCAGTGCCTCAGCCAGGGCCTTGGCACCTTTGTCACCAATGCTGTTACTGGAGAACCTGCAAGAGACAGGTGAGCTGAGCTGGTGTCCTGGAGCAGCCAGGAGGGCCAGGCCCGGGGTCAGGGATTAGGGAAGCCCCTTGAGATGGGGCTGTCTGTTATTTTCAGGGGGCCAGTGCAGTTTGCTCTGCCTGGATCCTGTCAATCTGTGATCTTTGCCAGTAACCACCTGTACTCTGAAAGAAATCAAGGAGCAGAGTTCTCCAGGGGGCAGCTCAAACTTAGTGGTAGGCATTTGTGCTACTTTATGTGATGATAACTGAGACAGGCTGATTTCTTTTGCCAGCTGGGAAAGCAGGATGTGTGCTCCTGACAAAGTTCAGTGGGGTTCACTCAGTCCTGGGATTTGGGTCTCCTTTCTCCTGGCCCAGTGCCTTGGGGTCTTATGCCAGCTGTCCTCCACCTATGCATCCATCCATCCATCCATCCATCCACACATCTATTCATTCTTCTGTGCACCCATCCTATCATCCAGCCATCCATCCTCCCACCCACTCACCATTCATTTGTGCACCCATCCTACCATCCGTCTGTCCACCCACCCACCCACCATTCATCTGTGCACCCATCCTAACATCCATCCTTCCATCCCTCTGCGGTTCACTCTGCTGCTTATGATAGTTGGGACGTGCTGGGCATTGAGAATACCAGCTGGCCCTCTGCATGTCTCACATGAGCTCCTTCAGATTCCTGTTCTGCTTCAGGGCTTCTGCCACCCTCTGGGCTCCCGCAGGTCCAATGGTGTTCTTCTGCAGGCTGTGGGAGGTGAGAGGGGTGGCCCGTCAGCACAGCTGGCCACAGCCATTCCCAGGTCAAGGCCATTCTGCTTAGGGTGAGAGATCAGGGACAAGCACGTTACCCTGTCTGTGTATCATAAAAATGGGATGGATCTTGCCAAGGGCCTAGCAGTGGTGTTACCTGGGAAGGTAAGAGGCAAGGGCAGCTGGGGCTGCCTTGTAGGACACAAGAAAGCAGAGACCAGCAACCTCCTGAGTGCAGACTCCCATGCACAAGTCCCACAGGAGCATTACCAGGCAATCTGCTCCCGTCTAGAGCAGTCAGCAGCCTGCCTCTTACCTGGGGAACCTCCCTGGGGGAGTCACCAAAGGATGGGCAGGGCAGCATCCTGCCTGCATGAGGCTAAACACCAAACTAGATCCCCTCTTCTTCCCTAGAACATTTCCTTGACAAAATTTGAGATTGCAGATTTATCCCTCTGAGTAGAGTTCATCTGGCCTCCTGCCAGTTTCCCAGCCCAGGAATTTCTTTCTCAGGGTCTTTGTAAGGGCCTTGGTGCTATCTCTACAAAGAGAAACCCCAAACTATGCTGAGCCTCTGCCTCCCTGCATGGTGGGAATTGGCCTAGGCACTTGGCCCCAAGCTGTGAAACACTACCTTGTCATAAATATGGGAGAAGGGTTTTTTTTTTTTTCCCTTTGTATAAAAGCAGTTTGGAAACACAAGTGGTCACCCACTTATCTGGCCAATCTAGGTTGACCTACGTGTGACAGATGTCACTTTGGGTCCTCTTAGAGGACAAGTTTACCCTGAGGACACATTGGGAATGGTTGTGTCTGCTGGGCTATAGGAAAGGGGATTTCTTTCTGTCTTTGCAGCTCCATTGGTGGGTCACCTGTGATGCCTACAGTGGGAAGTTCATGCTTATTCAATACTATAAATGCTGTGTTCTTTCCTATATTGGCGGAGAAGATTTTCTGGGTAGGTAGGATTTATTGTCAATAATTTTTCTCCACACCTATTCTCTGGAAAAGTCGTGGGCGTCCCATTTTCCAGGGTCATCCAGATGGGCCCAGAAGCCTCAGGATCACCCCGTCCATCCCTCCTTGCAGGGAAAGGCAGAGGCTGAACAGAGAGGAGGGAGGAGAGGAGAAAAGAGGTGTGCTCACGTACTGCAGCACAGAGAGGGTCTGGTTGGAGACCAAGGCCTCAGCCATGGACCCAGCGCCATCGTCCCTGATGATGTTGTTCTGGAGGCTGTGGAGATGAGAAGGGGCGTGTCACTGGTTTTGCAGAGGAGCCTGTCCTAGAGGCCGGAACTCCCGCTGTCGCAGGGACGCTTCAATAAGGCAAGATCCCTTAAAGCAGTGGTCCTGACACTTTTGGCATCAGGAACAGTTTCTGGATGACAAATTTTCTACAGATGGTAGCGGTGGTGCTAGTCTCACTGCTTCAGCTCTACCTCAGATCATCAGGCATTAGAGCCTCATAAGGAGCGCAGGACCTAGATCCCTCGCGTATGCAGTTCACAGTGGGGTTCACGCTCCTGTGAGAACCTAAGGCCACCACTGATCAGCAGGAGGACGAGCTCAGGCAGGGATGCGTGTGATAGGGAGGTGCTGTGAGTGCAGATGAGGCTTTGTACACGGGCCAGCCGTTCACCTTCTAGGCAGTCCACTCCCAACAGGCATGGACTGGTACCAGGTGTGGCCTGGGGACTGGCAGCCTCTGCCTTAGAGGCCTAAGGGCACCCACTGACCCCAATAAGAGGGGGCTCTGACCATTGTGTGCCCTTCTCACTGGCCACCACACTCCAGCTATAAAAGTGGAATGAACCACTGATTTATGCTCCCTTAGAGACAAACTTTGAATATCTGCTAAGCTGGATGTTGTGGTACATGCCTGTAATCCCTGCACTCTGGGAGGCTGAGGCAGGAGGATCACAGGTTCCAGGCAGCTTAGCAAGATCTTGTCTCTGGAAAAGGCTGAGACTGTAGCTTACCTAAATAACAGGCCCTGGATTCAGCCCTCAGTCAAAAAAAGTAAAAGTTACATGAATTTTATCTCAGTAACAGTACATAAAGAAATAGTTAAGCAAAAGAGAACAGAACCGTGGTGGCCACTCAGCTTAGGATGGCTCAAACCACAGGCCCCTCAGAGGGACTCAAGGTCTGGATCAGGAGTGTCCCCCAAAAGCCTCATGTTCCTCTGGATACTGTGTACTGGTGGGAGGTGGGGCCTAGCTGGAAGGAGCCAAAGCTTGGGACTCGACTCAGAGGGGCTTGAGCTGGTTCCTTCCACCCTGACTTTGGCTGTGCCCTGCCATGCTGCCGTGAGGATCTCTGTATTTGGAGCATTGGCTCCAGTTCTGGCTCTAGCTGCAGCCCCACCATGTGATTCTCCTGTTTTCCAGCCGCCCACCGTGAACGGACTGTGATTTTCTGAAACTGCAAGCTAAAATAAATCTTTCCTGCCTAAGTTGTGGATGTCGGGTATTGAGTCACAGTGATGAGAAAGTAAGACAGAGGCCACAGCAAACCTCGCTGAATACTGATGCCTCCTGGAAAACGGCTTTTTAGGGAAGCACCTCAGGAAACAAGTTTGATGCCACCGCCTGGGGCATTGTCAGAGGCACAAAGAGGAGGGAAGAGCTGGAACTTGAACATTCTTAGGGCACAGGCTCCCTGGTCCCCAGTGGGGTGGGTGCTGACACCCTGTGCCCACCCCATTGGTGGCTCTGAAGCCAAGAGTGTTCTGGGTCTTCTCCTGGAGGCAGCAGGGCAGGTAGCAGGGCCCACATACCTCAGAGAGGTGAGAGTGCGGTTAATCCTCAGGGCATCTGCCAGCGCCTTGGCTCCCTGCGGCCCGATGCAGTTGCTGCGGAGGCTGGGTGCACAAGGGAGAATGATGGCAGGAGGAGAGTGGACACAAATCACCCTGACCTTCAACATCAGGGTTAGGATTTCCTGTTTGGAGGAGCTAGGGTAGAGATCCCCGAGGAAGGCATTTCCCAAGGGAGCTCCATGCTGTAGGGACAGGTTGAGGGCCTGAGGGCTTGGGTCAAGTGTGGGCTCAAAGTCCGGTGTTCCCCAGGGTGAGGCTACTCTGCCAAGGAGGGACAGTGACTTTGCTGAATCAGCTGTCTTTCCAGCCACCCAAGAGGGCATGTGGCCTACAGGAGCCCAGAGACTTGATGTATGTGGCATGAGGTACCACCCAGAGCCCCCGTAGGCTGAGTTTGGGGTGGCAGAGAATAGTAAGACCCCAATTACTTCACAGGAGGAAGGTGACTCATCACATTCCTCACTCTGGTGGCCTTGGGTGGCCTTAGGTGGCCTACTTACTCCAGTGTAGTCAGACTTCTGTTGACCAGCAGGGATCTGGCCAGAGCTTTGGCTCCTTTGTTACTGATCTGGTTCTCAGCCAGGCTGCCAAGGGAAGGGAGCAGAGTGGTTATGTCAGGCAGATGGATCCCACTGCTGCCTCCTCAGGGCTATGCTAGGCTTAAACCCAGGGCTTTCCCACATCACAGGGCCTAGACTCAGTGGAGACAGGGTGACTCTGAAGCAGAAAGTGGGGCACAGGAACGCCACTGAGCCTGGACAGCCAGGCCAGCATGGCCAGAAGACCTTCTCCCTTGCAAAGGGTCCCAGGGAGTGTTTTGCCAGAATCCCTCACAACAGCCCCTGCACAAGTGGAAGTCTGCTGTATGGACCTAAGCCAGGCCGTGATGGCAATCTAGTGACATAGTGAGTTAAGGAGCAGCCTGGGCTACAGAGCAATACCCTGTCTCAAACAAGGATAACAGGAAACAAACAGGGGCTGGAGGAACAGCACAGTGGTAAAGCCCTAAATTCGATTCCCCAGCAACACAAACTGGGCGTGGTGGCACATGCCTATAATCCCAGCACTCAGAGGTTCAGGTAGAAGGACTGCAAGCTCCAGCCCTGCCGAGGTGACTTAGTCATTTAGTGAGACTGCCTCAGAATAAATAAGGAAGAGCTGGAGGGGTGCTGGGTTTCTCCTGCCCTGCCTATGTGGCTTGTGCTTCCCTTGATCTTACTCCATGCCCTTCGGTATAATGAGGCCCAAATTGGTATAACATAGTCTTAGTTACACTCTGGAAGACTGAGGCAGGAGGATTGCAAGTTCAAGCCCAGCCAGACAACTGAATGACTTAGAGAGTCCCTGTCTCAAAATAAAATAAGGAACGATGTCTGCCCACATACACAAAAATAGTCCCTCAGTCTTCCTGCTGATGTGTTGAACCTGAGGGTGACCCTAGGGATCCCCAGACTCACAGGTCGGACACCTTTTGAACTCTGATTTTGCCCTCTTCAGGCATGGGGTGACTTGCTTGATCTCACACAAAGCCTGCAACTGTAACTGCCATCCTCAGTGACTTAGCTTGCTCCTGATTCTCTCTAAATTGCCATAAACTGAGATAAAGATGATTTTAAAGCTGGAGGCTTGTGTGAGGATGACAGTTCCTTGCTGGGTTCTGTACCCCAAATCCCCCTTCCTAGTTCTCATTTCAGGTCATGGTATTACTCGTCTGCAAGCCAGGGTATTAACTCAGACCCAGGATTGTTGCTTCAGAAGAGATGCATAAACATGTAGGTCAATGTGTATCCTTTTGTCCAGTTACAACATTAAAGATGCAATTTTTAACTTGAAATTTTAAAAATAATCTTACTTTTTTTCAGTACTGGAAATTGAACTCAGGACCCTCACACGGGGAGAGCCACATCCCCAGCCCTTTTTATTTTGAGACAGGTCTCACTAAATTGTTGAGTTACTGTGGCTGGGCTTAAGACTTGTGATCCTTCTGCCTTGGTCTCCCAGAGTGTTGGGATTACAGGCATGCACCACCACACCCAGCTCACTTTTATGGGGTGCTGGGGAATCAAACCCAGACCCTTGAGCATGCTACGCAAGTGCTTTAGTCACTGAGCTATGCCCCTTGCCCTCACATTAAACTTTTAATAAAATTAAAAACCCTTTGACCTAAAATTTCCAAAGTTTAATTAAAGCTGTCATTCTTTTTCCAGAATGCTGTTTGAGAACAAATGGTGAAAGGAGCTGAGAGGAGCCTGTGCCCAGCGTGTTGCGTGGAGCCTGTTCTGTGTCTACGACAGTGTCCAGGACTCTCCAGGTCATTCCTCTCTTGTAGCAGATGAAGTACCTGAGCCTCTGGCACTTTCTAGAATGGGTAGAAGTGGGGAAATGGCACCCTGAGCCACATGTTGTTGCACAGAAAACTGGCCTTGATGGCTCTGGTGGCCAGCAGAGCAAAGAGGATGATGGGAAGGGGTCCCCTACCCCACAGGAGCAGTTGGCACGTTGGCACCCTGAGCCGGGTTTAGGATCAGTATTACCTGATCTTCTGAATGTGACAGTCTTTCCCGCTCAGCATGCTGCCCAGCAGCTCCATTACTTGGTCCTGGAACTGATTGCTGTCCAGCCTGGTGAAGGGGAGGGGAGCAGCGACAGTGACCGTGAGTGACCCCTCTGCCTGCTGTCGGTTTCGCTGTAGCGACCCCCCGCCCCCAGACTAGTCTGATCCAGAGGCCTGTGCTTGTAACACCTGTGATGCCCAGTCTTCCTCATGAGCAGGGACGGCGGGTCCCACCCAGGAGGTCGGTCTCCAGGGGCTCTTGTCCCAACCCCATGTGCCACACCATTGGGACACATTTGCTAGCTGTCCCACTTCTGAGGATGCATAGGCCACTCTTAGGTCCTCGTCTTGGACTTCCCTTCCCACTACTGAGGTCAGAGCAGTAGACAGAGCACGGACAGAGGGAGGAGTAGGGGCAGCTTTTGTCAGCGCTAGACAGCTCAGAGGGCATTATGGGTCAGATTGTATTCCCCCAAAAGACACACTGAAGTCCTAACCTCTAGACCCCAGTGTCTCAAGTACACAGCTGGCATGGTAGCACAGGCCTGTAATTTCAGCACGGTGGGCAAGATGATCACAAGTTTAGGCCTAGACTGGGCAGTTTAACAACTTAACTTAGTGAGACCCAATCTCAAAGAATAAAGAAGGGCTGGAAATGGAGCTCAGTGTGAAGGCCCTGGCTCAATAATAACAATAATAATAATAATAGTGACAATAATAAATAATAGAATATAACCTTATTCAGAAATAAGCCCTTGCAGATGTAATAGTTGATAGGAAATCGTACTGGAAAAGGGTGGCCAGTAATCTGATGTGATGGTATCCCTACAGGACAGGTGAAGAGAGACACACAGGAGAAGACAGCCGTGTGTCAGCAGAGGCCGAGAGAAGAGAGGCAGAGTCCCAAATACTGTCAGCTAACTCTGGGATTTAGAGGTGGAAAGGACCCCTCAGCCTAAACCAGGATCAAGAGAGGCCAGAAAGGCCCTTCCCCACGGGCTTGGGGGCCTTAATTTCAGACTTCTGGCCTCTGGAATGAAGGGGGACAGAACTGCTGGATGTCATCCCATCCAGTTTCAGCAGCCCAGCCAGCTTTCCTGGGAGAGCCTGTCAGGGTGGGGACACTTCAGTATTTCTGCTCCTCTGCCTGCAGCTCATGCCCACCTGAGGCTCCGGCAATACAGCAGCTGGGGCAGCAGACTCTGGAGGACTCCCTGGCCAAGGCCCAGGGACAGGTTGGCCTCTCGGGCACAGATGTCAGACACCTGCAGGAGGTAGGCCAGGGCGGCACGATGTGCAGGGCTGGTGAGCCTGGCCAGGGTCCCACACTCCATGGCCTCCTCCACACTCCAGGCCAGTTCTGTGTCCTGCAGTTCATGAAGGCAGTGCAAGATATTGACAGCGCGGGCACAGACGGCGGTGTCGGGTCGCAGGCAGCCCTGCAAGACTTCGGCCACCTGGGTTCGGTAGTTCTGGTGCTCACCCTGGGCCAGCAGCAAGTCGGCCAGCAGAGCATTGACCCTAGGGGACAGGAGGCCTGCAAGGAAGCGCAGGAACACATCAAGCCGGCCATCCTCAGCTTGCATAGCCCGCTGGGCTGCATTCCGAAAGTGTGAGAGGAAGCCCAGCCTGGGCCAGGCCATGCCGCCCTCAGCAAACAGGTCAAAGATGGCCCTCCTGGATGCCCCATAGTAGTATGCAGCTGCCAGGAACTCCTGCAGGGACAGGTGGGTGAAGCCATAGGCCATCGAAGAGGCCAGTGTGTCCTCTCGCTGCAGGAAGCGGCTGCTCAGGGCACCCTGCAGCAGAGCCAGATCCACACCGAATGCCTTCATGTCCTGCTCATAGAACACGTATTTCTTCTTGAGCAGCCCATGGAAAGCCAGGCGGCCCAGCGTCCCGACCACCTTGCGGCCACTGTGGGCCACCTGCTCAATCCGAGGGCTCTCTTTGCCCTTCTCCTGCCCCTCCCCACTGAGGGCCATGTGGAAGTACCAAGAGTAGAGCTCACACATGCTCCGTGGAGGCCACAGCTCTGTGTGCTGGGGTGCCAGGCATCTGCGACACAAGTGGGCTAGCGCCGCACCTGTGAGCTTGCAGACAGCAGGAACGGTGCACATCAGGTACAGGACTCTGTTGGCCTGCACCTGGCCCAGGATCTGGTCCACAAGCGTCTGGTCCTCAGGGAACATCTGTTCCACACATTCCTTGATGTCCACCTCAGCAAAGCCCTGGATTTCTGTCATCCGGTCCACCAGGCCCCCTGGGATCTGGCCAGCTGCACCAGGACGGGAGGTGATCCAGATGGAAACTTTTGGAAAAAGATTTCCTCGGATGATGTTGGTGACCAGCTGGTCCACCTGGATCTCCTTCTTGGGGTCCGTGCAGGCTGGGGCATTGGAGAAGTCCAGAGGTGTCTTATACTCATCCAAGCCATCCAGCACCAGGAGGACCCTGGCTGTGGCTGGGGCTGCTCCTGCTAGACCAGCCTCCCCGATGGTTGGGAAGATGGCACGGACCAGTCTCTCTGCAGATAGCTTCTCATAGGTGTTGAGGTCCCGGAAGGTGAGGGGCAGCACCAGTGCGAAATCCTGGCCGACCTGCCCTTGAACCCAGAGGCGGACAAAGTGCCTCACCAGGGTGGTCTTGCCCATGCCGGCCATGCCAATGGTGATGGAGACGCGGGGTGGGATGGATACCCGGGACAGTGGCTGGAATAGCCTGTCCAGGGTGATGGGCCTGGCAGGTTGCCAACGCCCACGTGTGGCCTCCACCTGTGTGAAGTCATGTTCCTTCAGCTGTAGGTCACTCAGGCCCTCAGCCAGCAGGAGACTGCCCAGCCGGGGCCCCAGCTCCAGGCCACCTCCTACCCTGCCTAGCAGGGCCTCCCGGTGCCTCCGGATCCTCACGTCTGGGGACAGAGCACAGAAGCAGGGCAAGTAAGAGCTGGCTCAAAAAGAGAGGCGTTCAAGGTCCCTTCTGTAGGCCTCCCATGCAAGTCTCACCATGGCTGTAGGGTCCCAGCGGGGAGTCCGGCGTCTTTTCCAGAGTCTCATTACCCTGACTGCCCTTCAGGTCAACAAGGGCTCTCATCTGCTCTGCTGGGGAGCTGGCACCATGGTCCTGGTTGGCCTCCCCACCTGTCCGCACTTCCTGCTTCCTCATGGAGTCTGAGATGGCCACCAGGAGCTGTGAAGACAGGACTGTAATCTGCTGCCCCCTAAACGTCCGTCCAGCAGCTGGAGACAGGTAAGTGAGCCCCAGGAATAGGGTGGGAGCCCCCCTCCTCTGTCTCCAGCTAGGTGTGCCCTCTAAGAAGGGAACAGAAGAGGAGTTTGCTCCTGGACAGTGAGAACAATCACATTGTTGCAGGAAGTGGGGCTCTGGGCTCGGACCCCAGCGATGCCGCTTACCAGCTGTGTGGTCCTGGGCAGGCTGCGTCACCTGGCTGCACCTTGGTGTCCTCATTTGTAACTTGGAAATGGTGGTGAAGCTGTATGAGCAGGTTGGCTCAGAAGGAGGGAGGGATGAAAGCAGCCAGCACCTAGGTTTCAGTGATGGCTGCCTGACATTCTGGAAGAGGCAAAAGGTAGAGCTAGGGACATGGACAAAGTCAGTATTGCCGGGCGAGGGAGGGTGCAGAGAATGTGAGGGCAGTAGCCCTGCTCTGTGACACTGTGATGGTGGATTGATGTTGTGCGTGTATGACGCACAGCCGCAGGGTCAGCTGAGGACTGCAGCAACGGCAGTGCGCCAGTGTAGCTCCTGTGATGGGAACAGTGGGCTTCTGTGCGGGGGACGTGTGGGGCAGCTGTCACAGGGGCAGGGGTGTGAGAACTCCGTAGTTCCCCATCAATTTTCGGTAAGCCAGCTGGGTGCAGGTGCACACACTTCTAATCCCAGGTACTTGGGAGGCTGAGGCAGGAAGATCATGAGTTTGAGCCTAGCCTAGGCAATTTTACAAGACTCTGCCTCTAAATTTAAAATATTTTGGGGGCTGCAGGCATAGCTCAGTGGCTAAAGTACTAGCCTAGCAGGCACAAGGCCCTGGGTTCAATATCTGAGCACCTCACAAAAATTAGCTGAGACTGACGGTGCATGCCTGTAATCCTAAGCACTCAGGAGGCTGAGGCAGGAGGATTTCCTGAGTTTAAGGTGAGCTTGGGCTGCATAGTGAGTTCAGGACCAGCATGGGCTACTACAAAGTAAGACCTTGCCCCCCACCCCCAAAATAAAGTAAAATCAATTAATTAATTTAAAATATTTCAAAGGGGTTGGAGAAGTAGCTCAGTGGTAGATGCTTATCTAGTACAGGCAACGTCTTGGGTTCAACCCTAGTACCATTAAAAAAAATTCTGTAAACATAAATGTGCTCCATGAAGTGAGTCGGATACAGAAGATTAAATATATTAAATATTCCCTGGTTTCTCTGATTTGGGAAACCCAGAAGAGAGGCATTCTATAGGAAAAAAAAAACCATAAATCTTCCCCAAAAGTAGTCCTTTAGTTTTTTTTAAAAAAAGAAAAAAAGTAAAGACAGAGGAGTGCTGCTGACTCTGAGCAGCAGCTTAACTCGTCTCTTAAGTTTTCCTGGGTCTTTCTGGAAGCACGGGGTCCCAACTGTTTGCTCCTGGGGACAGTAATGCAGAGGTGGAGGAGCAAAGCCACACTATGGCCTGCCTGGCCATGTCCCTTGGCCCCTTGGTGCCAAGGCTGTGTGTCCCATCTGCAGCCCTCCTGCAGCTCAGGAGGACCGTGAGGAGCCAAAGCCCCCCTTCACCCTCCATCTCCCCTCACCAGTCAGGGGCCACTGCAGTCCCTCCAGTGGGACTCAGGAATGGGTCAGCCGCTTGTCATCTATGGATTGAGAGAGAAAACATGTTGTGGGGTGAGCTGACCCTTCATTTGAAATGATCTGAGTGCCACACAGCTGTCATCCCTGAACTCTGGGAGGCTGAGGCAGGAGGACTACAAATCTGAGCCCAGTCTGGACCACTTAGTGGCTTAGTGAGAGCCTCCCTCAAATAAAAAATTAAAAAGGGGCTGGGAGTGTAAGTTAGTGCAAAGGCCTTGGACTCAATCCCCAGTGCCACACACAGAGAAAATTCAGGTGTTGTCACTGCAGAGACAGTGGTGCACCCTGGCTACTGAAGCTGAGGCGGCTTTGGTCCCTGGCTTTTAACAGTTACCACAGGAGGAGCTTGCTGCCTGTGGCCTGAGGAGCCCACAGACTCCCAACCTTGGATTTGCACTGGGGATCCTCTCCTCAGCAATGTAACTCAGGATGAATCGTTTCACAGGGAAAATGCACAAAAAAAAAAAAAAGGCTTAGCAATCAGGAAAACAGGATTGCACATTTCCCAGTGTTGCTTCCACACCTATTGTGGTGTTACTGAGTGTGGGGCCTCCACAGGGGCCGAGCTAACCCAACAACACTGAAAATAGGCCAGAGTCGCTGGGTGTAGGCATGTGTGCAATCTCAGCATTGTGGGAAGCTGAGGTGGGAGGATCATGACTTTAAAGCTACTAGCCACTTTAAAGTTACTAGGTAACTCAGCAAATGCATAGCTCAAAAATAATAAAAGTTCTGGGGATGTAGCTCATTGGAAGGCCCTGAGTTCAGTCCTCAATACTGGGGGAAAAGAATATGTCGGCATGAGGCCACTGTCCTCTCTCTTCTAAGTGGCAAAACCAAGTAGAAATGAGCAGCTGGGATGTGGATGGAAGGCGTGATACATGTGTGCCTCAAGTGAATCTGTGCAGGGCTTAGCTCCTTTAGTAAAGAAAACATCTTTTGTTGTTGTTATGAATATCATTGGTATAAAAGATGTTGACTTTGATGTTTGACTTATAGCTCATCAATGTACTAAGTATCCATATTTCTTCAATTACTTTCCTTTGAGCTTTCAAATTATTTCAGCAAGAATAATGTCTTTCTGTCTAAAATTGTGAATACTACTTTGAACAATTTTTCTACATTGTCTACAACCTGCATTTTTTCTGGCACAGTGCTGGTGTGGACTGTCATAGCTGACATTCTTGCCATATCTGAACTGCACTAATTTTTTTGGTGGGGAGGCAGGGTCTCACTCTGTAGTCCAAGCTGATCCTAAATTCATTACTCTAGCCCAGGCTGGCCTTGAACATACTTCAATCCTCCTGCTTCAGCCTTCTGAGTGCTGGAATTATGTGGATGTGTGCTACTATGCCTGGCTTATGTGGTACTGAGGAATTGACCCAGGGCCTTGAGCTTGCTAGGCAAGTGCTTTCATTATTGAGCTGTTCCTCCACCCACTGCACTAAATTGTTGAGTGTGACATTTGTGACAAATTTTTTGTTCGTTTTCTTCTCCCACTGGGGAAGATACCACTTTGTTTCCTATTACCATTCAAGTAAAACTATGTAAGTCAAGCATGATGGAGCATACCTGTAATCCCTGAGGCAGGAGGACCACAAATTTGAGCCCAGCCTACACAGCTTAGCAACTTAGTGAGACTTATCTCAAAATAAACATTTAAAAAATAAAGACTGGGCATATACCTCAGGGTGAAGGCCCTGGGTTCAAACCCTAGTTCTGAAAGAACAAAACCAAATAATACTATGTAATGTTTATAGAAGGCATATGATATCCCAGACATTCCACCTTCAAATGATACTTACGCCATTTAACTGACTTCTCGTGAGAACTCTGATTACCATTAAGTCTCTCCCATTATAGATGAAAATACTGAGACTCTAATGACGTGACCAGTGTACAGTGAAAAGTGGCTGAGAAATACGTTGATGCAATCATATGATTTACTTTTATTCATTCACTAAATCAGCAAATAGGCATTGAGGGCCTCTTGTGTTGTAAACATTAGTTCTTCTATGTAAAATTCATTGGATTAAGAAACACCTAGAACATTCCCCATCAAACTGGGCTACAGAGCGAGACCCCATCTCAAAAAAAAAAAAAAAACCAAAAAAAACAAAAACCCAGAAAACCTAGAATATTAGTAGAGCATGCTCCTGGGTATATGTGGGTGTGGCATGGAGAGAGATGGCCTTGGGTGCTGTGAATTGTCCCTGGCTGGTTCCTGTCTGCCTCTGTTCCCTGCTCTGTTTCCCCACTGCCGTGAACTAAGTAGCGTTGCTCTGCCATTCCCTTCCGCCATGATGTCTCTGCCTTGGAGCTGGCAGATTGTTTCCTGAAATGAGCTAAATTAAATCTTTCATCTTTTAAGTTGCGGGTGCTGGATATTATGTCTCAGTGATGGGAAATCTGACTAATACCAAAAACTGGTGCCAGAGAATTGGAGTTGTTGCTGTGACTGTATCTTACTATGGAGACTTAGAAGCCTTTTGAGATAGCTTGAGGAAGGAGTTTGGGAAGGTTTGGAGACGTGGGGTAGAGAAGTCTTAGAGTGCTATAAGGAGAACTTGAGGGCTGGTTCCAGTCAGAACTCAGAAGACCAGGATGCTGTGAGGAGAGTGGACAGTCAAGGCCAGGCTTAGCAGGCTTCAGTTAGGAGCAGGGATTCCACTGGATGTTCGACTCGAAGCCATGTGGGCTATACTCTGGCAGAAAATCTGTCTATTTTGCCCATGTTCTGAGACTTTACAGAAGACAGTACAGACGGTGGACTAATTAATCTGGTAGAGGATTTTTTTTTTTTTTTTGAGATAGAGTCTCACTCTGTTGTTGAGGTTGGTCCTGAACTCACTATGTAACCTAGGCTGGCCTTGGGCTCACAGCAGTCCTCCTGCTTCAGCCTCCCAAGTGCTTGGATTACAGGCGTGTACCGCCATGCCTGGCTTATTATATGGTGCTGGGGAATGAACCTCAAGACTTACACTTGCTAGGCAGGCACTACAAGCACTGTCACTGTTGTGCTGTTACTCCAGTCCCTGGTAGAGGAAATTTCAAGATAGCCCAAGATTCACTGTGTAACATGGACACCAAATACAATTATAATAGGATAAAAAGATGTCATGGGTAGTGAATATTAAATCACTTTGGGTAACATAGTAATAAGGCTAAAGATGCCTATTTTGTTTTACTTATGTTCTCACATTCCTGTCCTGAGCCCCAGCAGAAGTGAGCATCATGCCAAACAGGATTCAGGTACCAGAATGTTCCTGAAAGCTTTAATCTCCCAAAATAGTAGAACCAGTGAAGGGCTATCAGCAACAAAGGGGTAAACTTTGGGAGGTACATGTACCCAACGGAATCCTAAACGGACTATACCAGGATAACTTCAATAGTATGACTGATCATCACACTTTGACACAAAGAGTGCATTCTAGAAAACCATTTACAATGGAGCTTAAAGTCAGGCCAACCTAATCAGAAATGATAGTTGTCAAAATAGCAGTTACCCTTAGCCAGGTGTGGTATCATATGCTTTTAATACCAGCACTTGGGAAGGTTGAGGTAGAAGGATTGCAAGTTCAAGCCCAACCTGAGCAACTCAGTGACTAGCCATACCCTTCCTCAAAAGAATGTAAAAGGGCTGGTGATACAACTCAGTGCAAAGGCTGTGGGTTCAATTCCCAGCATAAGTAGTTGCCCTTGAGGGCAAGCTGATTGGGAAGGGACATAGAGCACCCTAGGGAGCTGGAAATCTCTATGCATCGATGTGGTGGTGGTGCACAGGTATACATGTCCTTATATAAGGCCACTGAGCTCACCTTGGCAAATGTAAGTTACACTGCGATTTTTTTTTTAAGTTCACTTAGCAAATCTCTGAATATCCAAATGCATGTGGACCAGAAGGAAATATTGCAACTCATCCTCAATGTCAGGAGCCGGAACTCTAGGGCCCTCTGTCCTCCTCTTAGACCAGGTGTTGTCAACTCATGGCCCAGGGGAGACATAGCCACCTATAGTTAGTTATCCAGGTGTCTCTGCCAGGCGACATGCCTGCTGTTGCTGGAGTGGGGTGGTGGCAGAACGACGGGAGGACCATTTGAAGAAAGACCCGCCGTGGTATCTCAGCTGTAGCAGGGCATTATCTGGAACATTAGTTTTATTTGTATTTTGTTTTTATTACTTGGGATTGAACCCCTGGCCTTCACTCTGAGCTACATCCCTAGACCCTTCTCTGTGGTGTTCTGAGACAATCCTCCTAAGTCATCCAGATGGGACTTGAACTTGCTTCAAACTTGCAGTCTTTCTGTCTCAGGCTCCTAAAGTTCTGGGATTACAGGCATGTACCACTGCATCTTGTTTGGAGCATTAGTTTTTTAATTTTAAATATTTATTTATTTATTTATTTATTTATTTATTTATTTATTCATTGAGAGAGGGTCTCCCTCTGTAGTTCAGGCTGGTCCTGAACTCACTATGTAGTCCAGGCTGGCCTTGGACTCACAGCAGTCTTCCTGCCTCAGCCTCCCAGTACTAGAATTACAGGTGTGTGCCACCTCACCCATCTTATCTGGTGCTAGAGAATCGAACTCAGATCTTTGCATTTGGTAGGTAAGCACTTTAACCACAGTGCTATTCCTCCAGCCCCAAATTTAATTTTTAAATTGTGGGTAAAATACACAGAACATCGTCCATTTCAGTCAACTCAGTATAAAATGCCATAACACTAACATGTCCACGTTGTCTTGCAGCCAGCACCACCGTTCCAGCACTCTTTGCCATGCAAAACTGAAGCTCTGGGGTCGCCATTGAATTTAGCTCAGTGGTAAGAGTATATCCCTCGGCTCGAGTTTAATTCCCAGTAACAAACAAAATGAAACCCCTGAAACTTTCCCCATTAAACAGTTCCCCGTTTCCCCTCCCCAGCCCCAGGCACACACCATGCTACTTTTCCTCTGAGTTTGACTCTTACGACACTTCACAGGTAGAATTATATGGTATTTGCCCCCTTTTTCTTTTCTGTTCTTTTGAGCTACAGTCTTGCCCTGTAGTCCAGGCTGGCCCTTGAATTCATGACAATCCTTCTGTCTCAGCTTCCTGAGTGTTGGGATTATAGGCATGCACTGTGCCCAGTTTATGTGGTGCTGGGGAATCAAACCCAGGTCCTTGTGCTTGCTAGGCACATGCTTTAACTGCTGAGCTACATCCCCAGCCCCATTCATTTTTTACTTTGAGACCAGGTTTTACTATGTTGCCCAGGCTGGACCCAAACTTGGGATCCTCCTGCCGCAGCCTCCCAGAGTACTGGGATTACAGTGTGAGCCGCTATTCCCAGCTCAGTATTTTACCTTTTTAACTCAGCCCAGTGTCCTCGTGTGGGGGCATGGGTCAGTGACTCCCTTCTTCCCACAGCTGAGTGACCTTCCCTTGTAAGGAAATACAGTTTGTTTAGGCATTTGTCTGGTGATGGACAATTTTTGGTGATGATTTAGGCTGTTGTGAACATGGGGGTACAGACACCCCTTTGAGACCCCACGCTCAGGTGTTTGAGGTGTAACATGGTCATTCTGTGAAGCAGTTTCTAAAAATCCCCTGCTGGAGTCAACCACCCCAGAATTGCATTGGCCTGGAGAAGGGTCTCACCACGGACCTGTCTGTAGCTCCCCAGGGTCTGCAGGATGCTCAGCATTGAGAACAACTGCATGAGCGGGAGGCGGGAGGAACCCCGGAGGGAGGCACAGCAGCATGGGGCAGGGGCGCGGCCTGCAGGCGCTGGGGAGGGCCACCCGCCAGCACCTCATCTCTGTGCCCTGTTAGTCTCCAGTGAATACTGAGTACCCACGAAATTTGAATTTTAGATAAAGAACAAAACAATTTTAGTACAATTTTATAACATCTGAGGTATGTTTATCTCATACATTTCATATATCATTTGAGATAAAAAATGTATCATTTATCTGAAATTCAAACATCCCAGGTGGGGCTGGGGACATTGCTTAGTGGTTAGAGCCTTCCCTAGCATGTGCAAGGCTCTGGTTCAGTTCTCCAGCACCACACAAAAATTAGCCAGATGTGGTGGTACATGCTTGTATCCCAGAACTTAGGAGGCTGAAGCAGGAGGATTTCTGTGAGTTCAAGGCCAGACTGAGCTACATAGTGAGTTTGGGACCAGTCAGGAACACACACACACACACACACACACACACACACACACACACACACACACACACACACACACACACACACACACACACACACACACACACACACACACACACACACACCCTGTCTTTAAAAAAAGAAAAAGTGGGTTCAAGGCCCTCATGTTCGTGTAGTTTAAGACTCTAGTCCTCAGATCCCATGAGAAGGTCTGGGTCCCCCGACTCCAGGGCCTCATCCTAGCCTGAGCCTGCTAGGTCCTTCCTGACTGGCTGTCTCCAGCTCTGCCTACCAGGGATCAGGGACTGGGTGTGGCACCCATGCAGGCCACTGGGCTGCCATGTGTCTGGTCACAGCTCCTTAGGTTCTCTGCCCTCCCCCTTGTCCCCGGCCTGGGAGTTCAGCGCTCAGCTCTCTTGAGGTGAACCTGATACTGTGGCTAGCCGCCAGGCTACCTAGGTCACCTCCCAGAAGCAGGAGGAAATAGCCCTGTCCCTTGAGATGCACCTAACTAATTACCCTGATCCTAGAATCTTAGGGCAGGGCAGCTAGACCCGGGGAGGGGGTGCCTATACCCCCAGCAGGAGCATGGTACCCAGCCTGCAGCCTGGGGTGGGTAGGGGGCTCCTGGGAAGGAACCCTGCAGAGGACCCTGCCACCAGCAGCCTTCTGGCCCAGCTCAGCAGCACCTGTTCTAAGGCCTTGTGGTAACATCTGTCACCATAAAAAGCCCCACCTCACTTAGGGACAGGCCTGAGAGAGGCCTGGGCCTACCATTCACAGAGCAGGAGTGTGACTGGCCCTGCAGCTGCCTGCACCACATCTGTGACCCTAATCGTGACCTCTAGGGCTGGTGTTGTGACCCCACGTACAGGAGCAGAGAAGGGCGGTTGCTTGGACCCCTGGGTGGGGGATGGTATCCCACCAGCCCAATCCAATGGTGCCCCATCCTCCAACCCCATCGTAGTATCCAGGAAGCTGGCTTCTCCCTGGACCTGTTGTAGACTGTCTTGGGCACATGTTTGTCTGCCCTGCACTGTGACCGAGTACTGTGCTCCAGCTCCAGCGTCTAAGAGCCAGATTTCTGGAGCCCTCCCCTTGCCCAGAGCAGCTCAGAAGTCTGTCCTCCTGCCAGCTGTGCCCTCCTCTGTCCCTCACTGAAGCACCTGGACTCTACTTACCTTTCAGGCCTGTTGCTGCTCCAGGGATGCCAAGAGGGGGTCCCGTGGGCTTCATCTCCACCCTCCTGGACTTGGCCCGCGTCAGTGGATAGGAGGCAGCAGGGGGCTGTGGGGAGGCCTCCTTGTCCCAGTGGTCAGGACTTCGGGATCTGTCCAGGCGAGCTGACCACACTGGGACCAGGGCAGCAGTCGTGCCCCTCCTGCAGTCCCCACTAAGCTATGGCTGTCACTGCAGCTCTGGTCCTCACCTCTTCCTGTGCCAGCTCCACCTCAGCCTTCCTTCCTGTCTGATTCAAAAGCCAACAGCCTCACGAGAAATCGATGAGTTGGGGCCTCGGGTTCACCTCTCTGGCTTTGTCACTACCTATGTGTGTGAGGCGGGGAGGCACAGTGGCACCCTCATGGGGGGACCAGGCATCCCTGCAGACCTCACGTGCAGCAAAGTGGCGCAGTGCCGAAGCTGTGCACTTCACCCTCCCCTGCCAAAAAGGAAAAGAGACTCCACTAGCAGACGGGTGCCTTTAGGGGGGTGCTTGAGATACCTGCGGGTACTGGGGAAGGCGGGCTGCCCTCTGCTTCACCCTGAGGCCTTGGGGCCTCTCCTCCCTTCTCTAACCCCTTGCTGTCCTCTTGTCACGGACAGGCACCATCTGACTCAGCTATACCAAGGTCTCCCTGTGAGTCACCTGAACCTGAGATTGCAGAATGTGGTGGGAGGTCAGGTGTGGCCCTGAAGGTTGGCCAGCAGGTGGTCTGCAGTGGTGAGGAAGGGTGTGGGGAAAGGACACGGTCCAGACTGACAACACAAAGTCACAGCAGAGGAAGTGGATGGGACCTCTCCCAGTGACAGAGAGCAGCCACTTAACACAGGCCTTCGCGGGAAGTAGGTGAGAGGGCAGGAGCCGGTGCGGGGACAGTGGCTGTCCAGCAGATGTGATTGGGATTCACAGAGCAGCTGGTGGCTGAGGCAGGAGGAGGGAGGACGGGACCGTCATTCATTCCTTCCCCAGCTGAGGGAGCAGGTTGGAAGTGCTCCCCTCCAATCTGAGCACCCAGAACATTCCAGGTGCTGGAGGATGCAATGGGCTCCCGAGAGCCCAGTGAGGCTGCTGGCAGGCAAGCAGAGATGGCAGCTGCAGGCTTGGCTCTGGGGCACAGCAGAGGCCCCTGAAACCAGGCCGCCTACAGGATGCAAGAAACCACAGGGCCTGGTGGGTCTGTCACACGCAAGGGGCCAGAGAGGCTCCCTCTACTTCCCCCTGGGGTCCCCGTGGGTAGATGCTGAGGGAGAGACCGCCTCCACTACGGGGACCTTGGGGACACTCCCTGCTCCCAGGAATGTCTGCCATCCACATGCGGCTGAACCAGGTGGAGGCGGTCAGGGGAGAGGTCTCTAGGTTTGTTCTGGCTTCAGGCTTTCGTCCATCGTAAGCAGGGTTCAGCTAGGCCAGCCATGCATGGCCTGACCCTTTGGACTGCGTGGCAGCCTGTGAGCTCCTTCCTGGGCTGGTGGCTCCCTCTGGAGCAAGACTGTGGTTCTCTCTGGACAGGACTGGGCCACAGCAAAGGGGCCGGCCTGAAGGTCTGGTCATATTACAGTAGAATGCTGTGGGCCCAGGGCTTTCTTCCTGTGCAGACTTCCTCTCAGGAGGTAGGGAAGCTTCTGGAAAAGACCACCCCACCTTTGCCCAACCTGGCTCCCTGGCCTCCCACTGGCATTGAAAAGAAGTTCTCCTTTTCAAGCTGGGTTTGGTGGTACATGCCTGTAATCTCAGCCCTCCAGAGGCTGAGGAAGGAGAACTGCTGTGAGTTCGAGGCCAGTGTGGGCTACTTAGTGAGTTTAGGGCCAGCCTGGGCTACAGGTGAGATCCAGTCCCCTGCAGATGCCCCCTTAGTTTGCTTTTTCAATCCATAGCTGGACCTAATTCAGCATCCTGCATCCCACCTGATGCCTGGGGAAAGGCTGCTGTTTTTCTGGACATGGTCACAGCTTGGACAGTGGCTGCTCCTTTACTGCAGCAGCACTTAAGCAGTTAACTTAAGGACAGGGAAATGTTGCTTCCTACAAAGGGTCTGGGGCCTGCGTTCTGTTCCTGGGCTGCACACAAGCACACCTGCTCAGCCCTGCTGCTCCCACAGTCCCAGGGAGGTGAGTAGACCCAGCACAGGACAGGAAAACCTTGTATGTAGTCATGAGGCTGCTGTCCTCTACCTTTGGCCACTTGAAGTCTCTTAAACAGGTTCCACTATTCTAACCCTGATGTGGGCAGGTTGGAGCCAAAAGGCTAAAACTCCTTCTGAGTCAGACTGCTTTCAAGGATGGTGAGGGTCCCCAGCCTCCCTTTCCCCTGTTAACAGCACACAACACACACATCAAGACCACAAATCTATAGCCTACTGGAGGAAGTGGGATTTTAAAATATTTTTTTCAGCACTGGTGATTCAGTCTAGGGCCTTCCTGGTGATGAGCTACATTCCCAGCCTGCCCCCCCCCCCCCCTTTTTAAAAATTTTATCATGGATAAGTGATAAAATTTACCCAGTGACACAGCAGCTAAAGCACTTGCCTATCAATCTCAAGAACTTGAGTTCAATTTCCTGGCACCACATAAAGTTGGGCATGGTGGCACACGTCAGCACTCGGGAAGCTGAGCCAAGAGGATTGCCATGAGTCCAAGGCTAGCCTGGCCTACACAGGGAGTTCAGGAACAGCCTGAGCTACAGTGCAAGACCTTGTCTCAAAAAATAACTAACTTATATCTTAAGACAAGGTCTCACTAAATCCCTCAGTTGCCCAGTCTGGGTTAGAATTTGTGATCCTGCTGCTTGGGATCACAGGTGTGCACTACAACAGCTGGCTGTAATAACTTTTCTCTCTTTCTTTTTTTTGAGATGAGGTTTCACTCTGTTGTCTAGGATGGTCCAGAATTCACTATGTAGCCCCAGGCTGGCCCTGAATACACAGCAGTCCTCCAGCCTGGGATTACAGGCGTGCACCACTCTGCCTGGCTTTGTGACACCTTTTAATACAAGCCAAAATTCTTCAGCTTGATCTTGAGTCTGGCGTCTGTCCAATTATTTTGCCAAGGCAATGTGGGCCTGCTGGGGTACACGCTACAAATTCAAGAAACCCATTTTCACCTCCATGAGGGCTAATTACAGAGACTGTCTGATGCTACCTTTCAGGTCACCAGAGCCCCAGCCCCCTTCCTAGGCAGGGATAGGCAGCTTGTGTCTCATCTCCTCTATGCCCTGATCTGCCCACACCCTGTAAGCATGTGGGCCCAGGAAGCATAACCCTGTACCTAAAGCTGGGCTGCGGTCAAGGCCTCACAGTGAGCAGCCGCGGCCAGAGCACAGCACCCCGGTGGGCCTGTTGTGGGCGAAAGAACAGCGAATGTGTGGATGCGGGAATGAGTGAATCTCTGAGTCTGTCATCTAGGAACCAGAAGAAAGAGGGATCGGGGGGCTAGCACCCTCAGATAAGGGCAGGAGCAAAGATGTGCAGCTGGCAGTGGGGCCTTAGGCTCATGGCTGTTCCCCTGTGGTTTGTCTCGAGTATAGCATCTGGGTATTAAAAGCCTTTTTTGCTTTTATTGCACATCATATAAAATCAACTTTAGGGTGGGAAGGGCGGCCCCCAAATGTGGAGTCCCACGCCTTTCCCTGCTCTGGCCGCCCAAGGCAGCTTCAACACATGTGCTAACAAAGCATGTGTTCACTGGGGCGCTTCAGAGTTGTGCTGAGCCTTTGTATACTGTCTGCTGTGGACACTGCTGGTGACAGGGACAGGTGCCTGGGCAGGATGGCTGGGACACCCCCGAGCATGGTGGCATGGGGAGCCTGTGGACACCTGCTCTGCTGCTGGTGGCTGGGACCGGTCTGACAGAGTACCAAGCAGGAAGCAGCTTGGCTGGCTGGATCAGGCTGGACCTGATGTACATTTTGGGCCACATCTGTGGCACACCTGTGCCCAGGCCCAGACAGGGTAGAATGTGGCCTTGTGTCGGCCAGCTGGGCTGGCCCTTGGTCCTTGGGAACACACAGGTCCTGGGAACGCCTGCTGGGCTAAAAATGTGGCACTAGCAGTGGGAGGAGCCAGGCCGTGTTCAGTGGATGGCATGTGACAGCTACTGTGCTACAAGGTCAGAGGAGAGAGTGGGTGGGGCTCTCCTTTTTTATGAAGTCATGGGCTAATGTCCTGTGGCCCTGAAATGCCTGAATGTAAGGAGGCCAGAGTGGTGCTGGGTGCCAGGCATGCTGCCAGCAGATGGCCAGTAGAGTAGGTGGTATGGGCACAGATCGCCCAGGCCTCTGGCAGAGAGGGAAGGAGTGTCACTCCTGCTCTCCTCGCTTCCCACCTCTGCGCCGCCGCCCCTTCCTCTTGAGCTTCTCCTTGCGGGCAGCAGCAGTGGTGAAGGTGACACAGTGGGCATCCAGGATGTCCAGTAGCTTGCCTGTGGCCACACGGATACCCTCCCGCTTCAGTTCTGCCTGCAGCTCTGCCAGCTCCAGGGGCTGATAGGTTAGCACCTTCCGGAACAGGCCTGGCTGGGAGCGGACATAGCGTCTCACAGCCTCCTCGGCATCTGCTGCCCGGCTGGCCACTTGGGATGCACTGACCTCCTCCACCTCCTCTTCCTCGCCTTCCCCTGCAGATTCCAAGGCAGCTCCAAACTCACAGGAGGAGGAACTAAAACGAACAGCCATCTGTGACACACTTTCTCTCTACCCCCAGAGTCCCTGTTGGGGGAAGGAGTATGTTTTGTGGCTCTGCCGGGCCTGGCATGTGGCAGGGCCAACACCTGAGAACAGGCTGGGCGGATCCCCTCAGCCAGAAAGTCTAGGCATGCAGGTGAGAACAGGGACTCCAGAGGCTGCTCGGCTGCCCCTTTAAACCCACTGGATGTCCTATAGTCCACACCCAGAGTGAGTGGGCTTCTGAAATGCCTGAGGCCCCCCCACCCCCGGTGCTGAGCTCAGGTCCACTGGTCAGAAGGCACACCATGCTGCGGACCCCACCCTGTATCTGGTTACCTCTGGGAGCTGAAGGAGCTGTCCGTGCCGTCCACGGAGGCAGCCATGGAGTCCTGGGAGGCTGGAAGCTGGGCATCGCCATTAGGGCCTGAAAGTAGCTCGCTGCATGGTGGCCTGCTTGGGAAGCTTTTGCTAGGAGGTGGCTTCTTTTGATGTTGGGGTCTTTTGGACCTTTGGGTCCTGGGACTTGTGACAGTCTTGAGCTGGGTGTGGCCTCCTGGCCCAGAAGACCTGTCTGCCTCAGTGGGGAGGGTCAGGCTGCAAGGTGCATCCTGCGGCACCTGTGAGAACTGGACCTCGTCCTCAGAGCTCGACTCCAGGGTCTGGTGAGTGTACTGGAAGATCTCCTTCAGCTTCAGGACCATCTGACGCCTGGGCAGAGGGCGGACTCCAAACCTGCCGAGAGGATGGGGTGAGGGCCCAGCTGTCCGCATGCCCCATGCTGTTTCTACCCTAGCAAAGACCAGCACGTGGAAGGCGCAACTCTGTGGGACCCAAACCAAACATGGCAACTTTCCTTTTTTAGTTTGAGACAGGGTCTCACTATGTAGCCCAGGCTGGTCTTGAGCTCACAGTAATCCTGGCTCATCCTCCTGAGTGCTGAGATTATCAGCATGAACCACCATGCCCAGCTTTGATGCCCAACTTTTATGAGCCTTCAGAGATTAGAGTCCGTCTTATGCACCAACTATGCTTATGCTAAAGACTTTCCCAAAGAGACACTCTCCTGTTCTGAGTGACAGTGGAAGCAGTTACTTCCGGGTATCATGCTGAGGAGGAGTACTCTTCAATGTGGGAAAGCTTTCATACTCTTTCAAACAACAAGGTCTCCTCACTCAGGCTGTCTGGTGAGGTCTCAGTGCCATTAACATGGGCATGGGAACGTGTTACTTGGTGTGCAGCTTCAAAGAGGTTCATTTGCTAGCTTCTCAGGAGCTCAAGGAATGTGGGACAGTATGCAGAGAAGCTGGTAGCCCACCCCACTGCCTGGCAGACACAGGCACCTTGCAGACCAGGCTGTTGAGCCTCCTCCCAGCCCAGCACCAGCTCCATCTCCCACACTTGAAGGGCCTCCTTCTGCTCCCAGGCCAGCTGAGCCTGGGCAGGTACAGAAAAAAGATCACGAGTAAGGCAAGCCGGGATACCACCACTGACCTGTCCAGTTCTTTCTTCAGCACTGGAGTTTCCATGATGGAATACCTTGGCATGGGCGTTATGGGCACTTTGGGGGGCAAAGTATTCTTCCGATTAGCACCTTCTGGATAAGATAAAAGAAACGTGTCAGCTCAGGGAGGTGGGTTTGCACTTCTGGTCCTGGAAATGTCACCAAAAGAAATACAGTACTGAATGCCCAGCCAGCCCTGTCCCTCAGAGCAGGGACGCCGGCTTTCACTGTCTGGATCTGAGTCTCCCTGCTCGCCAGCAGCACCTGGCACGCTACGGATGGAGTGGACAGCGCCAAGGCCGGGCTCAGCCCGGCGTCCAGAATGTGATCAACATAAGTATACCTAAAAATATCTTCATACAAATACATCTTCATATGACATCAGACAGTAACACGGATGGGCTTCAAACAGGCTTAGACACCAGTACTTCTTTGTAACTCAACAATAAGACGACAGCCCATGTAAAAATGGGCCAAGGATCTGATAGTATTTCTCCAAAGAAGACACTCAAATGGAGCTGGATACAGCGGCCTATGCCTGTAATCCCTGCACTCCTGAAGACTGAGGCAAGAGGATCCCAAGTTCTAGTCTAGCTTGGGCAAACATGTGACGTATCAAGACCCTGTCTTAAGATAAAAAATAAAAAGCTGGGGACGTAGTTCAGTGTAGACATTGGGCTCGATCCCAGTACTGCAAACATAAGATATTCAGATGCCCAATAGGCACATGAAAAGATATCAGAATCACAGCCAGCAAAAACACGCATGTCAGCTGCACAATGAGATGCTACTCCACGCCACTCCAAGGGCTAGAATGGAACAGAGCGTACCCAGTGCTGGCAAGGATGGAGCAAAAAGGGAGCCCCTACTGCCAGTGAAAATGCCAAATGGAGCAGCCACTTTGGTCCACAGTCTGGTGGGTCCCCAAATGCCAAGCACAGTTACCACATGACCCAGCAATTCAACTTTGTTATACACAGAGAAAATGAAAACTTATGTCCTCGCAAAAACCTGTACCCAGAAGTTCAGCAGCAGTATTATTTATAATAACCAAAAAGTGGGAACGACTCCAGTGCCCATAGTGGATGAGTGGTCATACCGTGGGCCAGTTCACATACAGGGGAGGGTCGCCGGTGTGGGAGTGAACCTTGGAAACACGGCACACAGCAAAGAATCAGTCACAGACGATTCCATCTATGTGAAATGCACTGAACAGACAAATTCGTAGGGATGGGAGGTAGATGGGGGCTGGGAGGAGTGGCTGCTGAGTGTGGGACTTTTGCCACTTGGGCTGACGGTGCCTGGAACTGGACAGGGACGGTAGCTGCACAGCACTGTGAATGTACTAAACACCATCCAACAGTATCCTTTAAAAGGGTGAATTTTATGATTTTTAAAAAAATGATTTATATCAAAGCTGTTTTTTATGTCAGCCTTTTTCAGACAAGGACTTGCCAAGTTGCAGTTTCCCAGGCTGGGTTCAAACTTGTAATCCTCTTGCCTCAGACCCCGCCTCGAGTGCTGGTATTACAGGCATGTGCCACCACACCTGGCTAAAGGTGGTCTTTTCAGGACACGTGAGCACATAAGCCCTTGTTCCTATCCTTTTTGTAAAGGAACCCTCAGATACCAGTGAAAACAGCAGACACTGCCTCCTCCCCACCGGAGTCCCTCTTAGGGGCCATCTCACTATCGCACACAGTTGCCTCTCAAGACTCCTGCACTGCTTCTCACAGCCCTGCCTGGAAACTGAAGAGAAATGCAAATTCTGGGTCTCAGGGGACTTCTAGAGCAGAAGCTCTGGTGTGTGTGTGTGTGGGGGGGGGGTGGTCACATGAAGTTCAAGAAGTGGTTCTGGAGGCTGAGCCCTGGCAGTGGGTATGCATGCTAAGCATGTGCGCTTCCCCAGGCTATACCCCCAGCCTGTTTTGATTCCTGAAGTGAAATTTACATTAAAAATAGGTTATTTAGGAGCTGAAGACTTAGTGGTTAAAGCATTTGCGCCAGTACAAGACTCTGGGTTCGATTCCCCAGTACCATGTAACCTGGGTGTGGTGGCACACATCTGCAATCCCAGCACTCAGGAGGCTTTGCCATGAGTCGGAGGTCAGTTTAGGCTAGATGAGGACCAGCCAGTCATTTGGTACACTCTCAGTGTTGGGCAACCACCTCTCCTTCCTAGTTCCAAAACATTTTTATCACCTCAAAGAAAACCCAGAACCCAATAAGCTATCCTCTCTGGTCCCTCTCCCTGAGGCCTCGGGAAGCCCCCAGTCTGCATCTATCACTCTGGATTCCCAAAGCTGTGACTTATAGGGGTGTGGGCTCAGAGGGGGATCCGTACACATGGATTTTTACAAAGTGCCTGGGTGAATGAGCATTAATCAAGACCTAGGACCATGTGGGACACATTGACTGTCCAGCCCTGAAGCATTTGCTCAGTACCCACAGGTCCCCCTCCCGTGGAAAGGAGTCTCTGAGGGCATGGCTGGGACCTGCCCCAGAGAGAAGCCTTTCATCAGCACCGACCAGAGTTACTTTACTGATCTGTGCCCCTTTGTGTAAAAGAGTGTAACGGGCTCCTCCTGGCCCTTGTGGCTACTCACTTGGCGTCTCTGGGCCTTCTGATTGCTGAGCTTGGCAGGCACTTGGTATCAGAGTGTCTGGGGACGTTGGAGCTTCGCCGTCCCAGTTGTCCCACAGAACTGGATTCAGGAAACTCGACCTGCTGCCCCATGGAGAGCCAGCCCTGGACTGCTCAGGGGATGCTTTTCGGGGCACACCACTTCCCCGGATGGGAGTACTGCCCAGGGGTTCCGAGGAGTAGCCATCCTCACCATCTACAGGCTCTGAGGCCTGACGGTTAGGACTGCTGGTAATGAGGGGGCCAGTGCGCTCAAGATTCAGGTGGTCAATAGGAATGGGCGAGAGGGGCTCCGCGTGCCAACTGTGACTGTCCAACAGGATCGAGGGCTCGCTGTCCAGCAGGTGGCGGCTGCTTCCCTTAGGAGAGGCTGCCTCCTGCTCATCTTCACTGTCCCCAACCTCCACCACTTCACTCGCTGCAGCTGGACTGAGTAGGCCTGGCCTAGTGGGGTTGGGGAGGCCCCCTGCCAGGGGACACAGGACCGGTGGGGAAGGGAGTTTGTGGTGGCTTGGGTAGGGACGGGAAGGGCTGCTGTGGATCTGCCTTCCACTGTGAGAGGTTGCTGGAGACCCAGGTGGTATCTGGGGCACAATGACTGAGAACTTGTGGGCAGCCTCCTGCCCAGTGCTTGCTTCTGAGGTGGTCCTAGACGCGGCCCACACCGTTTTATCCCCCAAAGACCTGGTCCTGAGGCTTGTGATTTGGGTCTGCGACGAGCAGTCACGGCTCCTGCCTGCCAGTGGAGTGGCAGGCACCAGCCATGAGGCATCTGTGGTGCTGGCCTCATCAGGGCTGCTGTCGTGGTCGCAGAACAGCCAGGGGGTTCTGGGGGGACCCTGGTTCTCCAACTGTCCTTCCCTGTCTTTCCTCTGTAGCTTGGTGTCTCTCCCTGATGGGCTCTGGGGATGTTCTAGGTCTGTGTCCACATCGATGACTGAGAACAGCTCTGGGGATTTGCAGTTGTCTTCTGGAACATTCTTTTTTTCTGAAGGACAGTTAGGTACAGCCTGTGTCTTGGACTGTGCTAGCTCCAGCTCTTCATCTGAGTCGAGTAAAAGGATGACTTCATTCTCTCCACTCCTGAGGGAGGGAGGACCCTGGATCCTAGAGCTCAGGGGGTCCAGCTTGGACTGGGTCAGGTCAATGGGTGGAGAGTGTGTTGGAGAGACCAGGACACCCTGATTTTTGCATTCCAACATGGTACTACACCCTTTTCCACTTTGGTGGCCTGGCTCTTTAGGTAACGTGAGATTGCCACAGTCCCTCCTCTGCTTTGGTAGGACGGGTGGAGATGGTGAGCTGGGGGAGGACAACGAGGAAGTACCACTGTGTGACTGGGGCGTGGACAAGGATGAGTCACTTGTGTGGGGAAGGTGAAGCCACGACTGGCTGGGACTCCTGCCACCAAGGTAGTGCGATGGGTGTGCTGGGGTCTCCTGTTGTGCTGTGAGGACACAGGGCACCTTAGATCCCTCATCCCTGGCAGTGCCACTCTGCTCCTTGTGATCATTTGTTATGTGGGACAATTCAGAGTCTTCTGGTTGGATTGATGACAAGACCTGCTCATCACTGGGGACCTCAACTGGGAGCCAAAGAGCGCCTTCTCTCCCTGCCTGGCTGTCCCTAGCAAGGCTGCTGGGGCTGGGACGGCCAGGCGCCTCCACTGGTGATTGCTCAGGGCTTTCTGCCCCCTTTGCCTGGCCTGAGTGTCCAGCCAGGGGCAGCAGAAGGGAAGGCCTTGTGCTTTCCTGGCAGGTGGTGGCCTCATCTTTTCCTGGCCCCCATGATTCCAGCTGCTTGGCATTATCTGAATGTTCGCTTCTATGGACACTTGCCAGGGGCGGCCCAGCAGATGGACTGTCCTTCTCCGGCTGGTCAGAGTCCTCGTCTGTGTCTGAGGATCCTTCCCCTTGTAACAGCCTTCGCTGGGTAGCCACGAATTCATAAATTTCTTCTATTTCTGCCTCATTAACTTTTTCCCTGTCTTCTTCCTGGCCCTTGGGGCTCACCAATGTCTCTGCTTCCTCTTCTTCCCCTGCCCACACAGACCTCAGGAGCTCCTGGAAGTTCCCCGCTCGGCTTTCACAGCTCGTGTCCTCCTTCTCCTCCTGGCTTTCGCCCTCCACACCCATCCCAGCAGGCATCTGTTCACACAGGTGAGCAAGGTCATTCACCCCAAACCTGCAACAGGAAACACTGTGTCATCACTGTGCTACGGGAGGCCAGAGCAGACTTAACAGGGAAGAACAATGTTGTGACTCTGTGGCCTTTTCCCATGCTCCTGCCCTGGAACTACCCTGCCACTAACTCCAGAAACCAGGGACTGGAAATGCTTTAAATGCTCCTGTACACACAGTGGTGCATCATGTGCACCTGCGGTCGCAGGGACTAGAGAGGCTGCAAAACCAGGCAGAGTCCCACAAGACACCCTCCCAGCCACAAGTGGTGCATGCAGGCCGCGGTTCCAGTATTCTAGGCAAGTTCAAGCCCAGCCTGAGAAACTTAGCAAGACTATGTCTCAAAAACAAACAAAAAAACAAACAGCTGGGGATGTAGTTAAGTACAAAGGCCCTGGGTTCAATTCCTATTAATAAATAAGACACCCTGCCCCAAGACAAACCACAGCAGACCAGCTCACTGGAATGCCAGCTTGCCACTGGCCTTCCGGTACTGTGACCCAGTCAGTGCATCTCAAGCCCTTAGGGCCCAAGGGAAAATGCAGCCTGGCATGAAGGAGGTATTACCTATAAGCTCCTTGAGCCCTTGCAGGAAAGAAGATGTCTACTGCCATCAGTGGGACAATCGAGGAGCTAAGGGTGAGGTGGCAAAGCTGTGGGCCACATGTGCAATGCCCAGTAGAGTCCTCCCTATCCTGCAAGAGTCCCGCCCTCCAAGTGGCCATTCTGGCTGCTTTTTAGCTACTGGCCCTGGCTGGGGTGCCACAGGCCATGAACTTGGGGCTACATGATATGATAGGACCCAGTCTTCCCCACCTCAGCCCTGACTTTTGCAGCATCACCCTCCCAAGCTATCCCTCTGCAGACCCTTGGTGACGGGAAGTACAGTCCCAACCTGCGGGCCAGAGCGCTCAGGTCAGGCAACAGGCAGGGCGGCAGGCCAGCGTCTGCTGTGTAGAGATAGCGCAGGAATGCATGGGTGGCCTCGGTGCTCACGTCACTTAGCAGCACACGCTGGGTTGCATCCCCATCTTCCACAGCCGAGAAGCCTTCATTATTTATCTGAGGATGAAACGTAGGACAGACAAAGGCTGACTGGTTGGGCAGTCATAAACTGCAGCAGACAACCTAGTATATTCATGAGTCTCCAGCCTCAGAAAGTCCCATGTCTCCCAGGCAGAGTGGCACATGCTGTGACGCCAGAGCTCTGGGAGGCTGAGGCAGTAGGATCGTAAGTTTGAGCTCAGCCTGGTCGACTCCGTCCCAAAATACAACATATAAGGGGCTGTAGCTCAGTGTGAAGGCTCTGGGTTCAATGCCAGTACCCCATAAACAGAAAAGTCCCATGCTGCAGAAAGGTGAGGGCCAGGTGCTGGAAGAATAGCTTAGCAGTTAAAGCACTTGCTTAGAAAGCTCAAGGCCCTGAGTTTGATTCCTCAGGATGACATAAGCTGGGCATGGTGGTGCATGCCTGTAATCCCAGCACTTGGGAAGCTGAGGCAGGAGGACTGCCATGCATTTGAGGCCAGCCTGGTATACATAGTGAGTTCAGGACCAGCCTGGACTACAGAACAAGACCCTGTCTCAAAAAAAAAAAAAAAAAAAAAAGATGGGGCCAGTGTTGTGCATGTTTTTGCGAGGGCCTTGCAGGTGAGGCCATAGCACTTCATTTTCAAAATCATTTAGGGGTGGGTGTCCCAGGAGCTACGTAGTTTCCTCTTGACATATTCTAGAACTTTCTGACAACCTGAGCACACAAGTCAGAACGTGTCAGAGCAGCGACTCAACCTTGAAGAAATTGATGGTAAGATTTTATACTAATGCACATGGAGGAAAACGAAATTTCTGGGGTTTTCATTCATTGGCACCAAAACCCTAACCCTTCCCAACCCTGAGACCATCCCACTGCTGCCTCTTCTGCACAGAAGCACAACTGTGTGCAACCAAGGCAGGGTGGGCGGGTGAGACGGGGGAGGAAGGCGGAGGCTGCCGAGACAGGAGGAGGTGCTGCTGGGGAAAGGGGAAGGGGCAGGGAGGGAGCAAGGCCACCAGCCTAGGTACTCACATACTGAATGAGAAGAGGACATCGGGCATAAAGCACAAACTTGTGGGCGTAGGTCACATCCCCGCTGTCTGTCTGGAACTGGATGTCACTCAGGTGTGGGTTATTCACCATGGTGCCTAGGTCAGCAACCAGCAACCCCAGGGACAGCTGCAGCACACGAAGAGAGAAAGCTGTCAGCCTCACCACTGAGGCTCCTTAAGCTGGGTGGCACGGTCACCAGCTGAGGCATGCTGACGGGCCGAGAGCCGGGACCCTGCTCGATTTCCACCCATGGGTTATGTTATAGCCCTCAGGGATCTAGAACAGCCTAATGCTATACTCTTTCTTGGGGTCTCCATGACAGTGTACCCCTAATCTAAGATGGGAGTGGCCAGTAAGCAAATGTGACTAGGGTGTCCCTGCATCTTTGTGGTTCCTGAGAACTGAGTGGGCACACATGCCACCATACCCAACTCCAGGTCCCTGAGCCCCGCTGTTCAGGGACCTGCTACACCCTCAGTATACAGTGTCATTACCAGGCCAGCCCTAGGCATAAGGTGCTGGGCTCATCCTAGTCCTCAAGGGAGGATGTGCACTCCGAGCGCCCAACTTCTAGTGCTGTATATCACCAACACAGGACTGTTATTTGGAACCCAGCCCAGGTCCCTCAAAGAAGGGCACAGTGAGTCCCTGATTCATGAAGGAAACCGTAAGAAACCAGCACGTCACATGCCTAGAAACGGTGGCCACACAGCATCTAGTGCCATGGGATTCTGGGAAAATGGACTCTAGGCTTGGCTGCTGAGCTAATCCACAGCATCCAAGGACAGAAGGGACAGAAACCTTTGCAGCAGTTACTCTAAGGGACTACAGGAAGGGTGGCACATGCCAATAATCCCAGCATTTGGGAGGCTGAGGCAGAAAGAGTTCCATGAAGGTTGCCTGGGCTACATAGTGAGATTAGGACCAGTCTACACTAGAGTGAGACCCTGTCTCAAAACAAAACAAAAAAAAGAAAAAGAGACCACAGGAGGCCAGGTGGGTACTCGGTAACCCGGTAACCACGCTAACTGCCTTCAGGGACATCCAAGTGTGTCAGTCATCTGGGAAGCCGTGACCACGGGACCAAGCACGAGCAGCTACATTCACAGCTCAGCCTGCAGCACAGAAGCCCCCATGCTTACTGAAGTCCTTTCCAAAGTATGGACATCCTTCTCGAGGGGCTTTTCCTCGGGTGGCAGAACAAAACCTGTCGCAGGAAGGCTGCTGGGCACCAAATCCAACCCTGAAAGGAGCATTTTCACATTAAAAATTTGTCACCTCCCAGCAACACAAACTGCTCTTCCACAGCATGCACAGATGAGGCGCCCAGCAGTGACTCAGGAGACATCACAGGACATCTTCATTGAAAGCAGACCCCACAGACTGTTTTTGTAACCCCTGAAGGGAGGTAAAAGGATAGTAAAATAGATAAAACTATCCAGGATGGCCGTGTCTCTGGGTAAAGTTTAAGAAAACTGTGACAGTCACAAGTAACCCGGAGCCTGAAGCTTCCCAGGACACCAGGACCAGCCCCAAAGCCTCAGATCTGAGCTGCCTTCAAAGCAGGACATGTGTCCCCAACTCAGGGGGTTGAGGTCTGGTGAGGTCAACTTGGGTGGCTTGCTGTACCACCCCGCCCAGGGTCTCACCTGTGGCCCCTCCATAGCTGACCAGGTCCTCACTGCAGGGCCCCCGGCCAGCTCTCTGCCCCTCAGCTGCCAGCTCCACGAGGTCCTGCAGGGCCTGCTGCTCCCTCTGGCTGACAGTCAGCAGTGGGTCCCTAGGGCTGTGGCCTATAGCGGGGACGCTGTGTAGGACAGGCAGCTTTTGTATGCCTGGCTCCGGCCTCTCAGGCTGCACACATGGTAGCTTAGGCTCCTGCGAAAGACCCTGCAAGGAAGTGGAAGGCCGAAGTGACTATGCTAGTGTCACTGATGCACACACTGCAGCAGCCACTCCTGCAGGTGCACAGCTAGACCTGAAACCACAGGACAAGGCCCCAGGGGTGGCCTGTCAAGCCAGGAGAAAGCTTAGGAAGCTTTCCCCATTGCTATGTGCAGTGACTGGGCCACCTGTGTCCACATCTGCAGAGGTTCACTGGAGAGCTGGAAGGGCACAGGGGCTGCCACCCTCCTGTGTCAATGACATGGCCACAGGCCAGCGAGGTGCCTACTTAGGACCACTTATGGCAGGACTGACTGCAGCGCCTAGTTAGAATGCAGGTTCCCAGGCCCTGCCTTAGCTGGACTGTCCTAACCATGCCACGGTGGGGCCTGGGCTCTGCACTGTAAACAGATTCTCCAGGAACTGCCAGATGAACTACAGTCTTCCCTTGTCTTACCAGAACAGCCACTGGGTTGCCTCAAAGAGAGACGGGCTGTGGCAGACATCCCTTTGGCTTTTTCCCTCAGGTGCTTCTCAGACTTTCTGTCTGCCAGCTGGGACACACAGGGCTGCATTTCTAGAACCAGCCCTGTCCCTACAGCCTGACCTCATGAGTAGGGGGACGGGCAGGGCTTACCTTGGGGGGTTTCCATGGCACAATAGGAGGGACCAGGCTGGATGAGTAGAAGGACTCCACAGCCCAGGTTCTGGTCAGGGCGCTGGCCTCCCATAGGAAATTCTGCTTTCCCTCAGGAAGCTGCAGATGCCAGCCCACCTCTCCTAAATGCTCCCCCAGAATCTTGCTGGCAGGAAGTGTAGGCGTGCTGGACAGTTCCACATCCTCCGACAGGAGCTGGGCCACACGGTCCTCGATCTGTCTGCCTGTGGTCTCAGCATCCTGGACTAACAACTGCGGGGGAGGGCCCGGGGGCTTCTTCCTGCGACTTTTCTTCTCTAGAAATAAAGAAGCAGTACCGTTAGTAGTGGATCTGACCACGCATATGGGGGCCACCAAATGTAGCCCTCAGCTGGTGAGTAGAGAGCTCCAGCGAAATGAATCAGACCTCAAAAATTAAGTATCATACAGTTTCTCTACAGGAGGAAACCAAACTATAAAAAGAATGTTAAGAGATATGGAAGAAAGTAAGATGGACTTTGTGGAGAAGGAAAGGGAAAGTGGGAGGGGGTATGGGAAGGGGAAAGGAATGCAATATATAAATTGTTTTAAAAGAGGAAAAATAATACAGCACTTCTCATATGCAGCCCCATCCCCCAAAAATGAGTGAGTTCACCTTGGGTCCTCTGCTCCCAGCAACACATACCTGGTCCCTGCCCCATCTTCTCAGAAAAGGCACTTTCCAGTCTGAGGGTGGGCCCAGCTGGACCCTGCTCCACCTCAGATCGGGACAGAGCCATGGCCACCAGCATGTCCTCGGATGGAGTCTCATGTCTGCTGACCCTCTGCCTTTTCTGTGGCTCCTTCTGGCTGGTGGCTCCTTTCCGCTTCCAACCTCCGACATGGGTGCTGAAGCTGTAGCCAAGAGAAAGGCCAGGGCCTCCCCTGATAAGCCTGGCACGTACTCCTGCGCGGGGGAATCTTGACCACTCCAGAGCCCAAATGCTCAGGCCTGGCCTCAGCAGACAAGCAGCTCAGAGCCTACTTTAGAGCATCCGGTTCTTATAGTTTCCTACTTGACTGGGCTTTAAGAAGGACACACACACATCTAGTTTCATTACTTGTAGGTTATTTATTTGTCTATTAAATAATAAACAAAGGTCTCACTCTATAGTCCAGGCTGGTCCTGAGCTTACTATGTAGCCCATGCTGGCCTTGAAAGCACAGCAGTCTTCCTGCCTCAGCTTACCGGTGTTTCTTTTCTTTCTTTTTATTTTTTGAGACAGGGTCTTGCTTTGTAGTCTGGGCTGATCCTGAACTCTCCATGTAATCCATTCTGGCCTCAAACTCACAGCAATCCTCCTGCCTCAGCCTCCCAAGTGCTGGAATTACAGGCATGTGCCACCATGCCCAGCTTATGTGGTGCTGGGGAATCGAACTCAGGGCCTTGAGCTTTCTAAGTAAGCACTCTAACCATGTGCTATTCTTCCAGCTCTTGATGTATTTTAAAAGCAGACATACTGCATATGACAGGCAGGCAGTGGTTTTGATAAAGTCTTTTCTCAGGCCATAAGGCTTCCTGTCCTATGATACTAATATGGATGTGCTAGGTATAGACAGGCCTGCCCTGTCCTCTGCCATCTGAGCCTGGGCCAGCCCAGCTGCCTATAACCTAGGTACAAGGCATTGGCCAAGACATAGAGCCACCAATCACAGCCTGCCTTCCCTTTGCTTTTGGCAGCTGTCACATGGAAGAAGTCCCAAACCTCGAGGGGTCTGGGGCCCTTGCTGCCTTCGTCCCCTGTGAAGCTGCATCAGTTCGGGTGGTCCCAAACTGACTTTCTGCCACAGTGTGCCTGTGGTCTGCATGTCAAGGACTTCTTTCCCAGCTGGTGGAAGGGCCTCTTCCATTAGCACTTAAGTGTTATTCATGAAGATTAGAAGAAAAAAGAAAAGGTCCTGTAGGTCTTTCTTGCCAGTTCTTTGAACTGTGCTGAATAGTCTAAAGTTACAGTATGAGAAATGAACTCCACTAAGCTCGAAGCCACGCTGGGCCACCATGACATGGAGCAGGTACAGTGAGTATCAAATCCTAAGGTTCGGTGTGGAGGGGCCACCGAAAGATGGTGAGACTAGAGATGCCTCAAGGAGGACCTTGAGGAGAATCATCCAGTCCTATCCTTCTGTGACACCCCATGCCCATGCAGAACCTGTGGTAGCCTTAATCCCTTCTAATCTGCCTGGTTTCCTCCCCAAATCTGTCATTGCCAGAATCCAAGAGGGCTCCGGTGTCCTCTAACACTATAGAAAGCTTTTATTTAAAAGTACATATTATGTATAAACATGGTTATCTGGCTTCTCTGACTTTCCTCTCCTTTTCTTGGCCTCACCTGGTTGCCAGAGGGCTGCCTGCCCTGGGCGTAGCTGTCTGCAGCCTAACGGCCTGTAGCAGGAGCTGGGGGCCCACCTCCATCCTCGCCGCGCACTGCTTCAGGTGGCTGGTTCTGCTCTTAGAGGTGAGGAATGGTCGACCACAAATTGGGCACTCAGGGACCTGGGGCGTGGGAGGGCTCGATGCCTTTTCAGCCTCATCCAAGCACCTGGAGGAAAAGAGCAGGCACAGAAGAACCACCCTCCCTGGAGGCGCAGGCCAAGGCAAGTGTGGGATCTGCATCAACAAGGAGGCACTATGGCCTACAGGTAGGTGCTCCCTAAAAGCCAGTCCCCTCACACAGTCTGCATATCGTCCCCAGGCAGTTGGTTCCAGATGTTAAATTTAGGTCTCTGTTAGCAAAGGTGACTAAAGAAAGCAAGGACAGATAACATAGTACCTTCCGAGCCAGCAATTCCACTCCTAATACCCCAAAAGATGGAAAGCCACGTGACACGTTTGCTCAAAGCATCTCCAGTCATGAAACTCAGACTGTGGAAATGACCATTAGCCCATGTACAGGCGAAAGGATAAACCAGGGAGTGTTTACTACTCGCATACAAGATATGCCACATGGATGAACTCCGAAACAAGAGGCCAAATGAGGAACAGACAACACAAGACAAGTACCGTGTGGCCCACCTACACGGTGCACCAAGCAGACCCAGCGACTGGGAGCTGACCAGTGGCTGAGGGCAAGGCAGAGGGTGACTGTCACTGGGGATGAGGCTTCTTTCTGGGGGACTTAGACTGATCTAAAATTGATGGAGCAGATGATGACACAACTATGTGGATACAACAAAAGCCACGTGATAGTGCACTTTAGATGGATGAAATGTAGCTGGGCTTGGTGGGGCGCAACTGCAATCCCAGCATTCTGGAAGGTGGAGGCAGGAGGAGTCCAAGCTTAGGCCCAGCCTGGGCAACTCAGTGACTTGGCGAGACTCTATTTCAAAAAAAAAAAAAAAAAAAAAAAAAAAAAAAAAAAAAAAAAAAAAAAAAAAAAAAAAAAAAAAAAAAAAAAAAAAGGTCTAGGAATGCTGCTCAGTGGAAACACGCTGGGCTCAATCTCTAGACCTGCCTCCCGCTATACACGCACGCATGTGCGCGGTGAAATGTGGAAGTATCAGTATCAGCATTGTGTAGAAAAAAGGATCTGTTCACGACACAGAGATGCTGCTGTCATGTAAGGTGTCTTAGATTCATGCTAGAGCCACAGGGTACCCTCCTACCTGTTCACGTGCTGCTCCCTCCGGGTCACATTCATAGCTGAGAGGTCCTTGTGACATATCTGGCAGAAGAACAAGCCCTTCTCTTCCAGGTTATTGTCATGGCTGGATGCTCCTTCCCTTCTGAACTCTTGCTGTAGGGCCAAGGCCACAGCAGCATCATTGTCTACAGAGGGGAGCATGGGCCCATACCCTGTGGAGCAGCACCCGAGAGCTGTGAGGATGGGCTCCAGGGCAGGCTCACCCCAGACCTGTGCCGTGTCTGTATTCTTGCAGTGTGGACACCAGACAGAGCATGAAGAAGCCAGAACCCAGCCCACACTCTGTAGCTCAGGGAGGCCCACACCAGGGCTCCAAGAACTGCTCCCACCAAACTCTGGGAACAACATGCATGTGGATCACCTGGGAGGTTGTGAAAATACAGGTTCAGACTCGGGGACCCAGTGCACCCCTGTACACTGCATCTCCAACAGCAACCAGGCGTGCGTGCAGGTGGTAAAGCCACTCTGAACATCAGGTCCTTGGGACCTTGCCTTTGACCTTTCCCACTTCTGCTAAAGCCTGCTACCCCACGCCCATCCCCACGAATCTAAGTTTTCTCTTCAAAGCTCGGCCTTTCCTGCTGCTGACCTTTTGGTGCCATGACCCAAGAACCAGGGTACAGTGAGCTGCCTTTGGTGGTTAGAAGGTGGCGTCTCCTACTTAGTGTCGGATCAAGGACAGACCGATTCTGGCCTTGCATGACGCGAGGCGGCCCCCCCACCACAGCTGAGCAGAGCTGCAGCACTCACAAGTAATACACCCTTGGAACTTCGCAGGTCTCAGGTTCTTGGAGGCGACCATGGCCTACTGCTCCTGCCACTGAGGCCAGGAAAGCAGCACCCCTTCATTGTGGCCCTATTTTTCCTTCTGTTTGTGGTGCTGGGGATAAAACTCAGGGCCCCACACAAGCTAAGCACATGCCCTTCCACTGAGCTATACTCAGTGCCACTCCTCCATTTTTTTTTTTTTTTTTTTTTAGTAACACAGAAATGGTCTGTCCCTTCCTGAGCACTTGCTGGGTATGATGTGAAAACACAGGGCGAACAACTGAGTCAAATGTGATGCAAGGGCTAGGCTCAGGCACTGGCTGAGCGACTCCTCTGGCCCCCACAAGTGGCACATGGCTGGGTGCCTTGTCACTGTACACTGTGCCCCCCTGGGGCAGCCTGAGGATATTCAGAGCTCTCAAGGTGAAACCAGCAACCTCAAGGCCAAGGACTCCACGTGATCGGCTCTGGCCCATCACTGCGGTTTCTCAGCTTCTCTGCCTTTCTCACATTTATAGGAGATGATGAGGATACACAGTGCATGGGTAAAAACTCCGGCCGCTTGACACTATGTGCCCCTTTTAGGGGAACAATACAAACTACAGTGCATGGCTGCCAAACTGTTTAACCTGCAGCCAGTCTGATGTCTGACTTACGTAAAGTGTACCTGCACTGCTAGGGGGAGGAAAAGACTTCAGATCAGACCTCAACTGACCTGCACTGTACGTGGGACACACATGCTACAGGGAGGGATTAAATGACACCCTGAGGAGACAAGAAACTCCAGGAAAGGGGGAAATCTTGTAAGACAAGCAGCCTGAACCCTTTAAAAAGTTAATGTCAAAACAAAACAAAAGACTCCAAAGGGGACTATTCTAGAATTGAACCACAGGAGACTACTGGGCTATAACAATGTGCAGTATATGAGTCCTTATTCAGCAGAAGAAAAAACAGCTACAAAAGATGTTCTTGGAACCAGAAGAGTTGTGAACTACACTCAACACTGGGAGGGATTATGGCATTAGGTACTGTGGTCATGCTGGAGGTTCTAGGGTGAAGTGTTACGTGTCTATTCCTTAATTCCAACGACACAGAATTTAAAAAGTGCATACTTATACAGACATAAAAAAAAAACACATGGCAGGAGCATTCTGAAACTTTGGTCCAGGTGACTGCCCAATTCTAAAACAGTAAAGCCAATTAAGATCTGAAAAAAATGTGTATGACAAAACGAGAAAAAAATTTAAATCTAGATGGAGAATATAGAGGATCTGTGTAATTAAAAAAAAAAAAGAGCTCCTACAAGGAGCTCAGCTTCTGTAAGGAGCTAGGTGTGATAATACACACCTGTAACCCAGCAGTGGATCTCAAAGTGTGAGCCTAGCCTGGGCAATATAATGAGATCTTCTCAAAAATAAAAAGGCTAGGGATGTAGCTCAGTTTGAATTCCTTGGGTTCAATCCTTGTACCAAAAACCAAAAAAGAAAAACAAATCCTGTAAGGGAAAATTTTCATAGCAAAAACTCAAGAGTCAGGCATGCTGGCAAAAACAAAACAAAAACTACAGTTCCAGCACTTGGGCGGGGGTGGGGGGGGTGGGGTAGGCTGGGGAGGGGCACAAGCCCTGCCAGGAAGCCAAGTCAGAAATGCTCAAGGGACCTTCATTCTCTTCCTGGATCCAAGGAGGAGGTAGGAAGGTCAAATGGGCTAGGGAGGCCTCTGAGCGGCAGAAACGAAACACATCCCTCCCTGCTCCCCTCCGCTGGTTTGTGTCTTCTGTCTGGAAGACAGACAATCATACCGATGGTTCAGGGCCATCATACCGTTTCCTGCCACTGTCTCCTTGCCAGGGCTCTCTGGGATGCCCTCCTCCTGTGCGGCGTCCGGGGAGCACCGTTCGGAAGCACGTCTCAAGCGCTTGGGGTTTGCTCTCTTGAACTGCTGCATTCGCTGCAGAACCAGCTCTGCGGCCCGGGGCTTGGAGGGACTTGGCTGAGAGTCACCGCTGGGAGCATTCTCTGTGAAGAGCAAAGTATTCACATTATGTGCCAGCAGCTGGAGAAGGGTGGTTTTCCCTGCACATGCAGGGGACTGTCCAGTTTCCTGACCGCTGTGGGTCTGACTGGCACACGTGAGGAGGGCTGGCTGCTTGTTAGTGACCTTGTATTGTGGCAGTGTAGACACAAACATCAGTGGTAGGAGGGGAGTGGGGACTGACTGTTGGCAACCTTAGGGTTTATTTTTGGGGTGATGAAAAAGTTCTAAAATTAAGACAACTGTAAGATATGCTAAAAACACAGAACTGTATATTTTAAGAGTGAATTTTGTGGAATGTGAATGAATTGCATCTCACTAAAGCTGTTATTAAAAGAAATTACTGAGGGACTGGAGGAATGGCACAGCAGTTAAAGGGCTTGTCTAGCAGGTACAAGGCCCTGAGTTAGATTCCCCAGCACCACATAAAAGCTGGGTGTGGTAGTGCACACTTATAATCTCAGCATTCAAGAGGCTGAGGCAGGAAGATTACTGTAAATCCAAGGCTAGTCCAGGCTCCACAGTGAGCTCAGGACCAGCCTGGGCTACAGAGTGAGACCCTGTCTCAAAAAAGAAAAGAAAAGAAAAAAAATGACCGAGAGGTGGTACATACCTATAATCCTAGTACTTGGGGAAGCTGAGGCGGGAGGATCATAAGTATGAGCCCAGCTTGTGCAACTTAGTGACTTAAAGAGACTATCTCAAAAAAAAAAAAAAAAATGCTGGGCCTGCAGTAATGGCACAGCGATTAAAGCACTTGCCCTGGGTTCAGTTCCCCAGTACCACGTGAGCTAGGCCTGGTGGCCCACACAATCCCAGCACTAGGGAGGTTAAGGCAGGAGGATCGCCTGAGGCTAAGGTTAGCCTAGGCTCCAGAGTGAGTTCAGGACCAGCCTGGGCTACAGAGCGAGACCCTGTTTCAAAAAAAAAAAAATACTGAAGATGTTGCTTATTGCAAAGGCCCTAGGCTCAAACCCTAGCATCGGAAAAAAGAAATATTAATGGCAAATGTTTCTCTCTATCTAGATCAGATCAGCTGTCCTTTAACTTGGGATCCACAGATGGCCTTCCATGGAGATCCATGAATCCCCTTGAGCTGAGTGAACGGCTCAGATCCACACGCGTTTGTGTTTAGAGAGTTCTGGGGGGTTGTACAGAGCCTTCGTTAGACACACTGAAGAACATGAAGGATCAGCAATGCTGGGCACATTACTGATGCTTACAACAGTCTCTGTAAGCTAAGACTTTGCCTGCCTCGCTAGAAAAAAAAATTATTCAAGATCAGGAAGTGAAGGTGAGGAAAGGTTAGCACCGAGGGGCCCACAGAGCTTGTGGTGTGTTATATATGCAAGGGTAGTTTTCAGTTCAGCCTCAGGAATGTATGCTGAGCACCTGGCTTACTATACCAAAGGCAGTGAGGCAGGAAATCTGCTTTAAACAAACAAATAAAAAAGGAAATAAGGGCTGGGGGGCATAGCTCAGTGGTTAAAGCACTTGCCTAAGAAGCAAATCAAGTGGGCATGTGCAAGGCACTAAGTTCGATTCGCAAGCGCCACCTAAAAATTAGCTGGGCATGGTGGCATAGTCCTGTAATCCAGCACTTGGGAGGGTAAGGCAGGAGGATTTTTGTGAGTCAAGGCAGTTTGTGCTACACAGTAAGTTCAGGACCCACCTAGTCTACAAAGTAAGACCCTGTCTCAAAAGAAAAAGGAATAAAAGAAGTAAAAGAATAAATAAAGTCTCTGGAGGAAAGAAGGACCTGAACATGTCCTGGTTGGTATTTAACCCATACTGCACCCTCCTGCCGTCTTCTCAGTAGCTAAACTGGCTGGCCCACCCCGGCTTACCCACTATGGAATGAGTCTGAAATATAAGAGTGATTATTTTCATATTTGTGTAAGTGCTGTCAATTACAAAACATAAATATTCAAGCGAAATTCTCAAAAAGCAGAGGGCTCCAAACATAACTCATGTGGAAAATTCACATAGTGGTTGTATTTCATATGACTACTGTTTAAAGCAAGAATCAGCGAAGTATGTATGGTTCTGAGGCTGGCTGCTTATTCTTGTAAATAAATTTTGAGTGACACAAAGCCGTGTACATTCATTTCCACATTGTTATGGGCAGTTGTGTTCACTGTGGCAGCAGGGCTGGGTACAGGTGTACCTCAGTATCCATGCGGAATTAGTCCCAGCACTCTGTAAATGTCAAAATCTGCAAATGTAGAGTCCTTCATATAAAGTAACATACTATTTGCATATAACCTATGTACTCCTTCCTTGTATTCTGAATCACGTCTAAGTTACTTATACTAGCTAATACAACATAAATACTACACAAATAGTTATTACGCTGCATTGTGATTTGTTTCCCCAGTACTGGGGATTGAACCCTGGGCCTTTACAATGAGCTACACCCCCAGCATCCTCCCCCACTTAGTGAGACAGGGTCTTACTAAATTGCCCAGGCTAGGCTTGAGCTTGCAATTCTCCTGCTTCAGCCTCCCAGAGTGCTGGGATTATAGGGATGTGCCATCAAGTTGATTTATTCTTCATTTTTTTATGGAATAAGGAGAAAAAAATTTGCACGTGTTCAGTACAGACATAGTTTTTCCTCTGATATTTTCCATCTGAGGTTGAGTTACTCTAAATTCAGAACTCACAGCTAGAGTCAACTGTAGAGGTGACACAGACTGCATGGCCTGCAAAACCAAAATATTTACTATTAGGCCTTTTCCAGCAGGTTTTCCAACCCTGGCGTGAAGCAATAAAGATCACTTCTGGTCTACTCTCTGGAAAGGCCAGACAGGGATTCTTGGTTCTTGTCTGTTTACCTGTCTGGATGTGCTGTGCTCCTTCCTGGAGTTTAGGCTGGGCCAGAGCTGAAGCTGCAGCTGGAGCCGAACCTGCAGCTACAGCACGTTCCTCCCCATTCGCAGGCAGAGCTGCTTCATTCTCTTTCGACTTGGCTGCCCGCTGTTTTTTAGTTCTAGGAGCCTGACTGCCTGATCGAGGTTTCTTCTCCACAGGGCCCTGAAGGGTTTTTCTCTTGGTGGTAGAAGACTGTTTGGTCTTTCTCGCTTTGTTGCTTATCTGTGCGTTGTTTGAGGCCTGTTGTGTCTTCCTCTTTGTGGCTTCCTTGGCTCCCTGTTTTTTCACCCTTTGGAAAAAGCTGGCGCAGAGTTCTTTAAAGTCATCATCTGACTCATCCATCCTTGGACCAGTTGTAAGGCTCCTGGGATGGTCTTCGGGGGAGCAAGGATCAATCCAGGGGCATGTCAGCAGATGAGAATGTGAACGTGCATCGGCCTGGCCGAGCTTCACTCACACGCCCGGCCTCACCAAGCCTCCTCTCTATTGCTTGTTGAGGTACTTGAAGAGTTTGCACACAGTTTGTGCACAAGAAGTACTGTTTTCCTCTCTGTGATGGCTTAAATATATTTCTTCGTATTGGAACTGTGGTTAAACATGTTTAAAGCTTCTCTCTGTTCCAGCTCACAACTGAGAGAATGGTTGTACAGCAGTTGCCTGGAGGCAGAATGCATGTGAATCGGTGCTCAGATTCTCCAGGATCTCCGTGGTAATACAGCACATGGGTTCATTTACTTTAGTATCTGTGGAAAACCAAAAACATCTAAGTGTAATTACAGACAGTGTCATATTATGACATTTCTTCCAGGGAAGAACAGAAGCACATAGAATATGGGGAGTCTTCAGACAACAGTACTGTTAGATGCTCATTGTAGCCTAGGTAACATGGTGTAACTGTATAGGACATCCCAGCCCAGCACAGGAGGTACCTAGATACCTGATGATGCATATTTTTTCCACAGGCAAAAAAAAGAAAAAAAAAAAGTACATCTTGGGAGAGTGTTGTCTTGTTTGAGATAGGATCTTGCTCTCTTGTCTAGGCTAGTCCTGAAATCACTAGGTATCCCAGGCTGGCCTCAAAAGCACAGCAATCCTCCTGCCTCTGCCTCCCAAGTGCTGGGATTATAGGCATGTGCTATCACACCTGGCTTGGGAGAGGATTGTTTTTACTGAATTTTGGAGAACAAATCTGATGAAAGGCAATCTCCACAGAAACAGGATGATCCCCAAGTCTCAGAAACCTATCATCTTCCTATCCTGGCCTAAGATCCCCAGTATTAGCTTTAACAGCAGAGAGAAGCTCTGCCAGCAAATGCTATGATGTGAGAGAAATAAAGGAAAAAAAAGAAACCTTTCTCTGTCATGTCAGCCCCCAAGAGCTCTCAAAACTCAGACGACTAGTTCACTGCCTGCAAGAAGGTTGGGGCTATGGACATGATCATCTGTTTGGGCACACAGCCCAGAGAGATTCAAAGATCAAAACTAAATAACCCAGCGGCAGAAAGTCCTTTATTTCAAATACAATGATGCAGCCTCTACTGCCCAAGTGACTGGATTCATCAATTAGTTTTCCAGAACAGGCAGATACCCCTCTCTAGAATCCGGCTGTACTGCTGGGCCAGTTTCATCTTCCCTGTTACCCTTCAGAGTGTCTTCTCCTAATCCTTACGGTGGACCCTTCCACCCCCATTCTCTCTCACCACATCATTTTTACAATGGCATTTATATATGTAATGCACATTTATTGAATGCTTACTGAGTGCCGGAACTGTTTCAATTGCATCTCAGGACTCAACTTAACTGTTACAACAATCCTCTGTAACAGAACCTACTGTCATTCTTCCATTTTCTCCTCCTGTGTTCTGGGGACTGAACCTGGGGCCTTCCCAGTAAGCAATATCCCCAACACCTCTTCAGCAGGGTCTAATTTGCCCAGAGTGGGCTTAAAGTTGCAATCTCCCTGCTTCAGCCTCCCAGAGGGCTGGGATTAGAGGCCTGTGCCACCACACTAGTCTTTTCACCAAGGAGCCAGGCATAAGCAGAGGCCCAGTATCCGCGGGTTTTTTTTTTTTTTTTTTTCCTGTTCACTGACTGACTAAATTCAACACTGCGGGAGAGAACAGACTTCGTATTTTACTGTTTGCTCTTTAGCTGGTCCTGACCTGACTTGTAGCAAGTACTCAACAACTATTTGTTGAACTGAGTAACTACAAGGAATTCAGTATAATCGAAGTAAAAACAGCGTGGGAGGAGAGAAGCGACAGGTCTGCAGGACAGGCGAGGGTGAGTTCCCGAGGGCGTGGAGCGTCAGGCGGAATTTTATCCAGTCCGACGCGAAGGCGGCAAGAGCAACAAGCTCCACACCCCACCCCGTGTTCAGTCCCCCATCGCAGTCGAGACGGGTCTCGGGGACAGTCACGCCCGCAGGGGCGCACCCAACATCTGCTGAACGACAGCGGAACCCACAGGGCTGCCGGCTCGCAGAGCGGAGGGGGCTCCGAAGCCTCAGACCCCCGGCGAGGCCACCCCAGCCGCAGGCGAGGAGGGAATGAATGAATGAATGAATCGGAGCGGAGCGGGGCGAGAGGGCCCTCCCGCTTTCCCCAACCCGGCCACCTACGAAGAGATGAGTGGGGTCCGCCAGGAAAACAGGTCCCCAGACCCTGATGGTGCAAAAGCCAGGCGGAGGAGCCCGATCGCCGGGCGGGGCGACGGACTGGCCCCGGCCCGGGCGGCCCAGGCACCCAGGTGCGCCCTCCCCCACTGCCCCGGGCCGGCCCCCTTCACCGCGAATATGGGCCTAGGAAGATCCGGGCCAGCCGGGGTCCAGGCGAGCAAGGCTCTGCCTCCTCCGAAGGGCGAGAGCGGCCCGCGGCGCCAGGCCGTTCACCGGGCGCGGCCTCCCCGCCCACGCCCGGCCCCTCCTACCTGCGGCGCCGCCGCGGCACCTTCTCGGCGGAGTGCGTCAGCGGAGGCCGACGTGCGCGCCGCTGCGCAGCAACCTTGCGCGCGCGCGCGGGGGGCGGGGTTGGAAGGCGTTTCCCGTCTTCCATTGCGGCCGCGGGAACGCCGCGTGGAGTTTCCCCTGAGCGCACGGGGCTGGGCGAGGAGAAAGCGGCTCCTGGCGGACGGTGTGGTCGTCGCCTGCGCCGAGTGCGGTGGCGGTGAGTGTCGAGGAGGAGCCGGTGCCTTGGGCTCCGTGGCAGACGTGAGGAAGCGCTTGCGAGGGCGGAGGCGGTCCGGCCGGGACGGGAGCGGGCCGCGGGAAACGCGACCCCGAGTCCGGCAGCCTGGCGGGGCAGCGTCAGCCAGGGCCTGACGTTTGCCACAATTTGAGGGATTTTGTTGTTTTGATAGTCGTAATTAAACAGAGTCTTCACTCTGAGTTGCATCTCAGACCTTTATTTTATTTATTTATTTTTTGAGACAGAGTGTCACTCTGTAGCCCAGGCTGGTCCTGAACTCGCAGGTGTAGCCCAGGCTGGCCTTGGGCTCAGGACGGTCCGCCTACCTCAGCCTCCCGAATGCTGGGATTACAGGCGTGCGCCGCTACGCCCAGCTTTATGTGGTGCTGGGGCATCGAACTCAGGGTCTTGGGCTTGCAAGGCAAGCGCCTTAACCGCTCTGCAGTTCCTCCAGCCCCTTTATTTTTTTTTATTTTGAGCCAGAGCCTGATGAACTAAGTTGCCCAGGCTGTGTTCCTACTTGGAAGTCCCCCTGCATCAGCCTCACAGAATGTTTTAAGGACTTTTCTGATTTCAGTGTTCATAGGGTCGGGAGAGGCAACCAGAGGCCAAGGAACCCACGGGAGACCTTTTTAGTCCTGGGCACGCTAGTGAGAAATGCAGGTGGCTTGAATGAGGAGCTGAAGGGAAGCCATCAGAGAAGCATGAAGGTGTTGAATTGCCATGACCTCATTGTTATTATGCTAAGTTTCAGGCCTTCCCACCTGAGTGGGCGTGATTCCATCAGTGCATAACACCTGAGAACTGCGAAGAACTGGGATTGAAGGGAAGGTAACATGTTTTCGTTAAATTTTTAAAATATATTGTAATGGTGTCGTTAAAATCCAGACTTGTGATGACTAGAATAACTCCATTTTGTGGTGCTTATGCTTTTCAAGTTACGTGTCTGCTATATGAGTTAAACTTCTATAATTTCTGTAAATTCTGTTAATTATAGGAAGTGTAAAGGTACTATAAAAACTTCTAACTTCTGCAATCCTAATGTGCTGTAATTCTCTGTACTTTTGCAATTTTTTATAACCCCTCATTGTTCTAACTGTCTTTAACCAGGTTGTGAGTTAATCTTGTGGTAAGTTGTACCCAGCGAGTTCCTGGCTGGCCTTGCAACTGAGTTGGCTTGTTAAAATAAGATGTTAAATTTGTGTTCTGATGAGGCCCCCAAGGTCGGATGTGGCAGTCTGCCAAAATGGGACGTGCTAAAATCACGTATCCCTCACCAAAGATGACCACTGGAAGTCAGGTTACAGTTGGCCACTTGTAACAGTGTGGCGAACCCCAATGAGACAAAAAAAAAAATTCAAATTTAATAGGTCACCTAAAGTGTCTATATCTGTCAGGTTGTAATTGGTTACCATGCAATTTCTCCTCTGTTGCTTTTATAAGTACTCTGTTAAGCTTGCTGGCCACTGCTGTCTGGAACCTCACTCGGGTCCAAGGACAGCCCAGCTGGAGTCCACCAGCCAGCTGTAAGAAGCAAACCTCACCTTGCCCCAATTGGCTTTTAGTGGTCTCTTAATTTTGACCTGTAACAGTATGTATATATAATTAACAGAAAGGTCACTCATTCACTGTAATCGATTGTTTTTTAGTTTATTCATAAGATTGTGCATCTGCCATCACTGTCTAATTCTAGAACATTTTATAACCCAAATAGAAATTTGTTTCCCTGGGGCTGGAGGAATGGCTCAGAGGTTAAAGTGTTTGTTTGGCACCTGAGTTTGATTCTTCTAACACCACATGAGCTGGGTGTGGTGGCGCATGCCTCTAACCCCAGTACTCAAGAGGCTAAAGCAGGAAGATTGTTGAGTCGAAGGTTAGCCTGGGAACCATAGTGAGGCTCAAGGGGATTGGACCAGCCTGGGTTACAGAATAAGACCGTGTCTCAAAAAAAAGAGATTTGGATACCGTTAGCAGTCACTTCCTGTCTGCAACCAAATGGTCCTTCACACACCCTTGTCTAGTCTTGGAAGCTAAGCAGGGTCGGGCCTGGTTAGTACTTGGAGGGGAGCCATTTACTGTAATGCTAGTCTTGACATTCACTGATTTCATCTTCCAAATGCGTCTGTTGTGTACATTTTTATCTAAAGGGAATTGTAAACCTGTGGGTTTTGTCTTTTTCTTAGCATATGTTTAAGGATTCATCCATGTAGCAGGATTTGGTATTTTGGTTTTTTTACCAGTTGTTTTTGTCGATGCTCAGATTATACATGGGGCCACTTGTGGACTAAGCACACTTTCTGCTTCTGAGCTATGGGTGCAGCACCAGTTGGGTATTGAGTTTCAGATAAGGTAGATAACATCCAAGGAGTCTCTGTATATGAAAGAACTAAGAGATGTCACTTGCTTTTTGGGTTTGGAAACCTTACTTTGTAATATGGCTTCCAGTTGGATTAAGTAAATATACAGACTGAGAGAGAGATGCAGCGAGATCCATGAGTGGGGTGAGCTGTTTGTATCCTCTGAGGTCTCTGAGTGCCCAATACCTGGCAATAGGATTGTTGAGAGCAAAGGAAGTATTTGCTTGGTGAGTGAGTTAAAGGGTTAGTTGGCCTGCCTAGGACCAGCATGCACCCCAGGTTTTTTACTCTTTGGGAAGTACTGAAGCAGTGTTTTGCTGCCAGCAAGATTTTTAAGATGTCAAAGTATACAGAAAAAAATTTTTAAAAAAATTATGCAAGAACATGGCTGAGATGATGCAAAGGACAGCTTTAAAGGTGGAGATTGTTTTTTTCTCTAATCAGATTCAAAATGAAATGCCTCAGTCCTGTTTAGGATTTAAACCTCCTACAAGTCTGATGAAAGCTCTTCCTCCCCGAAATCCAGAAGTCGGCTGTATAGTTTAAATAAAGTGGGCCTTAGAGAAAAGAGTTTCCTTAAACCTAAAAGTTTCACCCGAATCACCTGTGAATTTTTTCAAATTGGAAATCCCAGGACACTATACTTGGTCTCACTAAACTGGGAAGGAGGACGTCCAGCCTGTTTTGAAAGTTCAACAGATGATTCTCATGATCTCTAGAGTAGCAGCCGTAGCACCTAATAAACAGCTACAAACAGTCGCATAAACTGGGTGTAAAAGTTGCCATTAGCTGACCGTGTGGCGCTTGCCTTTAATTCCAGCATTTGGGAGAGTAAGGCAGGAAGACTGTCAGGAGTTTGAGGCCCCCTAAGCTCCATCATAAGTTCAGGACCATCCTGGACTACATAGTGAGACTCTGAAAACAAAAAGAGTCACCAAGGATGAATAAGTGTTAGACCTAATTCCTCCCTTTGAGAAGCAGTTACCCAAAAGTGGGACAGGTTTCTTCTTGGCCCACAGTAAACAAAGGGATCTCTTGGCCTGGACTCTGTTGTGACTTCCCTCCAGCAGAAGCACTGATAGTCATGCTCTCTCGCTGGAATTAGGCAGAAGGCACCCTGTAAAAGCTGAGCAGGGGTGTCCAGAAATCGATACTAGTTCCTGTTCCTGAGAGTACTTCTTTATGTTTCCTATTTTGTCGAACACTTAAATGGGAAGTGAAGGAACATTTCAGATACTAAAAGGTGAGGATTGGCTTTGTGTTTGGTAACTCTTGTGGCCTTTTTTTTTTTGGGGGGGGGGAGGAGACAGGGTCTCTATAGTCCAGACTGGTCCTGAACTCACTGCGTAACCCAGGCTGACCTCAAACTGAGGCAGTCCTCCTGCCTCATCTTCCTGAGTGCTGGGATTATAGGCATATGCCACCACACCCACCTTGTGTGTTTGGTAAACCTTAGTAGATTTTATCAGAAAGAAAGTGAATGCAGAAGTGTAAGGGAAACGTTGTGTAGTCTGCAGTTGGAGACTCTTTCTAGCCTACTGGACATTTTGGGGTGTAGGAAAAAGGCAGAAATCAGATACGCTAATTTCTGTCATAGCCTTACCCTCCTGGAATAATTCCTTTTTGAAAAATTTTGGCACTGATGTGGTTTGGATCTGGCGTGTCCACCAAAAGCCTCATGTACCTGTGGATACTGTGTACTGTTGGGAGGTGGGAGGGGTGAATACTTGGGGCTTGGCCTGGAAAGGTTTTTCTGCCTCCTAGACGTGCTCTGTTCTGCTGTGCTGTGAAGAGCTTTCTTTCTGGTGGATCTCTAGCCCCAGCCCACAGTGTGATTCCACCGGTTCCCAGCTGCCTACCCGTGAATGCACTGTGACCTTCTGAAATTGAGCTAAAATAAGTCTTTCCTCCCTAGAGTTGTGGGTGTCAGGTATTCTGTCCCAGCAATGAGAAAATGATTAAGACAGGTGCATCCCACTGATTTAATGTTTTTAAGCAGTTCTGAAGAAGTGGAAGGCCATTGTCTCAGGTCTGTAGTCATAAATTACAAAGACAAACATCTGTCCAGCTGCACATTTATCTTGGCAGGGGTTGAGGAAAGTGCAAATTAAACAGGAAATAATCATCTCAGTTTTCTGATCATACTCATTTTTGTACAGTTGTGTGTCCTGCACTGCCAGCATTGTTGAAATGAGGCTCAGCAACTCACGTAGGTATCAGCAGTTCCTCTAGGTTATGGTCTGCTTTTCATACTACCTGCCACTGCTGACCTCTGTGACGTAGCTCTGCCTGCTCTGCTAGACAGGGCTGAGGAGGGTTCCGTGTAGATACACTGGCCTCATGTACACTGGCAAAGCAGGTGGGTTTTTTCCCCCCTAATAAAGATTGATAATGATGGTCATGATTTTGATGTTAAATTTCAGTCATCCTCTTTAGTATTTTTAAGATGGCCATACCTGCCCCCCAGCCATCTACAGATTTAACATATTCTCTATCAAAATTCCTTTTTGCAAAATGGAATAACTGATCCTAAAATTTACAGGAAGTTGCAAGGGCCTTCAAATGTTTGTGAACCCATACAAAGACACAATTTGATACATCGGGCATACTACAAAATTAATCAAGAATGATAAAGACTTAGGGTATTGGTATAAAGAGAGAGCAGCTGGAGGAATGACACAGAGGTTAAAGCTCTGGCCTAGCAAGCGTAAGGCCCTGAGTTCAATTCTCCAGCACCATATAATGCCGGGCATGGTGGTGCATGCCTGTCATCTCAGCATTCAGAAGGCTGAGGCACAAGGATTACTGTAAGTCCAAGGCCAGCCTGGACCATAGAGTGAGACCCTGTTTCAAAAATGAATAAATAAATAAAAATGAAGATAGACATATATAAATTGGCAACCTGTGTAGAATTGAGATACCGACACTGTATGATTCTTAATGTTGGGTAAACCCATATCCTGACTGAGTAAGTGATTTGATAAGAGGACAGACAACATGGTTCAACAGCAGGTGAACAGTATCTTCCAGATACGGTGCTAAGATTGACAGAAAATTTACATGGAAAATAGTGAGTTTGTACCCTCATACAGGATGTGAAAACTCAGCATGGAGCAAAGACCTAAGTATAAGAGCCAACCTTTAAAAATACAGCAAGAGATAACATTATAGTACACTTCTAGAAAATAGAAGTCTATTCGTAACCTTGGATTTAGCAATAGATTGTAGGTAAGACAACAAAAAGTGGTCACAGTAGAAGAAAAACTTTTTTTTTTTTTTTTTGAGACAGGGTCTCACTCTGCAGCCCAGGCTGGTTCTGAACCTACTGTGGAGCCCAGGCTGGCCTTGGACTCAACAGCAGTCCTCCTGTCTCAGCCTCCCAAGTGCTGGAATTATAGGCGTGTGCCACCACGGCCGTTTTATGTGTTGCTGGGGCATCAAACTCAGGTACGTAGTGCTAACTCCTGAGCTATTCCTCCAGCCTTTTTTTGTTTTTGGACAGGGTCTCACCACAGGGTCCCGGCTAGCCTTCAACTCACATGTAGCCCAGGTGGGGCTCAAACTTTTCCTTTATCAGTCTTCTAAGTGCTTGAGTTACAGAAATGTGCCACCATGCTATGCTCTTTTTAAAAATTACATGTTAATTATTAAAGTACTAGATACAAAGATATTTGAATAAAATAACTCCCACGTCCCAGCATTAAAGTTGGATATATTTTTTTTGCATCTGTCTTTATGCTTTTACAAATATGTATAGTCATTTTGGCTTGATACTCCTTTTACAAAAATGAAGTCATATGTACTCTATACATTTGACTTTGCTGATCATACTGGGGGTTGAGCTCTATCTGTCTGTCTGTTGTTTTAATTTTGAGACAAAGTACTACAGAGTTGCTGAATTGTCCAGGCGAGGCGAGAACTCGTGGTCCTCCTGCCTCAGCCTACCAAGTCCTGGGATTATAGTCCTGTGCCACCAATCCTGGCACATTTGACTGTTACTAGATAGAAAATTATATTCTATGTTTAATCAGATATTACTTTATTAAAAATATATTGTCTGTAGCTTTTAAATGTGTGTGTGTGTTTGAAACAGGGTCTCTATTGTCAAGGTTAGTTGTGAGCTCACCATAAAGGAGCTTACGGTGGTCCTGCTTCTTCTGTCTCCCAAATAGCTTGGATTGCAGGGGCTCACCATGCTCTGCTGATGCTTAGTGGTGGTGGAGAATCAAGCACAGGGGCCTCGTGCATTCTGGGCAAGTGCTTTGACCACTAAGCTATGCCACTAAACTGTATAGTTTTTATCATAAAGAGTCATAATAATGTCTGTATCTTCAGTGTGTGATATAATAAACAGCAATCATAAGTGTTCTTGTACATACATTCTGTGTGTATGTGTCTTTATTCTTATTGGAGAGTTCTGCATGTAGAATTGCCGAGTTAAAGGAGGGGTTTTTGTGTGTGTGTTAGGATAGGAGTGGTACCTGAATATTGTTGAAATTTCCTTTGTAGTTTTAGAAGGTATTACAATTTGGATCTGGAATGTTCCCCAAAAGCCTCATATATTTGAATATTGGGGTGTGTCTGCAGAAACAGGAGCTATTAAGAGGCTGGGCCTGGGGGCATAGCTCAGTGATTAGAGTGCTTCCCTAGCAGGTGCAGTGCCCTGGGTTTGATTCCCTTACACCACATAAGATGGGAATGATGGTGCATGCCTGTAATTCCAGCCCTCGGGGGCTGAGACAGGAGAACTGATATGAGTTCGAGGCCAGCCTGTGCTGTCCAGTGAGTTCAGGATCAGCCTAGACTTGAGAGCAATACTGAGTCTTATAAAAAAATAATTTGTGGGGCCTGATCAGAGGCAAGGAACCGGGGGGCTTGGCGCAGAAAGGGGTGACGACTGGGCCAGGGTCTGGAAGGTTACGTCCTAGCTTCGCCCTTCCTCTTTTGGCTTTCTGTCTGCCATGCTGTAAACTCCTTACTCTTCCCCTGGCTGGGCCTCCATCATGTGCCTTCACCATTGCCAGCCACCCAGGAATGGCTGAGACTTTGTGAAACTAAGCTAAAGTACCTAAGAAATGGAGAGAAACTCAGTTCCCGATTCCTGCCTCCCCAGATCTCCTCCTCAGAGGTTTCCTGAAATATTTCACATATGTTCCATGTACATGATATAAATAGTAGATTAAATAGCACATTCCCATGTTTTCTTATATAAGTGAAAGCACATTTTGCCCGTTGTTCTTTTTAATTTATTATTATTTTTATTTTATTTTATTTTTGAGACAGGGTCTCGCCCTATACCTCAGGCTGCTCCTGAGCTCACTATGGAGCCTAGGCTGGCCTTGGAATCGTGGCAATCCTCCAGTCTCAGCTTCCTGACTGCCGGGATTACAGGTGAGTGCCACCACACCCAGTTTATATGATGCTGGGGAATCAGCTCAGGGTCTTGACCTTGCAGGGCAAGCACTTTAACCACTGGGCTGTTCCCCAGCCCCTGCCCATTATTCTTTACCTTACTTTTGCCATTTAATGAAACGTCTGGGAGATTGCTCCCTACGTGTAAGTTTTGTATGCATTTTAGTTTCATTGTATTTCATCTGGAAGTCCATATTGTTTGTATCCACCCCTGTTGATGGGCACTGATTGCTTTCTGTTTCTCTACAATGAATAATGCTGCGTGGGGCATCCTTGTGTATGTGCTAATGCACTTGTGCACCAGTATCTACTTAGTATTTCTGAGCATAATTGAAATTTCTAAATCGAAGGGAAAAGTCAGATGGAGCACTTTATTTGGATTTTTTTGTTTGTTTGAATGAGACAGAGTCTTGCTTTGTAGTCCAGGCTGGTCCTGAACTCGTCCATGTAGCTCTGGATAGCTTCAAAGTTGGCAGCAATTCTCCTGCCTTGGCCTTCCTATTGCCAGGAATATAGGTGTGTGCCTGCTTATGTTTAGGTGGTGCTGGATATTTGAACCAGGAGACTTGCTTATTCTAGGCAAGTGCTTTAACCTCGGGGCTATGCCCAGAGCCCCCTATTTGGATATTTATGACATCATTCTAACCCTAACCTAAAAAAGTAACCTGCTTGTAAACAACAAGAAACAAAAACAACCCTGCTATGTTTGGGAAAAGAACTCGCCTCTGATGGTGTGAGCGTCACCTAGCGGCAACGGTAGCACATTGTTCAAGATGGTGGATCTTTACATTTTCTTGCCATACCTGATCAGGTGACCAGACAGAGGCAGGAAGGAGGGAGGAGGGATTAGGATGTGACGTTGCGATAAACTTGGCCCTGAGTAATGACGTTATGACGAACGTGGCCCTGAGCCAATGCCGTAGACCTTCCCGGGAAGACTGTGAATCCCGCCAATGGGAAATGGCGGGGGGAGGGCCTTGCGAGCTAGGAATATAAATCCTTCCAGACCATGCTTTTGGTATTTCTTCCTTCACTTGCATGTGGGAAGGACACTCTTTTGCAAAAGAAAATTAAAGCCTCATACTCTGTCGTCCATGCCTCCCAAGTCCACCCTTTGTTTGGACAGGAAGATTTCTACGAGCTGTTTCTAACAGTGTGGTGCTGAAGCTGCTGCTCTTTTGGTGAGGCTCTGGCTGTACTGGACCAAGTGATTTCAGGCCTGTGGGCTGGATTTTCCCCGCCTCGGTGCTATTCCTATGCACGTTTTGGTGGTTACCAAATTACCTTCCAAAAAACCTCAACCAGTTTCCATTCCCTCACTGATAAATCCACCCTTGTGAAATGTATTATGAAACATTTTAGTCTCTACTTATTTTCCAAGTAAAATTGGCCTCGTAGTTTTGCTTTATATTTTTTTTTTATTGAGGAAATTACCTTTTAATTGTTTTACTGGTAGTTTTGTTTCCTGTGAAGTTTTTTTTTTTTTGGTTTTAAAATTTTTTTCCCCATTTTATTGATATGTATAAGTGCAAAATTTAAGGTTTACATTGATCTTGAGCATTTTGTGCACATTCCTATCTTGGCAAGGTGACAGGACCTTCCCTGCTCTCCTTTCAACACTCCCCCTACCCCCCACCCCAGCCCTCCCCCTTCCCTTTATTTTTCACTTTAAGTTATGTGAGTTAATTGTGATCTGGGTTTCTCATATCAGAGAGACCATTCAATGTTTCACCTTCTGCTTCTGAGTCACTTCACTAAGCGTAATGGTCTCAGGTTTCTTCCATTTACCTGTAAAAGCCTCCAGGCAGTGGGACTTTACCAATGCACAGTATTCCATTGTGTGTAAATACCACAGTTTGTGTATCCATTGGTCTTGATGGGTATTTTGGTGACTTCCATATTTTAGCTATTGTTAGTTGCGCTGCTGTGAACATGGGAATACATGTATCTCTGTTAATATGTTGTTTTTAACTCTTTTGGGAATATTCCCAGGAGCGGTATCATCGTATCAAAGGGGATATTTATTTCCAATCTTTTGAGAAACCTCCATACTGCTTCCCATAGCGGTTGTACTAATTTTACACTCCCACCAGCAGTGCAGGCGTGTTCCTTTCTCCCCACAGCCTTGACAGCACTGATTGCTATTTGAGTCGTTGATATAGGCCAGTCTCTCTGGAGTTAGATGGTATCTTAGTGATCTTTTGATTTGCATTTCCCTTATGGCTAGGAATGTTGAACATCTTTTCATGTATTTACTGGCCATTTGAACTTCTTCATGAGTGAACTGCCTTTTCATTTCATTTGCCTGTTTTTCAATAGGGTCCTTGATTTTGGGGGGATTATTTTGCTTCAGTTCCTTGTATATTCTGATTTTGAGCCCCCTATCTGAAGTGTTGATGGTGAATATTTTTTCCCAGTCTGTGGGTTCTCTTTTTAGTGTTGATGATTTCCTTTGCTGTGCAGAAACTTTTTAATTTGACATGATCCCATTTGTTAATAATGGGGATAATTTCTTTTGCTTTTTGGTGTTTTATTAAGAAAGTCTTTGCCTACTCCTGTCTTTTATATATTTGCCTAATTTGTCTTCTAAAGGTTCACTGTTTTAATGTCTAGGTCTTTGATCCACTTTGATTTGATTTTGGTACATGGTGACAGGTGTGTGTCTAGATTCATTCTATTTTTCCCACTATTTTTATTAATATACTTATGTAATACATTACTTAGAATGAATTTGGGTATTTTGTGCACATATGTATCATATCAACTTTACAGTTCCTTCCCATTTTGACCCCCACCCCCTCCCTATCCCTTCTCCCAACTCTGGCTATGTCTTCATATGGTTCTATAGAATGTGTTCTGGGTTTTCCAAGTCAGAGAAACTATACAGTAATTAACATATTAATCTTCTGTACCTAAATCATTTCACTTTAGTCACCACTCTAACTCAGCTTCCTATTCCTCGAATGGGTCGCAGTATTTAAGTCTTGATGCCTCTTCTCTGAATCCAACCAATCCCTTTATTGGGATATTTACCAAAAGTTTTTTTTTTCTTTTTCTGTATTTTGCTATATCTTTGTTGCTATTCTTAAACCTGGCCTTACCCACCAGTTAAGATTAGAAAATAACTACAAGGATGTAGTTCAAAAGACTAGTAAATTTGGGAAAGGAGAAAAAAAAGTTCAATTTCAAATGCCTAGCTGAATACTGGAATATACATACTTGTACATTCACAGGGTTATCTTTACATCAATCAGTTTTCTTAGGATAAATTTTCATCAGTGACCTAATAAGTGAATTGCTACAATAAAACAAAGTAAAAACTATATCACATTGCTACATTAAATGAACTTAAATCTATACCACATAAATATAAAGTAACAGATACAAAAGCAAATTTAGTTATTTCATAATTTTTAAACTTTCATAACTTACTCATATTTCACTGATTACTAACATACTTTTTCTCAGCTCATTCTTCTCTACCTGTTGTCTCTTTTCCTCTTGGGTCATTGGTGTTGCTGGTCTCCCTTTCACTTTCTAAGTTTCCTTGAAGTGTTTTCTGCAATACTGGCTCAGTGGCTGCAAATTCCTTTAAGCTGTCTCTGTCATGGAAAGTTTTAAGTTCTCCCTTCAAATTAAAAGATAATTTTGCTGGATATAGCAGTCTTGGTTGGCATTTATGTTCTTTTAGTGCTTGGATGACATTGCTCCATGATCTCCTCACTTTTAGAGTCAGGATTGAGGAGTCTGCAGTTATCCTGACGGGCTTATCTTTGTAGGTCACCTTCTGTTTTTCTCTTACCGCTTTTAGTATTTTCTCTTTGTGTTGGATTTCTAGAATTTTAATTATGATTTGTCATGATGAGGATCTCTTCTGATCAAAGTTGTTTGGTGTTCTGTAGGCCTGCGATAGATCCATGTTCATTTCTTTTCTTAGATTTGGGAAATTTTCTTCCATAATTTCATTAAACATGTCCTTTAAGCCTTTTGGTTTGTCCTCAGTCTTCTCCTGCATTCCCTTAATTCTGAGGTTGTTTCTCCTTGAATCATCTATCAGCTGTTGTAATGATTCACTTTCTTTCTTATTTACTTTGTGTTCTTCATGGCCTGTATGTTGCAGCTCAGTCACTTTATTTTCTAGGTCTGGCATTCTATTCTGAAGATGTTTAATGTGGTTGCTTATTATTACCTGTGTGTTTTTCACTTCCTGAATATCTGCATTCAATTTTTTTTATATCTGTTGTGTTCTTCTCTAATTTCTTGTATTGCCTTCATTCTGGTATATTTCTTCTATGGTCTCCTCCTTTTGCTTTTCAAGGCTTGCTTTTAACTTAGCTGTATGTTGGTGTAGCTCTTGTGCTGTTTTATTTCATACTTTATTTCCTGCTTTAATTCCTGTTTTAATTCAATGTATTTCTGGGCCTAGAAGTTACCATCATTTTTGCCATTTTCATCTTTGGATTCTGCAATTTCAGTATCCCTGGTATCATCTTCTGGGGTGTTAGGTCTTTCTGTAGGAGATTGTTTCCATGTTGCCCCATGGTTCTGCTATCTCTGGCTGTCTCTGGTGCACAGGAAAGACGGGTTTGGTGAAGGCCCACTCCTAGATGCCTCTGGGATCCTCTGGCCCAAGGGACAGGCAGGGCAATGGAATTCCTGGTCCTAGATGCCTCTGGAAGCCTCTGGGGCTCAGGACTGACAGGGTGATGTAATTCTCTGGAATCCTCTGAAAGCATCTAGCTCACGGGATGGACGGGCAGTGGGCTTCCTGGTCCTAGGTGCCTCTGGTGTGCAAGGCAGTGGTGAACTGAAGGCCTCTGGCATGTGCCGGAGGAACGAGGCCGTGACTCCCTTTTGACGTGTTTTGTTCCCCCTGGTCCACTCAGCAAAGCTCTCCGTCTGTCTTGGCTTCCCTCTGCCAGAGCATGGCTCTCCACCCTCGGAGCAGAGGTACCCCTGAGCTGTTCAGGCTATCAGTGGCCTTTTTCCTCTCTGCCACTTGTTTGTGCCAGTTTCTTCCTAGGCACTGTTTAAGGATGACCCCCAAAGCCCTGGTGTGCTCTTCTGAGCTTTCTTTTACTCCAAGGGGTTCAGACTTTGGCTTTTTTTCTCTTCTTTTTAAAATGGCTCCTGCTGACTTCCCTGCCTATGACAGCTGCTGAGCCCTGTTTCTGACCATGGGGATCCCGGGGCCTTTTCTAGGGGGAGTGCACGCTGCGTTTGTAGTACACACTACCTGCGGGTTGGTGTTTTGGAAGCCAGGGCCACCCGCTGCTGAAAATTCCCACCTCGCCGGATCCACGCTTACCTCAGGCTGAGGTTCTGGCTCCGGACCTTCCTCCGTCTGGTCTGTCGATGCCGGCAGCTCAGGGCCGTGCCGAGTCGACTGCGTTTTTCCTCCTCTTCCTATGTGACTTCAGGATTTCTGACCCGCCTGCAGCCTTCTCTCCATTGGCGGGGTGCTCCGTCCTCTCCCAGCTCTGTCAGATGTTCTGAGCCCACGCGAGCTTTCCTCCTTCCGCAGCTGCCTGCGCTCCAGCCATTTGTGTCTTTTTGTTTTTGAAGGATAGTTTTGCTGGGTACAGATTTGCTGGGTATCAGTTCGCTAGGTGTAGGTTCTCTTCTGTTTCCCTGATGGACATTTGTGCCTTTTTCATTATCTAATAATTGTGTTTGGTTTGCCTGTTACATCATTTTCATTCTGTTTTGGCAAGTTGCTATTGACATTTCTTTCAGCTCATCAGTCTTCCTCTGCCTGTCTGGCCTGTTGATGAATCTATCAGAGGCAGTGTTTATTTTTTCTTCTTCTTCTTTTTAGTGCTGGGGATTTGAGCCAGGACCACCTTCACACTGAGCTACATCCTCAGATCATTTTATTTTTTTATGTTGAGCAGAGTCTTGCCAAGTTGCTAAATTGCCCAGGCAAGGCTTGAACTTGTTATTCTCCTGCCTCAGCCTGCCAGAGTGCTGGAATTACAGGCCTGTGCCACCATGCCAGCTAACATTTTTTTCTTGAACAGTGATAAACTTGATCATGATGTGCCTTAGTAGTTGTTTTTCCTTTATCATCCTTCAGCTAAAACAGCAGAAGAGATGTATTGTACACACCTCATACGTGTCTGTAACTGAGGACTAAGACTGAAGTCAGTCCTGGCTGAGGGGCTGGTGTGAGCAAAGTGGGCCTCATGGGTGGTCCCAGTGGCTGGATAGCAGTGCCAGTTCCAGGTGGGGAGCTTCAGGTGCAGCACGTGTCTCAGTGGTCTAGACTGTGTCCCTGGCCTCTGCCTTTCTTGTTGCTGTGCCTGTGGCCTCCGTGGGTCACTGGCTAGCATGTGGACCTCGACCTCAGCTTCTTCTGCCCTCTGCGCCGGCACGCGTGCTCTCTCCCTTGGCTGTCAGCTGTACAGATTCCTATGAAGAAGCATGAGGCCCAGAGTGGTGCGGTTTTCTTGATGTTTATTCTGCCTCAGTTTTATTGGCACTCTTGGGTCTGTTGAACAGTTGCTTTTTAAACTTCTGAATTAGGAAGGTATTGTCTTCGCTTGTTCTGTCACCTCTGTGGACTCCTGCCATCATTTCTTGGCTGACGTGTTCACAGCTGTAGGTTACGCTTCCTTCTTGTTATTTCTTCAGATGCAGCTTCTGTCGCTCTTGCTGGGGCTGCCACTACTTTGCACGTTAGGCTGTATGATGGAGTTAGACACTTTTCTTTTGTGGGGTTTGTTTTGTTCTGCCTTGTTTTTTGTGGCACTGAGGGTCGAGCCCACGGCTTTCACACTGAGCTATATCCCCGTCACATTTTTTATTTTTGATTTTGAGACATGACCTTGCTAAGTCACTAAGTTGTCCAGTGTACACTACGACTTGAAATCCTCCTGCCTCAGCCTCTAGAGTGCTGGGATGACAGACCTGTACCACTGGGTCCGACTTTTGCTTTTTAAGCTATATTAATTACTGTGCCTTCGAATCCACTGGCCTCTTTTTTGGTATTTATTTGGTGTTAAACCCTTTTGATGTTTTTTTTCATTCATGTACCATTTGTGTTGTCTCTCGACATTTCGTATGAGTGTTCTGTCTTCCCTGTTGTCTTAGTTACTCTCTTGTTGGTGGGACAGAGTACCTGACATTTACAGAGTGCTCACAGTTTCAGAAAGCCACACACAGTCCATTCATGGCCAGAAGCACGTGGCAAAGGCCTGAGAGCGGCTCAGGGTGTTGTAGACAGAAAGCTAAGTGAAGCAAGGAGCGTGCTGATGTCTGGACCTAGGCACAGGCCACAGCTTTTCCTGGAAGAAGCTATGTTTCTTCTTTCCTTAGCTCAAGTTGCCAGGTAACCCCACACCCACGATAGGTGTCCCCCCTACTTCCTGGCCCACAAGTCAACAACACATACCTGGAAAGTCCGCTTTGGGTTCCCGCCCCTACCCCCCACCCAATCTCAGCAAATTAACGCAATCCCTCCAGGTCAAGCGCCAGGCATCTGCCCTGTCCAGCCAGGCCCCACCTCCCAACAGCACAGGGTTCCACCGTTACCCCGCTACATCAAGGTACACAAGGATTCTGGGGGACACTCCAGATCCAGCCACAGCCCACACCTCTTCACAGTCATGCTAGGAAGGTTATGTCTGTTGTTATTGAAAGTATGCTTTATCAACTGAAAGTCATAATTTGAACAATGTTGAACATGGCTTAAAAGCGTGAAAATTAAAAAGTATAGTCATCAAGAAAAATTCAAGTGAATCTGTTATTTGAATACATTAAATTTCTGAATTAGGAAGGTATTGTCTTTGCTTATTCTGTCACCTCTGTGGACTCCATGCCAGTTTTGCTTGGGTGACTTGTTCCCAGTTGTAGGTTACGTTTCCTCGTGTTCGTGTGTCTATTACAGGGGTTCTCACGTTACTGCCTCTCAGCTCTGCACATCCCCTACCATGCCTGCTCGGGACACGGAAATCTTTCGTACTTGGAGGACGCTGAAGGGGGAGCCTCTCTTGGTTCCACATGCTTTGCATAAGTTTGTTCTGTGACTCAGACTGCCACGAGGGACAGCTTACCTTTACCCCAGCTGGTCCTGGCGACTTTCTGGTGAGTTCAAGAGTATTCCGGAAGAATCTAATCCTTACATGTGAGAACTGGCCTCAGGAGGTGTGGGGCTGTGAGAGACTAGAAAGGCTGCAGATCCAGGATTGCACAAAGGGCAATGCAGTGGGAGCTTAGAGACAAAAGTGCATCTTGATAGACATAAATATGTTTTTGGTGACAGCAAGACACCCCCCAACCCCAAGGCAGGAGCCGAGGGGCTTATGTGCTAAGCTAGGCAAGGTGGGTTGCAGCTTCTCAAGAACTACTGACATGTTCAAATACGGGTTAAAAAATAGCTGAGCATCCGTGCCTGACACGGTATTAGTAGGTCTGGGATGCCTGCTGGAGTCTCCTGGTGGGAAGGTAGGAGTTGTGACCAAGGTGGCTGTGTCATGTCTCCCTGCAAACAGCAAGGTGCTCCCGCTCCCACCTGCCTTCTTGCAGAAGCATTTCTACCGCCCCTGCAAATGGCCTTCCAGCTCACTTTGTTAGCAGCTTCGTAGATGGCTCCTGCCCCAGCCTTGGCCTTTCTCAGCCCCTGGCACCTCACCATTGGTGCGAGAGGAGCCCCCACCCGTTCCCACATCTGAATCTTCCCGTGGTGGTGCACTCTGACCTAGGTTGCTGTCTGGAGCTCTAGTGCTCCTTCCTAGTTAATTTTCTGTAGATAGTTAAAACTGGTTGGCTTCTATTTCCTGTTAGGGCTCTCACTCACAGGCCTGGTACCTTTTTTTTTTCTTTCCTTGGTGCTAAGGACTGAACCCACAGCATCACACTTGCTAGGCAAGTGCTTTACCTCTGAGGTAAATCCTTACACAGATCTTTATTGGATGTGAGATAGCATGGTGTTTAAATTTTTGGCTGCTGAGGTTTGCTGTGTTCTCTTATATAATGTTGGAACTGATCTGTCCTGTAAGGTTCTGTGGAATCAAGTCTTTTAGAGACTGAGGTCTAAGCAGGTCAGGTGGGTCCAGAGCTGCCTGCACTTAGCTGGTAGGTTAGCTCTGTTACTATGAACAGTGACCTTCTAAGAACTTTTCCCAGGTCCTTGTGATGTAGCACGAATAGCTATAGAAACAGTGTTCCTATCCCTATGTGGCTCTGCCTTTTCCTATACAGGGACAGTTTCCCTGTGCTTTTTAAAATTTTTATAAATTTTTATTTTTTTGAGGTAGGGTCTTGCTCTGTAGTCTGGACTGGCCCTGAACTCAGCAATCTCCTGCCTGAGCAGCAGACGACAGGACTTGAACCACCATGCCCCGCTTATGTGTTGATGAGGAATTGAACACAGTGCCTTGAACCTGCTAGACAAGTGCTGTAACTGCTGAGCTTTGTCCTCAGCCCTGTATTTTCCTAGTTTTTTCATACAGAGGTAGAACCCAGGGCCTTTTGCGTGTTGAGCAGACATTCTACTGTTGAGCTGCACTGTCTCTCCAAGACACAGGGAGATCCCTGTTCCCAGCTGCAGACTCGGGGGACTCTGGTGCTTGGGCCCTCTGCCACTCCCACTTTTTTTCTTTTCTTTTTTCTTTTTTTTTTCTGAGACAGGGTCTTGCTGTGTAGCCCAGGCTGGCCCTGAACTCACTTGGGAGCCCAGGCTGGCCTTGGACTCACGGCAGTCCTCCTGTCTCAGCCTCCCGTGCGGGGATTGTAGGCATGCGCCACCACGCCTGGCTTCACTCCCTCTTCTATAGGACTCTGCCCAACAAAGTCTGCCCACTTGGCCCTGACCTCTGACCTGTCTTCTCAGCTTTTACAGCTGCTGTGTCTGGGCTGCAGCCTGTGCACAGCATCCTAGACGCCCTTCCCAGCTCTGGCCCCCTTCGCCCCCTTCACTGTCCCACACTACTCCATCCCTGTGTGGGTCAGTTGTTTGGGGTCCCTGTTATTCCACCGTAAGTTGAGTATGTAAACAAAAGAGCCCGTCAGGCTCTGAAGATGCAGGCAGGTGTGCCGGCAAAGCTGGCTGACGGTGTCACAGCTCCTTCCGCCTCTTGTCAGCCAGGGGCGGCCTGGCGGTGCCTCCCAGCAGGCTCCCGTTTGACCAGCCACAGAAGGCTCTGTCACCGGTGACCGACGTGCTTCCAAAGCCCAAGTGAGGACATGGGCTGACCACCAGGAAGGCCGAGCAGCTAGTTGGCTAGCCTGGCAAAGCCACCCATTTCTGACTCCTGGCATTGGGTTGGTCAGAAGACCAAGGTGGACTCATTCCTGGCTCCAGACGCCATCCTTCTGCCCGAGGCCCCATCATGGCTACAGCCAGGAAGGTGGCTTGTGATGTGCCACGTGGCCTGTGTGGCTCTGCACTGGATGCAAAGCCCTGACCTGAGTTGGCAGCTGTGCTGCTAGGCAGGCCACGAGGAGGGGTCCAGGAGCCGCCACACACAGTGACAGGTAAGAGGACGGTGGGACCTGTGCCGATTCTGAGCCCTAGCGTTCTTGGAGGTAGTGGCCTGCTGCTGTCCTGGGGTGCGGCCCAGACTCTTAGTTGGAACATGGTGGCTTGGTGGTGGGCCCAGCCCCCGCAGGCCCTCTGAGCGCCCGTAGTACTGGTTGGGAGTTAGAATCACAGGCCCCAGAAGGTGGAGGTCTGTCCTCGAGAGTGGCCAGCCTTTCCCCGGGAGCAGCCATCTGGCAATACTCAGTCTCCTGCCTGGGACTCTGAGCTGGGCATGCGCTGCCACGTCTTCTGCTTCTGGCAGCACATTTGACCTCTGTGCAGATGGACCCCTCAGCCTGGACCATCCCTGCCAGGTGCAGGTGCATGCAGGGCCTCTTTGCCACCATGGGTGGCTGTCCTCCCGTGGCCAGGTCTAGGATGTGGAGGCTGAGTGTGCCTGGCCCTGCCTCGGGCTTGAGGATTGAAGAACCTCCTCCACTGAAGCAGAGACCGAAGCAGCCTGGCCCTGAGCCCTGAGCTCAGCAGTACACACACTTGGAACTCACCTGCGCTCCTGTTCTGTCCCTGCAGGCCCCTCTGACTTTCCCCCCACCCAGGGGTTTCTTCGTAAGCACCTTCAAGGGCCAGCCCTGCCCTGGGTGCCACCGCCTGTACCCAGCTCTTGTGGGGTGGGATTGTGCCATGGATATCGGATGCCATTAGTGGTTGGAAAAAGAGCGAGGTAAAGACAGTAGTGGGATGGAATGTGCCATCATGAGTCAGGTGGTACAAAGGGAACATCTGACCAGAGGCTGGGTGTCGGGGGTAAGCCATGGAAGGTAGAACACTGTAGCAGGGGCCAGTGCTGAAGCCCTGAGGCAGAAGCCTGTTGGAAAACGTACGTGAAATTGTTACCTTGAAAGCAACAGTAGCTCCTGTAGCTGAGCTCCACAGTGGTCCTGGGTACAAGTCTTGGTAGGACATGTAGCTCTTGTCAGGAAGCATCACTGCCCTCTGCAGAGAGGGTGGCATTCCTTAGAAGGCAAGCCACCCCCAGGTGGCAGCCTGCACACCCAGGGGCCTCTTGGAGGAATTAAAGATGGGCTCCCTCCAGGTCCTGGCATGGTCCACCCTCACATTAGGGTGCAGAAGTGGTGTCCCAGGGGACGCTCGGCTAGGAGGGGAAGTGGCTTTGCGTGCCATCTGGTTCCTCCCAGCCTGGCACAGCAGACAGGTGGGAGCCGGCCCTGCCGCAGTGCCCACTGGTCACCCCGGCTGAGGGCTGTCCCGGGTCCTTGCCCCCTCCTCTCGGCCTTTTGTTCTGCAGCTGGGCAGCAAGGCGCCCGGAGCGAGCCTCTGCCTGGACGCAGTACAGGAGCTGAGGCCAGAGGTCCGCGATGAGCGGAGTTTACGGCTGAATCCTGGGGAGGACGGCGGTCACAGAAGAGACGCTTGTCACCAGTTTCTCTCTGGGCTTCTGCTATGGTGGTGCCCAGGAGTGAGGCTGATGGCGGCAGCCATGGGGCTGGGGAAGGGGTCATCCAGTCAGGCAAGGACACTGTGCAGGAACCCAGGCACACCAGGGGAGGCAGGGGGCCGGAGGCAAACTGTCAGGGCCCAATGTCAGCCTACCTGTCCCTCCGCAGGGGGAGGGTGAACCGGACCAGTGAGAAATGGGGCAGAGCAGCTGTGGCTAACCATGGAAAGATCAGCCAGCCACGCCTCTTTCTGAAGGCGTAAGTCACCGCGGTGCAGCAGCACGAGCACAGCCCGCGTGGCCCCCAGCAGCTGGAGGAGCAGGAGAACACGGTGCGTGCACGGTGGGCCCTCCTCTGTCGTAAAGGGGTCGTTTGTATGAAGCAGACAAACCTTGAGACCAGAATGCTTAGTAACGTGCTGCTGGCTTCACTCACATGAGAAACCCAAAATGTAAAAGGCAAAAAAGTAAAACTAAAGAGAAAAGATAGGAAGTACAGGGAGGCAGACTTCCCAGAGATGGGGAAGGGGTCCAGGGAAGGAGAAATGGGGACCAGGGAAAGGGAGATGGAAATGTGGTACGTATGCAAATGTGTGTATCTACACCAGTTCCACATGTTGTATATGATCAAAGTGAAAGCATCACGAATATAGACCAGTTTACAAAGCTGGGCACCGCGGCACACGCCTGTAGTTCCAGCATTTGGGAGGCCAAGGCAGGAGGACTGCCATGGAGTCCATGGCTTCCCTAGGCTACATAGTGAGTTCAGGACCAGCCTGGGACACACAGCGAGACCCTCTCTCAAAATATATATATATAGTTTAAAAGTAACTGAAAGAGTTTCACAGTAAAGTGGAGTTGATAAAACTAGAGTTGTAAAACAAAGAACTACATTATTTCCTCACTGAAATTTAAAGTTTAACAGGTGATTTCCTCAGCAGCGCAGAGCCAGATGAGTGAGCTGGAAGAAAGGTGAGTACAAACAGCTGCGCGCAGCCCCAGAGGCGACAAGCTCACACTGGGCCCAGGGGTGCCCTGAGCTCACCCCCCTGTGGCCCCAGCCTTGGGCATGAAGGGCACGCTGCCCAGAGGTGCTTTGTGCCAGGGAGAGGCAGTTGGCTCTGGAGCTGGGGCCGTGTGGGGAGCTTCTTACTACAGCCCTTGCCAGAAGCAGTGCTCGCACCTTGGGGTCCCATCCCATCTCAGGAAGTGGTGCTTCCTGACAGGTGCCCGTTGGGAATGGAAGCTGTCCACAGGGGTGCCAACTTCTCCAGTATGTAGTTTCCACAACGTTCTAGACAAACTTGCCTGCATCTGCATCTTCCCTGAAAGCAGTGTGGAAAGCAGGCATGGGGGTGGGCAGCGGAAGGGGTGCCCCTGTTGGGCCTCGTGTGACCCACAAGCAAATGCCAACTGCCTCACCGCATGCTGAGCTCGGCATGGCTGGCCAAGCGTGGCCGTGCAGGTGCCCTGAGTCTCAACAGTTCAGACATGTGCTGTTCCGAGGAATTTTCCAGTCTGGGCTAAAGTCATCTTTATAACAAGCAGAAGTAAACACAAGCTGGCGAGCCCGGGCTGAGTCCTAAGCCAAGGGCAGCTTGCTGAGGAAGTCTAGCCCGCTGAGGGATTAAGCAGTGTCACAGCGAAGACATGGCCCTTTCCCTTCATGATGATCTGTCTGTGGGGCTTCCCAAACTGTGGGGCGATGTGCTTGGTGGGTCACAAGAGTCACGGGCCCTAGGAGCTGCCGGTCAGCTTCAGCTGGGTGCCCAAGTGTCAGTCACTTGGATGGCTGTAGTGTTCCCTGGTAACAGGCTTTTCTCTGGAGGGTCTGGAGAAAGGGACAGTTGCTCCCACAGCCTGGGGGAGGGCAGGTGAGCACGGGCTCTGCAGTCAGAAGCCTTCTGTGGTGCAGACTCCACGCACCCACACCTTCCACACTGCACAGGTGGGGAGACCTCTGTGACCGGAAGGACAGGGTGCCTGATTCAGGAGTGGGGTTTTGGTTGAGCACCTGGCCATAAATGTGAACAGGAAGTTAGAAAGTGCACTAAAGCCATGAGGGTCATGGGGAAAAAAATGAACCGTGGGGCCACCGAGATAACAGAACCAAAGGGAAGGGACAGACTCTCCGGAAGAGGTGACATTTGAGCTGAAACTGGAGTGGCAAGAAGGTCCAGCTATCCAGAAGGAATAGAGTGCTGTGAGCCAGTCATAGAGGTCACAGTAAGCAGCGGGATTCCTCTGAGGACAATGAGAAGCTGGTGATGGGTTTTGAACAGGGGAATGCAGTCGTACGTGACCTGACTGCACCTCCCTGCAAGCCATGTGGATCATAGGGACAGTGTGTGAGAATAGGGAGGCCACTGCAGCAGGATGTGATGTCCAGTGTGGTAGCTACAGCAGCAAAGACTGGTGTGTGTGTAGGCCTGAGGGGCAGCAGTGACCAGGATGGCCGCAGGAATTGGAGCATCAGGTTTGGTGCAGTCACAGTGGCTGCTGAGGAAACAGGGATGTGACCTGGGGTTGGTTTTAATACCTATGAGCCCTCTAAGGGGAGGCGTCCCACCAACTGACATCTAGGAAGAAAGCTCACACAGGCCACAGCACCTCCCAGCCAGGCACTATCTGCCTGCCCCATTTCCTATGTATTGTTTTTATGGTACTGGGGATCGAACCCCAAGGTTTTGCACTGAGATACATCCCTGGCCCCTTTTTTGTTTTTGAGATAGTATCTCACTAAGTCACTAAGTTTCCCAGGCTGGGCTCACACTTGTACCCTTCCTGCCTCAGCCTCCCAAAGTGTTGGGACTGCAGACGTACACTATCGTTAAGAGTTCAGGGCAGCATTTTGAAGCTTATCACCTTATTGTGACTTACTGCAGTATCTAAAATCACAACCAGAACGCCATCAACAAAACTAGAAGTACTTGGTCAGTCTGCTGATTTCTCTCATTCCCTCTTAGATGGCTAAACAAACATGCATCTGTTTTACGTGATTAAAAGATGATTTTACAGGGTCCAAGTAAGGCCCACCCCTTGAGCTGACTGATCTGCAGTTACCCTCTGTTCTTCCTCTCTCATCCTCCTCTTTGTTGAGACTGATGAGACTGCCCTTGGACCTGGGCTGTGCTGTGTCCTCCTGTGCTGCTGACCACGGGCCTTGCTCTCTCCTTTATTTGCTGTAGATTGGCATTTAGGTCCAGAGGTTTGATCAGATTGAAGACTGCTTGGCAAGAACTCTTCCCTGGTGCTCTGTGTCCTGTGATCAGAAGGCACAGTGCCTGTGTGTAGGGACTACAAAACCTGCCTGTCAGAGTCTTCCACCCCTCATAAGTGTCAGAATCTCCCTCTTGCCCACCCTTACCTACAGGGAGCTTCTCGCAGGCTCCTCCAGGCACTGTTGCCCTGGAACAGCAGGGTATGTGACCAGCCCCTGGGCATTATCTGTAGAAGGAGTTGGTTCCTCCTAGGTCCTCACTAGGTGGCTGATAATGTGTTTCCCATCAGTCTGACTCATGGATTTAAACATGAGGGAGGTGTCTGGCCCACTGCAGTTCTTCTCTGCAGCCCTTTGTAGAACTTAGAATGTCCTTGTGACGTAGATGTTCAAGCAGCTACAAGGCAGCTCAGAAAAGAAATTGAGTAGATATATCTATAATAAATGGGAATTGATGTGTGTCAGGTCAGACTTAGTACAGAGCACTCTTAGCAAAGGTTCAGGAAGAATTATTTCCTGAAATGGGATCTCACTAGCCCAGGCTGGCCCTGAACTTTGAGGCTGAAACCAGCTTCTTGCCTCAGGCACTGGAGTAGCCAGGCCACAGGCAAATGCCACTGTGTCTATCTTTAATAATTATTTTAAGGGGTCCCTAGGCTATTTTATTTTTGTACTGCAGATGAAACTTAGGGCCATTACACTAAGCTACATCCCTGGCCCATTTTTAAGTTTGAAAAGATCTCACTAAGTTGCTCAGGTTGAGTTCAAGCTTGGGATCCTCCTGCCTTAGCCGCTTGAGAGTGCTGAGAGCACAGGTGTGCGCCCCCAGGTCCAGCTCCCTAGGTGACTTGTTAAACAGGCAAATCCAAGTAGTAAATATCTATGTTCTGACACTTAAGATGGACATTTGGAAAAGTACCACAAAATCTGAAAAAAAAAAAAAAAATTGGCTATGCTGGGATGGAATCTAGGTACACTCCACCACTGAGCTCTCCAGCCCCATTGGGTGCCTGAATAATGGCATTCCAGAAAATACCTGCTAGCCCTGAACGTTCACTCACACAGCAAGAGGTATGTGTGGTTATGATTAAGGATGGTGAAATAGGGACCTCGTCGTCCTGGCTTTTGAGAGGACCCCGAACAGTGACATTTTTCTTTGTAGACAGAGTTGACACGGAGTTGGCCACATGACCGGGAGAAGACACTGAAGCAGTGCTGCCACAGCCAAGAACTGGCAGGAGCCACCAGAGGCTGAAGGACAAGGGCTGTTCCCTAGAGCTGAGTGAGTATGGCCCTGCTGACCCCTGGGTTTTAGACCTCCGAACCATGAGCAGAGAGATCTGTTTCTGTTGTTTTGAGTCTCCACGTCTGGAATGTGGTGTTTGGGAACACGTTAGGTCAGGGAGTCTGAAATGACCAAGGTCTGAGCTTGGCCCTGTCCGGTGATCTGTTCGTTCACCAGTCACCCTGGGCCAAAGCTCAAGACTTTTGTCTGCCTCAGGAAGGTGTCTTCACCTCAGCCCTGCAGGCCCCGCCCTTCCACATTAGTGCCACAGGCTCAGCAGCCGCAACACACTCTGTGGTCCACACTCCTGTCCGAGTCCCCAAATCCTTGTCAAGCTGCCTGTGCCTCAGGAAGGCAGTACTGGGGCAGCAGTGAGGTCCCACAGGCCAGACAAGCTGTGGGGCACCACTGCAACACGCAGCCAGCACTGGCTTTGGCCTTCGGCTCCAAGGTGACCTTGTGGGCCCTGGATCACAGATGAACCCAGCCCTCTGGCACATGCCCAGTGTCCCGTCCCCCCCCCCCCCCCACCACCACCGTGGGAGGACACAGGACAGGCAAAGGACACCTTGAGACATTTTATAACCAAGCACAAACAATCAGTGATTAAGGAGCCTGTGTCTGCTGAAGTTGGCACATACCAGCATCCTGCACAGGAGTTGATGCCCAGCATCCTGGAGGGAAGGTCACACAGGTGGTGCCACTGTTCTGTGCCCTCAGGTAAAGGACACATGTGCCTGGGGGGAGGTCTTTGCCACCTGGACCTTTAAAAGGCTGGGCAGGACTGCAGCCCCATTAGCTCCTCAAGGTTTTCCTTCAGCCTGATCTTAAGCGAAGTATTTTTTTTCCTTAGAGCAACAGAGAGAACATTCAGTCTGGGCAGTGTTCTGCCACCTCTGCATACGTCATCTTGGGTGAGTACCAAGCTCGGTCACCTGTGGGATCCCTCCGAGTAACCCATCTGGGAGCAGGGAGGGAGGCAGAAGGGTGGCTCCGCAGAGAGCTGCAGGTGGCTGTGAGGTCTGGCTGGTATTGCTCCCCAGCTTGTTTCCTGGTGGGTGGAGGTGTGGAGAGACCCCAGATCCTACCCATGGCACTTGGTGTTATCCCTCTGGATGGTGTGAGGAGAGGCCTGTGTTTTAGCAAAGCCATGAGGTTAGGATGCTCGTGACTTGTGGGTCCCATGGTTCCTGCCGGGCTGGGCTCTGAGGAAGCGGGGCAGATGGCTTGGGGTGGTTGGGGGGGGGGGGGTCGTGGCTCAGTTTCCATGTGCCTACAGCACGCCTCCTCCCAGGATGCTGGCTTCAAGGCTGATGGCTCTGCTGCCCCTCATGGCTGGCCTGCTGCCAGTGGCTGTGTCCCTGAGAATTGCCGCCTTTAACATTCGGACTTTTGGGGAGACCAAGATGTCCAATGCCACCCTGTCCAGCTACATTGTGCGGGTAAGTCCAGGGGTGGGTTGTCCCCCCAGGTTGCATGTGGCGTGTATGGCTGCTGGCCTAGGTTCTGGTCACTAATGTCCTGCCCCAGGCTAGCAGGAGGACAAGTAGAAGTGGAAGACTACCAGCTGAGCTATGCCGCAAGGAGCAGCTAGCTCCCTGGGGTCTTGGAGCCTGCCCTGTCAGCCCACTTATGGTCTCGTCCCCATAGATCCTGAGCCGCTACGATATTGCTCTTGTCCAAGAGGTCAGAGATAGCCACCTGACGGCCGTGGGGAAGCTGCTGGACGAACTCAACTGGTGGGTGACAGGTGGGGTGCTGGGGGAGCCTCCTTCATAGACAGCCCTGTTGTCAGCAGCTAGAGGTCTTTGCTGTGGCTCTGACAAGCCGTTGGTTTCCTCACGCAGGGACGCACCAGACACCTACCGTTTTGTGGTCAGTGAGCCACTGGGACGCAACAGCTACAAGGAACAGTACCTTTTTGTGTACAGGTAAAGCCCCAACTGCTGGGGCCAATGAGTACGGACTGAGATATACAGAGACAGACTCTACACCTTCACGTCAGAGGTACCCAGAAAGCCTGGGGGTACCCTAAAAAGCAGGGTCCAGGCTGGAGTGGGACTACCCCAGGTGCGTCTGTGTGGTTACTAGGCATGGACCTGGGCTAGCACGCAGGCAAAAGGGGTGGCTCCGGGTCCCAAGTTCACCTTGGTCCACCTGAACCCTGCAGGCCTGACCAGGTGTCTGTGCTGGACAGCTACTACTATGATGATGGTTGTGAGCCCTGCGGTAATGACACTTTCAGCCGGGAACCCGCCATTGTCAAGTTCAGCTCCCCATTCACACGTGAGTACACTCGGCAGCCCCCCTGCGGAGCGTGCTTTCCCTGCACTCCACTGTGTCCATGTCTGGGGACTGTTGTCCGTCCCCACGTACTCAGTGTGCTGTCTCCTCAGAGGTCAGGGAGTTTGCCATCGTGCCTTTGCATGCAGCGCCAACAGACGCAGTGGCAGAGATCGATGCTCTCTATGATGTCTACCTTGATGTCCGGCAAAAGTGGGGCTTGAAGGTGAGACCATCCTGGGGTCACTGAGCTCTGGCAGTCCGTCTGTCTGAGCCAACAGGTGGGTGTTTCCTGGCAGGACATCATGCTGATGGGAGATTTCAATGCTGGCTGCAGCTATGTGACACCTTCCCAGTGGCCCTCCATCCGCCTACGTACAAGCCCTGCCTTCCAGTGGCTGATTCCTGACACTGCTGACACCACAGTGACATCAACAGACTGCCCCTATGACAGGTGAGCAGGGACTTGTCCCAGTCTTTAAGCGCTTGCCCTCTAGAGCGTCTAGCTGTCCAGAGAAGGTGGATCTCTTAGTTTTACGAAAGAGGGAAAGCTGAGGTTCCTATAGGGTCCTCAGGGTACAGGTGGGGTACCACCAAGGGCGGGCTCAAGGAAGATCTCAGCCCAGGTTCCCCCACGGACCCATGTCTTGCAGGATTGTAGTCGCCGGATCTCACCTCCAAGACGCCGTTATCCCCGAGTCCGCTGCTCCTTTTGACTTCCAGGCAGCCTATGGCTTGAGTGACCAACTTGTACGTGTGTATCCTTTACATGGCATGCTTAAGCTGGGGCTTGATGAGCTGCTGCATTGAGATATCTTGTGTCACTGCTTTTTTTACATGATTATAACACAGCATGATGCTGGATTCAGGTCCTGACCCTGTGCCAGGTCCTGACCCTGTGCCCTGCCTCCCAGGCTGAAGCCATCAGTGACCACTACCCAGTAGAAGTGACACTGAAGAGGGCCTGATATCAGAGGAAACACCGCCCTCCAGTGGAAGCTGGTGACCCACAACATGGCACTTACGATCCAAGACAAAAGAAATGCCTTTTAAAAGAAATACCTTTTAATCGAGGTAAATAAAGTTCAAGGTGGTCTCTGCTATGGTATCCAATCCTTCCCAGCGTCCCATGGGTTATACCTTAGGAACAGAGGCTCTGTTGTCAGTGTTTCTCCAGGGCCTTGACAAGAAGGTCATTGAGGCGGCCAACCATGGGCCTGGGGTCATCCACAAGGCCTGCTGCAATCATAGCATTCTCGTAGATCTGGAAAGCAAGGTAGACAAGGCATGAGCTGCCGAGACCCAAAACAGAAGTTGCATTCCGAGGCTGCCCAGCCCTGGCCTCCCCTCACCTGGTCAACCAACAGCTGGGCCAGCTCTGGCTCACGTCCTCGGAGCTCACTGAGCTTCTTGATCAGCGTGTGCCTATGGACAAGGCAGCTCAGCCTGGGCAGCAGGCCCTCTGCCCTCAGAGCCCCGCCACCCTGCTGAGATTTCAGCGTTAGGAGACAAAGAGCAGTAGGTCCTTAAGAAGGAAAATTCACAGATCACAGATAACACCCTGTACGTAGCAAACCTGAGAGTTTCAGTATTACGAAACATTGAAAGAGGTGGGTGCGGGGGTATCTGCCTGTAACCTTGGCATTTGGGGATGCTGAAGTAGAATCACAAATCTGAGCTCACCCTAGGCAACTTAATGAGACTATGTCTCAATAAAAGAACTGGATGTAGAGCTCAGTGCCAAAGTCCTGGAGTTAACATACTTTCTAAATAAAATGCTAAAAGATTCTGGTTTTGTCAGTACTGGGGATCGAACCCAAGGCCTGTCCATTGAGCTACAGCTTCAACCCTTCATACCGGGTCTAGACAAGTTACCCAGGCTGGACTGGCTCAAACTTGCAGTCCTGCTTCAGGCTCCCTGACTGCTAGGATTACAGCTTCCGCCACCACACTGGGCTTCTATGCTACACAGAAAAAAATGAGGTTGGATTCCTCCCTTACTCCTTTGATCACACTTCCAGAAACATCAGAGTAAACGTAAAAATTTAAATCGTGACAGCATAATAATGCTGGGATTAAGCGTGGCAGAGGGCTTGCCTAGCACATGCAGGGCTGTAGGTTAAATTCCCAGTACTGGCAAAAGAAAGAACAGCTGTTGAGAAGTATTTTATAATCTCATAAGACGACAGGCTTTCCAAGGGAATGCCCTTGCAGCCGCTACATGGACCTGGCTGCCATGTTCACCTACCGCATGACACGGACAGAAACCCCTGAACCCATATAATCCAAAATAAACCTTCCCTCTCGCTGGTTCTCTGAGGTACTATGTCACCAAGAGAAGGGAGACGCAAGTCCAGCTGCACGTGCTCTGCACTTTGTGCCTCAGCCCCACAGGAGAGCACCCACGCCCAGGCTTACCTGGGGTTCACCTCCAGCGTGGGCTGGAGAAGCTGCGCCCGCTCCTCCTGGGTCTTTGCCAGCTGCTGCATGCGCAGGAAGTGCCGTGCAGCTCCCATCTCTAGCACGGTCACCATGGCAGGGTGGGTGTCCAGGCGGAGAGTCACCTGTGGGCACGGCCGAGGTGGGGCAGAGGAAGCTGAGAGCTGGCAGCGTCTTAACGAGGAGCAAGAGCCTCACAACCCAGAGCCAGCTGTGGCTGTCCCTCCCCGTCAAGCCGAGGCCTGGGTGGGGACTCCTACTTCTTGCTGCCTATTCTGAGGGCGCTACTGCTGGCCTCAGGGCAGGTCCATGTCCAAGGTCCTGCCTGTCCTTGCCCTGAGGACCTTACTCGTGCACCTCCTGTCATGGCACACTCCCTGCTGCCCCTGAAGCAGCCAGGCTCCAGGCCCAGCGCCCCACCTCTCATCCACACTCCTGGCTGACTCACGAGCTAGGGTCTGTAACAGTTGCCTAAGCACCTGGCACTGGCACGTGTAAAGCAGGGACACAATGCACGAGTGGCAGGGCCTGCCAGGAATTCTACCACTTGCATCTCCTGCTGCCCCTCATCTGGCTGCATCCTGGACCTGTCCCAGGGCCCCGTGGCTTCTCCTTGGGTGCCACTCCTGCACGAGGCCTGAGGCCAGCGCCCTTGCACGCACAGGACACCGCCTTTGCTGGCACACCTCTCGCTCCTCTGAGCTAGACCAACAGATGCTCAGCTCTCCGAGTTCCTCCTGGAACCCCACCGAGACCCCAGGTCAGGGCATAAGCTCTCCTTGGGGTAGCATGGAACCTATACTTCAGCCACTAGTCCTAGAGCATGCTCGGCAGCCTGCCCCAGGATGGCCACTGGGGACCCTCTGCTCCCACTCACCCGCCCAGCTGCTCCCTCTACTTCCTCAGCTCCTGACACCACAGGAAACAGGAGTCAGGCCCTGCCTTCCCCACCTCAGTGGGCTCTCAGGTGCCATATAGCCGCGGTGAGCACAGGAGAGGGACACATGGCCACAGAGCAGGAACCAGCACGGTGCTGCCGGGATCCACATGGTACTGCAGGCTGGAAACTCGGAGGCGCAGCACCGTGGTGGCCCAACTCAAGGTCTCACCTTCACATTGGCAACTCGAGACCCCAGTGCGTTGCGCATCCAGGCCATCAGCTCCTCCGTCTCCTTCTCAGACAGACGCTCCCCAGCTGCAGAAAAGCTGCATGAGCCCAGGGCACAGCGCAGCGCACCCTTGGGGACTCCCCTTCCAACCCACCCCTGCCCCACCAAAGGCAGGGAGGGAAGCTCCTGGAAACGTGTTTCATCTATGGGAAACCTGAGCAAGACAGTAGGGGTTTTGTTCAGGACTTCACAAAGACAGGTTGGATTTTCTCAGGAGGCTTGGCCAACTGCAGGGTTCATGGTGAAAGCGGTACTAGAGGGACTACTGGAACCTCAACGTTTTCCACGAATTGTTTCTAAGCAGCTTCCTTCGTACGTTAGTCAGAAAGGACACCTTGTGTAAATCCACGGGCAGGTCCAAGAGAGTGGCAGGACCTACGTGTCAGTCCCTAGCCACCAGTGTGCCTGTCCCCTAGACCAAGACGCCCAGGCTCAACACGGGGAAACAGGCCAACCTGCGGAAGCGTCTTCAAACTTCTCCTCCTTATAGTGATCGACAACAATGTCCGTCTCCACAGAGATGAGCTTCTTCTTGTCAAACTCACGGAGGTGCAGCAGGGTGAGCTCATCGAACTGCTCATAGCAGAAGAGGACCTGCGGACGCCCCAGCATCCTCCATCAGGCCCATGGCAAAGAGTGAACATCTCTGGGAATGCTGGGGGCTCCCAGGCCTTAGCGACATTCTGCTGGGAAGCTCTGAGGGAGCTCTGGCTGCCCTGGTAGCAGAAACTATTTGTGAACCAACCCAACCACCACTTCATGATGAGAAACACAGCCGCACCGAGGGTGCAGGCCCTGCCTTGCACCACCAGGCCTCTGGCCTATTTTGCACTAAAGCCGTGAGGGGGTGGAAGACTCACGTCAGCCTTCCGGAGCACAGACCCTGCAGCAGCCCAGCTCCTCACCCACCTCTGTGTTCTTCTGCCTCATGGCCTCATAGTAGGGTGAATGCTCAGCCAGGTGCCGGCTGGGGGCACACAGGTAGTACATGTTGCGGGTGCCGGGCTGCATGCGGCTGGCATAGTCTGAAAAGCTGGTCAGCTGCCCGGCGGGCAATGCCGAGGACTCGTAACGAAGCAGCTTTGCGATGTCCTCCTGCAAAGAGACACAGGCAGATGAGGTCATCACTGGCTCCAGGTCAGACTCAAAGGCTTCTTGCCCCACAAGGCTTCTAAAGACCATGGCTTCCAGCTCTGTGCTGGCCTGGCTCTGGAGGCAGTGGTGGGCGTTCAGCCATGTCTTGCTCTGCCCATGGAGGCCCACCAGAAATGGGAGCACCTTCTGCCACAGGTGGGCTAGGGTCTCCTGTCAGGCTGGCCAGTCTGTCTGATCCTGGCCCCAGTTTTCTCCCTCCATTCTCAGTGTCAGCCCTTGTGGACACCTGGACACAAGCTTGAGGGCCACACTTCCCAGCCTCCCTCCCAGCCACGGATATTTGGGAGATGAGCTCTGGCTAGAGGGATCCAAGACTCAGTAGGCCTAGAAGGGCTGGAATCAATGTGACTGCCGGGGACCATGTGGAATATGTGGGAAAGACAAGGAACAGCAGCAAGCTGGAAGCCTGGTCCCCATGGTCACCAGCCTGGACATCACTTTGAGCCACTATCACCTCTGACCCTCACAACTCAGAAGGGCTGCAGAGAGTGCAGAGAGCATGGGAAAGGTATGGAGGACGCCTACCAGCAAGTCCAGAGGAGAGCTACGCCTGCGACTCGGGTGGACAGAGATAAGCGAAACAGTAAGGATGGGGAGGGGAAATGCCCTGGTGAGGCATGGCTGTGCCCACACTGAGGCTGGCGCTCATGGTACCAATGGTCTTCATGGAAAGCCCAGTGCTTTACAAGAATGTCCGTTTAGGGGCTGGAGAAACGCTCAGCAGTTTGTCAAGCACTAAGTACCTGAGTTCAGTTCTCCAGCACCATATAAGCTGTACACGATGGTGCACACCTGTAATCCCAGCACTCGGGAGGCTGAGACAGGAGGACTGCTATGAGTCCAAGGCCAGCCTGGGCCCCATAGTTGAGTTCAGGACCGGCCTGGGTTATAGGTTAAGACCCTGTCTCAGAAAAACAAAACAAAAAAGAATGCTCGTTGATAAACTGCTTAGAAAGGCCCTGCACGTAGTGATCACCAGAAGATGCTACGAAGTAAAAACGAGATCAGTGAGGAGCGGACAGCTAAAATAAGCCAGTGTTTAGAGCTGCCGGTGTATGCCGACAGGTGGTAGATCTGGAGGAAGGGCCCTCCCGGCACAGGTGCCCCACACTTCACCCAAGGCTCTAAGCACAGCCTCCACGAGCCCCCAAATGTTCAGCTGCCTCTTCTTGCCGCTGTCTGGTAGGGAAGGATCATGGGACTGTAAGGGTGGCAGCCAACACCAGCAATGGGGTGTTCCAGAAGATGCACCAGTGGAGTATGCACAGCACTGTGGGTGCCCTTGGTGCTACTGAATTATACACACCAAAATGGTGACATCTGGGGCCTGGGAGCGTAGCTCAGTGATGACAGCATCTGCTTAGGAAGCGTGAGGTCCTGGGTTCTATTCCCCAGCTCCACACACTAGTTGGGCATGTTGCCACACACCTGTAATCCTAGCACCCAGGAGGCTGAGGAAGGAGGATTGTGTTGAGTTCTAGGTCAGCCTGGGTTACTGAGTTCAGGACCAGTCTAGACAAGACCCAGTCTCAAAAAAAGGTGACATTTATGTTTTTAATGGTATATAAATCATATTTTAGTTAAAAAGGGCTAAGAATGTTTAGGGAATAAATGTATCATTTTCAGCAATTACTTGCTTAACTACTAGTCCCAGCAGCACAGTATTAAGGACTCCATTTACTGAATCTCTTACTGAAAATGACTGCACCGCTTTTCTGCTCCACAACTGCAATACCTGGACCTGCCCTGCCTTTCTGTGGTCTCCCCAAAACCCTCAAGATAGTGTGCACCCACTCCTGCTGGCTTTAGGTCCAGGGCAACTGGGAGAAGAGGGTCAGCCCTTCAGCAAAAGCACAGTGCCTACGGATCAAAGGGGAGGACAAGTGGGGACCACAGCTGGACCTGCCAAGCTCCAGCTTGCTGTGCAGCTCCAGGGACCAGACAGAACAGAGAAAGGCCGGAGACCCTGCCTTACCTTGACCTCCTGCTCCGCAGCAGTTACAATGCCCTCCCTCATGAACAAGCCATACTCTTGAAAAAACTTGGCGTATTTCTCCGCATCTTTTTTGCTCTGCTCAATGAAGAACTTGATCAGCCTCTGCTGTAGAACGTTACGTAATTTCCTGCAAAAAAAGAGCACCTGTGACATACAAGGGCTGGAAGGACAGAGACAGCCCACCTATAACAGATGACCCCAGACAGCAGTTTGGGTCAGAGAGGAAAAGACCGACTGCCCGAGGGGACCCCAGGCCCTTAAGTTGTAGGTCACCAGCAGAGCACAGCCCCTTGCAGCTGGAAGAGTAGACTAGTACCTCTTGCGTGAGGACAACTGAGCAAGGAACCTGGAAAACTGCTCTATCCTGGAGCCAGGGGAGTAACTCAGCAATCAAAGCACTTGCCTAGCAAGGTCAAGATCCTAAGTTCGATTCCCGAACACTACGTAAGCTGGCTACAATGGCGCATGACTGTAGCCAGCTCAGGAAGCTGAGGCAGGAGGATTGCCGTGTGTCTGAGGCCACTCTGGGCTACATAGTGAGTTCATGACAAGCCTGGAGTACAGAGTACCCTGTATCAAAAAAAGAAAAAGTTCAGTCCACTGTGCTGGCTGCTCCAAGTATACGGATGATGTACATGAAAAGAGCTCACCAAAATGTCTGGACTTGGGCTTTCACCATAGCACATTAGTACACCATGTGGCAGACTATGGCACACGAAGCAATTACGATTAAACCGAGTGCTCAGGAAATGTGGCCAGGGGCTAGGAAGGATTTCTTCCATGCTGAAGCTAGAACCTGGGGCCTCGCAGATGCTGCTTGTGTTCTACACTGACTTCCACCCTGAGTCCTCATTTATTTATTTATTTATTGAGACAGGGTCTCACTCTGTAGCCCAGGCTATCCTTGGACTCACCATAATCCTCCTGCCTCAGTCTCCCGAGTGCTGGGATTACAGGCATGCACTATCAGGCCTGGCTTTCTTTGGGGCTAAGGCATCGAACTCAGAGCTTTGCGCTTGCTAGGTAAGTGCTTTAACCTCTATGCCATTCCTCCAGCCCTTCTTTATATATTTGATCCTCCAATTTTCTGTCTGACATGCAGAAGCTCTCTGGAACTCTGAAAGCAGGTGGCCCAGGCACTTGTCCTTTGCTCTTCCTGGTCTGAGCCCTGGGGCTTATTCTGAGGAGCACTGACTGCCCCCGTGCAAGGGCCATGTTTACAAGCCAAGATCTGTGCACTGGGGATACAGATGCTACTGGGATGTCACTGCTTCCATGCCTCCAGGTATACAGCTCAAGAGAAGAGGAACACAGGAACATGTGTGAGCTCGCACACACCTCTGCTTACCACCTGTTTATCTACTGAATTCCCCTAAGTACCTCCAGTATTAGGGAGGCACCCTAGGACTTTCTAGGCTTGCTTCTTGCCAGTGTTTGATGGGGAAAACCTGCACATAATTTTTTTATACTTTACTTTGAGATAGGGTCTTGTTAAATTATTTAGCTGGGCTCAAATTTACTGAATGTAGGACCAGCCTAGACTACAAAGCAAGACCCTGTCTCAAAAAAGGCGGAACTTATGATTTTAATGGTATATAAATCATTTTAATTAAAACGGCCAAGAATGTTTAGAGAATAAATGTCTGATCTTCAGCAACTGCTTGCTTAGCAGTCCCAACAGCATTAAGGACTCTTCCAGTTAATGAATCTCTTAGTGAAGATGATTGCACCCCTTTTCTGTCCCACCAACTCCAATACCTCGCCATGCCCTGCCTTTCTGTGGTCTCCCCAAGTTCCCAAAATAGTGTGCACCCACTCCTGCCGGCTTTGGGTCCTGGGCTCCTGGGAGAAGAGGCTCAGCCCTTCAGCAAGAGCACAGTGCCTGTGGATCAAAGGGGAGGGCCATTCTCTTGCCTCAATCTTCCAACAGTGCTAAGATTACAGGTCTCTCACCAGCCCAGACTTCAGCCTATTTTAATTTTTGATTCTGAGATAGGGTCTGCTTAAACTGCTAAATTGTCTAGGCTGGGCCTAAACTTGTGATCTTACTGCCTTTAACTGCCAGAGTGGTGGGATTATAGGCCTGTGCCACTGGGCGTAGGGAGTTTCTCGTTTTTATTTTACCACAATACTTCTTCAGGTCCTTAACATTCCACACAGCAGTACAGTTCAGCCTTCATTTTAGCCTGTTTTCTCCCACTGAACGTGAGTGTGCAGGGTGTAGCTCACCAGCACTGACATAGACACAATTATGCTCTAAGAGGAGATCAGCCATACAAGTAAATTATAAATACAAACACATTTGTCATGAATAAATCAGTATAATGAAAGTGTGATCGAGACTGATTAGAGAGAAAAAAGGCTGGGCAGTGGTAAGCACATATAATCTGGGCATGCTGGGGAGGCGGAAGCAGGAGGACTACAAGCCTGAGTAACTTAACAAAAAAATGTGGGAAGTCATGCCACACTGGTAATCTTGTGCTGTCCTCCAGGAGCACAGGAACCTAGGGCCACCCCACAGAATACCTGATCTCTGAAAAGTATCCCAGTTGTGAGAGTCAAGTACACCTGGGCACTTGACTGGACTGAAGGACCCGGCACAGGCCCAAGGACACAATGAAGACAGCCCTGCTACCCCCTGGCTCTGAGATATGCAGAAGGCGCCTCTGTGGGCCGGGAACACTGAGCACCGGGTAGTGGCAGAGCAGTGGGAACGCGGACGCAGAACGAAAGCCTTTGTGACGTGTTCTGGCCTCTATGTCTGGGGTTAAACTGGAAATGTTCATGAAGGTGGACTCCTCAGATAAGGCTAACTCTACAACATATGTAGCAAGAGAGTGGTCAGATGGCCCCTCAGCATGGGTACTGGGAGACAGCCCAGACCACAGCTACAGCAAACAGACTTGTTTCCCTAGTACAGCCTCTCTGGAACTCGGTCCCCAACTATGATGTGGGGACACAGTGGCTGCAACACGGAGGATGAGCGCTGAGAAGAGCTCAGGGCAGCTCTTGGCTGGCAGTGAGCACTAACGTACCGGAGGGAGGGGAGACGGGACTCCGGGAACACGTCCCGAGGGCCCAGCCTGGCCTCATGTCACTGGAGGTTCTAGGATGCACCCGGGCTGCACTATGCATTCTGAGGTTGTCCCTCACTTCCTCCATCAATGACACCCAGGGCCTAGAATATGACTGTGGCCATAGCTGTGCTGGGGAGTGGGGTTGGGCCAAGGCAGGGCAAGAATCTGCCAGCACTAGCAGTTCTTCACACCAGCCTCTCCTGCTAACACGGAGCAGAGCCACGGGTGGCCCCGAGAGACATGTGGCGTGCGCAGGACCCTGTGTGAATGAACCAAAGTGTGCTGCTACTGACCATGGGAAACTATCACCACTGACCTGAAAACTGCCTCTGCTTTAGAAGGCAACGCTGGCAATGTTGCCAACGCAGAGCTACTGGGGATGCTGCAATGCACTGAGGCCCTTCTTGTATTTGATGGAAAAATAACTTTGTTCGCCCTGTGGGATGGGATAAACTATGCACATAAACACAATGTACTACCATGCTGTTCTAAAAAGTGCTTCCCCCCAAAAAGTAACAGCACTGTACAGTACCCAAAACCAAGTTCTATGCAGAAAGTAGTAAACAAAATAGTATTGTATCTTAAAAAGCAAAAAACACACATGAAAGCATCTTTTTTGGTACTGGGCACTGAACCCAGGGGCTTCACACTGAGCCCTTTTCAATTTTTCTTTATGTTGACACAGGGTCTCACTAAATCTGGGGTTAAACTCAAAATGTTCCTGTCTCAGCCTCTTCGAATTCCTGGGACTACAGACCTGCACTGCCATGCCCGACTGGTGACACCAAAGGCTAGTAAGCAGCATGTGCCCAGCCCTCATCCGGGGAAAGTAATCTGGGATCCCTCTGGACAGTACAGCTCACATCCACCCTGATCACCAACCCCATCTCTTTAGGAAGCTGCCTTTGTTCAGAGATGGACAGAATCTGCCCATTTCACTGGTACAAGGTTGTCAGACTCCAGAGAGGCATGCTGATACTGTGTCTTATTCTTTAAAGTCAATTCGGAAACTTTCAAAGGCTGAATTTCCAATGTGGTTGTTATTGCACACAGTAACTCTAAAACCTGCCCCTGTCTGGCCATCTCAAGGTCAGGACTGTGGGTCCTTTAGGAAGAGAATGGCCAGTAGGTAGAGTTGTGCAGAGATTACCTGGACAGCCTGGAACCAGAGGATGGTGGAGAACCTCAAGCCCTGGAACCACCTGTCTCTGCAGCCCCCTCCTCTCTCACATGTAGCCCTTGCAGTGACCAGCCAGCCTCTGATTCTTCTGGACCACGAAATGGCCTCAGGAACCAGGGTCAGGCACCCAGAGGGGGCCCCACTTGGGCCCAGCCTCCTCACCCTCCGCTGGTCTGCAGGCAGGGTAAGGCAGAGGGAGGGCGGGAGACCCAGGCCCTGCTTACTGAATGAGCGCACTCTCCTGCAGGAGCTCCCGGCTGAGGTTCAGGGGGATGTCCTCACTGTCCACCACACCTGAGGACGACAAGGAAGGTCAGAGCTCCCTATGCCTGTGCCACTGCCCACGTCCTCCTGTTCTTCAACCTCTTCTAACTACTGGCCCTTCTCACAGGCTGGTTCACATAAAAATAAAAAGAGCTGGGAATATAGCTCAGTGCAAAGGCCCTGGGTTCGATCCCCAGCAGCAGCACCACCACCAAAACAAACAAACAAAAAACCAGCCTTCTCAGCATTCTGCTTGTCCCCCAGGGGAACACAGACAGCCTGGGGATGAGGCACATCTGAGGGCAGGATGCATGAGCTCTGAAGCCTCAGGACACTTTGGATTTTACCTTAGAAATCCTAACATGGTGCCTAGTGTGCATCTTTGTGATATAAAGGTCTAATCACCACTCATTTTTTTTTTTTTTTGTGCGAACAATCCAACCTAGGGCCTTTGCACTGAGCTGTATCACCAAATTACTGTTTTTCTTTTTAGAAACAGTGTCTCACTGTAGCCCAGTGATGGGATTACAGGTGTGTATCACCACACCAGCTTTGTGGGGTGCTGGGGAATCGAACGCTCAGCTGTGCCATTCCTCCAGCCCTTGTTTTACTTTTGATTTTGTGATTTGCCCAGGCTGGCTTTGAAATGACGGTCTTCTTGTGTAAGCCTGCTAGACTGCTACAACACCAGGCCTGCCCTACATGCTCCATTTTTTACTGAAATGTAATCTCAAATTCAATGCAAATGATGCACAATCCTGATCCTTATTTAGCATTTGGAAACACTGAAAGAACTCAGCTCAATGGCCACCTCCCCAGTCAATCACAACTGGTACTGAGGTCAGGATACTTCCTGGAGACCCTGAGTAGCCTTCCCAGCTATTCTACAGACATAGTCAGCACTGAGCCTCGCTTGAGAAAGATGCTCTGAGAGCTGGCACCACACTGTGCAAATGCGGGGCAACACAGGACCACATGGAAGCCAGGCATGGACACAGAGCCGTCCACACTGTGAAGCACAGGTGCTGGTGTCCCACCCCGTACCTCGAATGAAGCGCAGCCACTTGGGGAGGATGTCTGCAGCCTTGGTCTGGATGAGGACCTTGCGGCTGTACAGTGAGACGCTGGAACCCAGCTCCCTGCTCACATCAAACATGGATGGTTTCTGGGAATAGGGAAAGACAAGGTCATGTGGCAACAGACCTGCCCCTCAGCCACAGGGAGGCGGAGCCTAAAGGCAGGATGCCAGCAAGCCAGCCTTTCCCAGGCTGCTCTGGATAATGAACCCCAAGGGTACGGAAGACCAGAGGAGACAAGACTCCACGGCCCATCCTACATCTGCTCCTACTTTGCTGGAAGCCTACAGTCTAGGATCTCCTGGGGGGCGGGAGAGCGGGCGCAGATCTGAGCAGCTACTGCCCTGCCCGAGCCGGTCCTGGGGAAGGCATAAAACATGGAGGAGAGCATGGCCCAGGACACGGCAAAACCTCGTCAAAGGTAGGGCTTGCTAAGCACAGTGCAGAGACCAGTCCAGCTTGATGCCTCTATCTGTGTGGAACCTAGCTAGGGACGATTTTTACATTTTTAAATGGTGAAAAATCAAATAGGAATATGTCACAATATGTGAAAAGATATGAAAAATGTTCAACATCTTTAGCCATCAGAGAAATGCAAATTAAAACACTGAGAGGGCTGGAGGAATGGCTCAGTGGTTAAAGTGCTTGCCTAGCATGGGCTAAGTCAAGCGCTAAGTACCCGAGTTTGATTCACCAGCACCACATAAGCCGGGCGTGGTGGTGCACACCTGTAATCCCAGCACTCAGGAGGCTGAAGCAGGAGGATAGCCCTGAGGCCAAGGCCAGCCTGGGCTCCATAGTGAGTTCAGGACCAGCTTGGGCCACAGAGCAAGACCCTGTCTCAAGAAGTAAGAAGTAAGAAGAAAGAAGAAGAAGAAAATGAAAATGAAATTCCCTCTAACTGGAGTAAGAACAGCTGCCATCAAGAACTCAAAAAGCAACAAATGCTGGCAAGGCGGTGGGGGGAGAAAGGAACCCTCCTACACTGCCGGCAGGACTGCAAACTGGCACAACCACCATGGACAGCATTATGGAGAGTCCTCAGAAAACTGAAAATTTATATTCCATTTGACCTAGCTATACCTCTTCTGAATATTCTCCCGAAAGAGTTAAAGTCATCACACAATAGCAATACTTGCAGACCCATGTTTATAGGTAGCAGCACAATTTGTAACAGTCAACTCTGGGAGGAAGCCAGTATGTCCAAGTGCCAAAAACTAGATAAAGAAGTGATATATAGATAGATAGATAGGTAGATAGTAGGGTATTACTCTGCCATTAGGAATTACAAACTTGAGTCATGTGTAGGAAAATGGATGCCCCAAGACCATTATGCTCAGTGGATCTGACCTAGTAAGTTAAGTATCATACGGTCTCTACTATGAGAAAACCAAACCATAAAAAGAGACTGGAACAAAGTAAAATGGACTTTGTGGAGAGGAAAAGGAAAGCGGGGGGTTGGGGGGCGAGGGGGGGTGTAGAAAGGGGAAAGGGAAGTGGCATGTAAATTTTAAAAGTAAGACTTTTTAAAAATCTAGGTTCCAAAAAAAAAAGTATGAAGTTTAATCTTCAGTGCCGATGGGCTTACCAGCACTATGCCTCCCTGGTCTACTACAGTACATCCACGGGGCTTTCTCACCACTGTAGAAGGGCCAGCAGTTACCACGAGGACACGTGGCTGCAGCACCAAACTCAGTGCCAGGTCCTCAGAGAAGAGACCTGCTAGAGCCTACTCTCAGGGGCATTAGGTCCTGTCACAGGATGGGTCCCATCCAGAAGCTCAGAGGGCTGAGGCCCCACATTTCTCATGAGTCCTTGGGGACACTGAGGTGCTGGCCTCATACTCACTTGGGGTCAGGGAGGCCTAGCAGCTCTTTCCAAAATGGACCTTAGGAAACAGGTGTTGCAAGGTTCAGCGGGAGAAGGCAGGAGCCTGGAGACCAAGCCCTGAGTGGGCCTTCTGCTGCAGGTTGCAGCATGCACTGTATGCAGCTCAGTGAGCCCAGGAAGCAAAGGACAGACGAAGCACACAGAGGTGTCCCCGCAGGAGACCCAGCACAGACCCTGCAGACTGTCACTCTGTGCTGCACAGCCAGGGCACCTGCCCTAGGGACCTTCTCAGACCCCTCTGACCTTGGAGTCAGGACCCAGGCCTGCAGGAAGGGCACCCGGTAAAACAGGCCCTCACTGCATGATCCACCCAGAGGCCTCTACTTTCTTTTGCCCTAATCCTGCCAAGGTAAAGGTGTGGCACGTGGGTACTGAACTTTTCCCACCATGGCCACCTGCTGTGGCCATGGGGACACCTGGCACCAGGGGCTGCAGAGCTGCTGAGGGCCATGCTGGGACCAGCTGAGGGCCTCACCTCCTCCGGCACATAGAAGATGCTCCGGATGTTGAGTGGTGCATCCGTCCTGTAGTGTAGGGTGTAGCGGGGCTTGTCATAGGCCTGGGCAATGTAGCGGTAGAACTCCTCATGCTGTGACTCGCTGAGGTCCTTCGGGTCCATCATCCAGACAGCCTGGAAAGGGACAGTCATGAGGGGGTGTCAAGTTTAAACAGTCTTCTCAACTATGTGGAGTGAGCCTCTGTGGACCATGTGCCTCTGGCTGGCCTCACAGAACACACGAGTGGAATCCTTGGGCAGACCTGTTCCCCTACTAGTCCCCTCCAGGACTGGCATGGGGCAAGAGAGGTAAACAAAAGGCTCTGGAACAAATGTTCCCCGTTCCGTGTCACACAAGACTAAGCAGGACACAGGTGTGGGTGAGAATGATGCAACCCAAAGGTTAACTGAGAACTAAATGGGGCTCATTCATTTTGGAGGAAACTGCTCAGCCATGAAAAGGAATGAAGTATTGACACATGGTATAACATGGCTGAACCCTAAACACATTAAGCTAAGTAAGAGGCCAGACCCAAAAGACCATGTATACGACTCTGTCCATGTGAAGTGACCAAAGAAGGCAAAGCCACAGAGAAGCCGACTGTGGTTGCCAGGAACCTGGGAGCAGGAAGGGGGAGTGGGAACAAGTACCAGCGGGGACAGGGTTGTTTCCCAGGTGGTGAAAAATGTATTAACACTGGCCATGCAGGAGGGTGTACCAGCCAGAATGCACTGCCCACCACTGGACTGAACCAAGTGTATGCACTGTGTGCATCAGAACTTGTGAATCCTGAGTCTCAGGCTGGAACTGTATGTGGGGTGCAGTGTGTGGGGCCAGAAATCCACCCTACCCCACTGCGCCACCCGTACCTCTCTACCCACGGGGTGTGCACGTGTCTCCAGCTGCCCGAGCCCCGCAGGCAGCTCAGAGCCTCACCTGCAGGGTGTTGATACGTCTTCCATTGAGGTACAGGGGGAAGCTGACAAAGTTACTGTACTTGGTCACCACATCTGCAAGAGACAGAAGGATGACAGTGCAGTTCAAAGGGCGCTCCAGGGTGTGCCCAGGTCTGCGGAAAGGGCCTTCCAAGCTGTGCTCACTTCACAGCCACAGAACCAGGGAACACCAAAGACTCCTGTCCTCTCTGGCTGTCACACAGCGGATGGTGGCAGAACTTGAGGGAGACAGAGACCTCTTGAGACCAGGCCCACCATTACACCAAGAGGTCTTCTGGTGGCACAGGCTCTAGTTTGATAGGTAAGAGCGTGTCCTAGGAAGTGTTCATTTCTCTAAATAACTCTCAGTGGAACTCAGAGAGATAAACAGCCCAGGGAAGTACTCGGTCCACACTGCTCTCAGATGCCTGGGCTCAAAAGTTTCTACTGGGCAGGTGCAGAAGCCCTGCAACCTCACAGCCGGAGACTCTGCCTGCGCACCATTTAAGAACAACCAAGGACAAAGCCTGTGCACTGCAGCCTTATCTTCAAGCCTGCAGACGAGTCAGTGGGGGACTCTATCTTCAGACCCTACAGCTAAGTCCCAAGCCCAGCCCTGTTCAGCCACCCTGCGCATGGGCTCAGCCAAGCAAAGCCTGATGAACACAACCAGCTCTGTGTACCTCGAACCCGGTCCTCACTGGCAAACTCTCTGCAGTCTGACTTGAGGTGGATGATAATTTTTGTCCCGGTTCTAACGCCCGAAGCTTCAGCAATTTCAAATACCCCGGAGCTAAGACACAAGGGAAAGATCAGTCAGCTTCATGTGACACTATCAGGAAATCTCTGCACAGCAGAGCCAGTTGGTCTTGGGATTTTCACAAGCAGAGCCTAAGCTGGCATGCAGAGAGAAATGACAGGAGCCCCTCACAGACCCGGTGGAGCCCTTCAGGCCACCAACCGGATCTCAACCAGAGGACTGCTATACTGTGCTGTTGGGCACGAGGCCCCTGGCTCCCTGACAGTTTCCCTGCCGCTGTCCGTCCAGAGGAGGACCTTCTGGGCCTGTCTGACCCGAGTGAGGGAGTGTGCCGAGGGGCACTGGGCACCAACCCAGCTCACACGGGCACCAGGTACCAGGAGAAAAAAAGGCTGCCCCACGTTGTTTCTGACTTTGGCCAAGAGGGGCAGAAATCATTTCAGAAGCACGGGAGAAGCAGAGGGGTTGTTGGGAGAGGGGGACAGTGCACATACATGCTGAGTGCCACTTGTGGGGATATGGGGCTTCTATCCCAGAGACGGTGCTACACATAGCCAGGAGGACACAATTCAGCAGGGAAGTCTGGGGCCAACTGAAAAAAGTGCTTCAATGTGACTAAAGTACAGTGTTCCTCAAATACTGTCTCAAGTTGTTCTAGAACAACTGCCCAGGGCTGGAGGAGTAGCTCCACAGTTAAAGTGCTTGCCTTGTAAGCGGTAAGTGCCAGAGTTCAATTCCCCAGCACCATATAAACTGGGCATGATGGCATATGCCTCTAATCCCAGCACTCAGAAGGCTTAAGGCAGGAGGACCGCTGTGGGTTTGAGGCCAGCCTGGGCTCCATAGTAAATTCAGAACCAGTCTGGACTACAGAGCAAGCCTTTACCTCTAAAAATAAACAAACAAAAAAGAACATCTACTCAATCGCCTTGTTAGACTGACACAGCCCCCAGGTGTACACAGGAAAAGGAAAAGAGCAACTAGAAATTTGCTGGCCTAGCCAGACAGAGCTGGGTGACACCAGAGGAGGCCCAGGACCTAGTGGCTACTCAGGGCCACCTACCAGGCCCATCCTATCTCCAAGCCACAGAGGACCTTAGCCTGCACGTGCCAGTGCTGCAGAGCAGGGCCACGTGGGCCAAAGGGAGCTCCAAATGAGGGTCTGACTTCATGTCAATAGCCCAGAGCAGGCCCATCTTCATTTTCTCAGCAAAGTCTCTCTCCAAACTTAGTAGTTACTTCCAATTAACATATCAGGTGACAGGTGAGTGAGCTGTGTGAGGGAACACTGCTTCTTACTTACCCATCTGAAAGCCACTGGTAGCCTGGGCTCCCTGGGCTGGCGGAACGGGAATAGACTTCGACTCTATCAGCCACCATGAAGGCTGAGTAGAAACCCACACCAAACTGGCCAATGATCTTGCTGCTAGCCTCTGCCTGGTCCCGCAGAGCTTCCAGGAAGGCCTGTTGGGCGAAGGCCGGTCAGGGGGAGCCTACTTTCTCCTGTGCACAGTCCTCTAGCACACCAAGCTTCCCGCTAACCCTTCAGCAGCTGCTCTGAGTCCTCTACCTTCCCTCGTATTACAAACACAGAGCAAAGTCACACAGAGAGGAAACATCTTGTGCAGAGGCAGCCGCTAGGCTGAGCTGGAGTCTGCATGTGATACACACAGTCCATGCTTCTGCCTGTCTTAAACAAGTGCAGGTCTGTGGGTCACCCACACGTGCAGGGAAGGAAGCGGCTAAATAACTGCACTCACTCTCGCAAGTCAACAGGCAAAGCAGACTCAATTTGTCTTCCACATCTCGTGCAAACCTGCAGAAGTTGTCCCTCAGTACCCAAGGGGTGGCTCCAGGACCCCAAGGAAATGCACTCATAATGTGCCCTATACTTTACGGCAGCAATTCTCCTACTTCAGCCTCCTCAGTGTTGCAATTACAAACATGTGCCACTATGTCCAGCTAAATCTTTTTTTTTTTTTGCGAAGAGAACCGTTCATTAGAAAAATTACAGAAGGGGAAAGCAGAAGGATAGAAAGGGCAATCATCCCTCAATTACTTCTAATAACTAATGCAACACAAATGCTACGTAAACACTATACCACACTGTTTAGAGAACAATGGCAAGAAAAAGGAGCCAGAATGCGTTTGGGATAAAAAAAATTAAAAAAAAAAAACACATTTGTACTCGACAGTTGGTTGAATCCGCAGGTGCAGAGCCCGCAGGTGGGGCACCACGGTGAGTCTACAGAGCAGCATGCAGCACTGACTGCTTTCATTTCTTCCAGACAGGGTCTCACTGTGGAGTCCAGGCTAGTCCTGAGGTCATCATGGAGGACACACTACCCTCAAACCCATAGCATCCTCCTGCATCAGGCTCCCGAGTCCTGAATTACACCATCCCCAGCTTACGAGGGGCTGAGGAATTGAACTCAGGTCGTTGAGGCTGAAACTGGTAAGCTATACCCACAGCACTGAATCCTAAACTAATGCCATCCCACTCGCTGCTCTGACCACCACTGCCCAGAACATCCTATGCAGATGGATGCTGGCACCCGTGGTCAGCCTGGGGGCAGCATCTGATGCATGTAGCTGTGGGGCGGGCATGTGGGGCATGGCCAGTGTGACAAGGAGCTGCATTTTATGTTTCATTTTAATGCATTTTAAACGTCTACAGCCACATGCAGCCAGCACTATAATATGGGACAGTGCAGAGAAGACATGACAGAAACACAACAAAGATTATGAACGGGGGTGGGAGAGCTACAGTAATAAAAGGTTTTGTTTTGTTTTCTGAGTCAGGGTCTCAGTTTGGAGTCCATGCCAATTCCGAAATCTCACTATGTAGGCTAGGCTGGCCCTGAAACTCGGCAGTCCTCCTGCCTCAGCCTCCTCTGTGTTGAGATTACACAAGTGCCACCACGTCGGCTAAATCTTTTTTTTTTTTTTTTTTGGTGAAGAGAACACTCGATTGGGAAAATGTAGAAGGCGTAAGGAGGAGGATAGAAAGGGAAAGAAGCAGGGTAAAGCTTCTGATAGTCAGAAGGGGAACCTGGATTATGTGGGTAGCCCCCCGAGGTTAAATCTTATGTGCTAAGGAATTGAACGCAGGACCTTGTGGATACTAGGCAAGTTTTTTAAGTATGAATTTCAAGGCAGGCCTAGTGGTGCAGGCTTGTAATCCTAGCCTGCTGGGATACTGAGGCAGATGGCAAGTTCAAGCTCAGCCTGGTCAACTTAGTGAGATCTTTCTCAAAAATAAAACTTAAAAATAAACTAGAGAATGTAGCTTAGTGTAAAGGCCTGCCAGTGTCAAAAACAAAACAAGGGGGCTGGAGGAACAACTCCAGGTTAAGTTCCTGCCTAGCAAGCTGAAGACCCTGGGTTCGATTCCTCAGCATCACATAAAGCTGGGCACGGCAATGCACACCTGGAATCCCAGCACTCAGGAGGCTGAGGCAGGAGGACTGACATGAGTCCAAGGCCAGCCTGAACTCCATAGTAAGTTCAGGACCAGTATGGACTACAGAGTGAAACCCTGTCCCAAAAATGACATAAAATTTTTTTAAAATCAGTTATAAATTTCATATAGGCCAACAAAAACTAACAGGAACACAGCCAAACATTTGCCTTAGATCTGAACAGACTCCACTGAGGACAACCATGGACCATCCAGCTGACCTTCCCAGTAAAGGCTCCCGTACCAATTGCAGCCAAGCAACACTACAACAGCCGGCTATGCCTGCAGGGTGGTCATGCCCATAATCTCTGCACCTACAGGCCACAGATACCTTGGCCTCAGCTGACTCGAGTCCTCTGCTGGCGCTGCCTGGGAAGAGACAACTGCCCCTCTGCAGACCGTCTGTCTCATACCCACATAATGTGGAAAAGGGCTAAGGGATGATGTGGCAGCTAAGCACAACCCACTCCAGACTCAGACCGACACACTCAACTGCCGCATGTACTGTGCGCCAGCGTACACCCCAGCCCTGAAGCCACCAGGGGCTTCTGGGGCACCAAAGTGACATGGTGTCATATAGCTCCCCAGACTCATCTAGTGATGTCCTTAACTCTATCGGAACCCAGACCCAACCTAAAAGGAGAGGCTGAACCCGTTCTTACCTTTGACCCCGACCTGGCGATTGTGCCCAGGTTGGACACCAGCTCCTCCTGTGTCATCCCGATCCCAGTGTCCTGAGAAGAGAGATATTAAGTACTCAGTACAGGCAAGAGAAGCTGACACAAGGGACACGGATAGCACCTGGGATGTGGATAGCCTCAACGACATTGGCCAGATGGGGCCCAAAAGCACATTCCACTATGATCAAAACTGCGGACATCTAGACACATCAACCCCAACTCTACAGAGAAAGCAAGAAAGGGTAGAGGAAAGGGCGGGGCTCAGTGGTGCTCTGGCACACGGAGGAGACGGCTGTGATCCCCAGCAAGTAACAATACAACGTAATAATAATGAGAGCCAGTCCTGAAAAGACGACACTAAGCCAGCATCTTGTAGGAAGACATAAATGTCTTCTCACTAAGTGCAGAGGAGGAGAATGCTCAGAAACAGTTTCTGCTTGTTTCTAGGATGTCATTTCTTCTTTTTATGTTTGCGGCAGGGCTCACTCTGTAGTCCAGGATGGCCTCAAATTCGTGAAAATCCTCCTGCCTCCGCCTTCCAAGTGCTGGAATAACAGGCATACGCCACTAGGGTTAGGCTTATGTGGTACTGGGAATCAAACATAGGGCCTGGTGTTTACTATGCAAGTACTCTAATCACTGTGCTAACATCATTTCTATGTTTTATAGAGAGGACGGCCTGAAAAAAGGCCTGGACCCTGACAGATATCACTAAGGGGCAGAGCTCTTTCCACTGGTGACCAAGTAGGGCCTCATCAGCGTGATCAACAAGGGGCTTACAGGCACAGTGCCAGAGGAGGAGTTCAGTGACCCCCAACCTGTGACACAGCACAAGATGCTGCAGGCCACAGGCAACAAGAGACACACCAGGCATCAAAGCCTGTCACTGCCATTATTGCACTGCGCCTCTGCATGTTCCACAGGTCCAGGACCCAGAAGCAACCGCGACACCAAGGGGCATCTAGTGAGCCATTTCTGGGTGCTGGTGGGAAAAGCCCCAAATCAGGCCTGATCTACTTACTATGGAATGTGTAATAATTATAAAAAACAGTATAGTGCTGGAGGAACGCCAGTGGTTAGAGCAGTTGCCTAGTAAGCGCAAGGCTCTGAGTTCAATTTCCCAGCACCACGTGAGCCAGGTGTGGTGGCACGTGCCTGTTATCCCAGCACTTGGGAGGCTGAGAGGCCCAAAAGGACATTCCATTCTGATTAAAACTGCAGAGTCCAACGCCACCATGGGCTCCATAGGGAGTTCAGGAGCAGCCTGGACTACACAGCGAGAACCTGTCTCAAAAAAAAAAAAAAAAAAGGAAGTGTTTAAAATAATTCCCATGGTTGGAAGAATGGCTCAGAGGTTAAAGCACTTGCCTAGCAAGTGCTACATCAAGCACTTAATACCTGATTTTGATTTCCCAGCACCACATAAGCCAGGTGTTGTGGTGCACACCTGTAATCCCAGTACTCGGGAGGCTGAGGCAGGAGGATTGCTTTGAGTCCAAGGGCAGACTGGGTTCCATAGTGAGTTCAGGACCAGCCTGGACTACAGAGCGAGACCCTGTCTCAAAAAATAAATAATTTCCAGTTCGTAATAATAAATACAATTTATATGTAAAAGGAAAAAATGTATCTAAGAACTGTTTTCAATTCTTTTCATGTAAATGCATAATTCATTATAATCTGAATGAAAATCTCAGTTTGTTTTGTTTTGTTTTTTGAGACATGGTCTTGCTCTGCAGTCCAGGCCAGTCTAGACTACAGACTAGCTCAAGATAGCCTCAAACTCACAGCAATCCTGTCTCAGCCTTCTGAGTGCTGGAATTACAAGTATGCATCACCATGCCTGGTTTATATGGTGCTGGGGAACTGAACTCACGGCCTGAACTTTAACTGCTGATATAAACCCTCAACTTCACCACGGGGTTTATAGAAAAGGATAAATCAATTGAAAAATTTACATACAAATACCAAGAGCCCAGATTTTTTGCTTTGGGGGTTATTCTGTTTTAGATCTGAGGAACTAAACTGAAACGTACAGAGAACCGGGTTACACGCTCAGCCCTTTTAAATCCTGAGAGGGGACCTCACGTGCACAGTTGGTCTTCAATTGTGACCCTCCTGCTTCAGCCTCCTGAGTAAGCAAGGATGACAGGCAGCACTGCCATAACCAGCTTGGAATATTTTGAAAAAGGAAATTGGAGAATTCACACTACCTAATTTCAACTCACTAAAAAGCTACAATAAAGACAATATGACATGGGCATTATACGACAGGTAACACAGATCAAAGGGACAAATGTGTTCAGGGGGAGCCATAAACAGCAGGATTTCTGATCAGCAGATTTCTGATCAACGTACCAGGACAGGTCTAGGAAATAGCTCCTTGGTTAAAGTACTTGCCTAGTACGTGCGAGTCCCTGGCTTCGATTCCTCTGCACCACATAAAAAAAAAGGCATGGGTGGTAATGCACACTTGTAATCCCAGCACTGGGGAGGCTGAAGCAGGAGGACTGCCATGAATTCAAGGCCAGCATGGACTATGTAGTTCTGAACTAGAGAGAGAGACCCTGTCTCACAAAAACAAACAAAAGCAAAAAACAAGAGACAAAACAAAACCTCTGCTCGTCAGAAGGTATCACAAATATCCAAATGTGGTGGCACATGCTTATCACCCCAGCACTCTGAGAGGCTGAGCCAAAAGGCAGAACAGAACTGTGGTCAAGACAATTCAGGGGCTGGAGGAAAGGCCCAGCGGTTAGAGCACGTGCCTTGCAAGCACAAGGCCCTGGGTTTTACTCCCCAGCAACACAAAAGCTGGGCAGGGTAGCATATGCCTGTAATCCTAGCACTCAGGAGGCTAAGGCAGGAAGACTGCCAGGAGTCCAAAGATAGACTGGGCTTTTAGGGCCAGCCTAGGCAAAAGAATGAGATCCTCTCTCTCTCTCAAAAAAAAAAAAAAAAAAAAAGACAAAACAAAACTGTGTCTCAAAATAATAAAACTAATAAGTTGGGATTGGAGGAATAGCATAGCGGTTAAAAGTGCTTCCCTAACAAACACAAGGTCTTGAGTTTGATTCCCTAGCACCATGTAAGCTGGATGTGGTTAGCACCACAAGCCTATAATCCCAGCACTCAGGAGGCTGAGGCAGATTGCTATGAGTGCAAGGCCCGCCTGGGCTATATAGTGAGTTCAGGAGACCCTGGGCTACAGAGCGAGACCCTGTCTCAACAAAATAAAATAAAGAGCTAGGAATGCAGTTCTCTCCCCAGTAATGAAAAGAAATAATTTTTTAAAAAGCCATTATGATAAAGTTTAAAAAGATACCACTGTGGTAATAAAAAGGTGACTTATATGGTATTATATTCCGTTCTCTTCTGCCTCATATTTTCCCGCTTTCCCATGTTGGGTGTTAGTTTACAGGAAATTAGAACAAGAACTCTTCGAACAGGAAACAGCGTGCCACCAGAGCCAGACACAATGGTAAGGCAGGTGTGGCCATGACGGCACCTGAGTCAGGAGTGTTGCCCACTAGGCTGGCCCTGTCACCCTCTCTGCAAAGCAGGAAGTCTGCCTGGTGCCAGGGCACCAAGAAGGTACCTGGATCGTGATGGTCCCTTTCTCAGCATCAGTCGCCAGGTGAATCTCCATTTCTGGCAGCGTCTGGCCATCAGACACCAGCTTATGACGCAGTTTTTCCAAGGCATCACTGGCATTGGAGATGAGCTCCCGTATGAACACCTGGGATGGAACCGGGAGGAAGCATGAGTGCACTGACTGAGAACGGGGATGGCTACCCACGTGTACAGCCAGAGACCTGCCACAGAACTCCGTGTCTCCCGACACAGGGCCCACTGTGGCCAGGTGCTCCTCTGAGCAGGCCACACAACCACTACAGGGGCATCTACTGATCTCTCCTTTCAGGATTTTCAATCTAGCCTAAAGTCACATGTCCACCTATCACCTCAATTTAAGAACCCTATGCACGAGAGGTAGTGTTTCTTTTCCCACTCTTCAACAAAACAATCCCCACTTCATGTAACAATCCATGTCTTCATTTCATCTGGTGGGCTCATCAAACACCTGTGATTCCTTTTTAGAGAAGGCAGCTGCAGCCTTTATATTCCTCTCTGGATTTAAAGGGCACCTTTGCCTCACAGAGCTCACACACAAGTGCCACACTTCACAGGGGGGCAGGTGGGTGACCACATAGAAATCCAAGGTATGTGTCCTGAAAAGCCCATTTCAGCTTCACGAACACTGTTCATTACACTTCTTCAAATCTCAGCATCCTGCAAGGAGCAGCAGCCGCCACATGGAACTGACACCCTATTCACTGTTCTTCTCTTTTTTTTTTTTCCAAGTCTTTTTCTTTTTTCACTTTTTTTTTGAGACGGGGGTCTCCCTCTATAACCCAGGCTGGCCTTGGACTCAAATAATCCTGCTTCCTTGGCTTGCCAAATGCCAGGATTACAGGCATGCGTCACCACACCCAGCTTTTTGTGGTGCTGGGGAACAGAACTCAGGGCAAGCACTTTAACCGCTGTGCCATTCCTCCAGCCCCTTTTTTCCAATTCCTATCAACCCTGAATGAATTTTAACCTCCTCAAACGGTGAACCTCACTGGTCTACACCACCAGTGTTGGGTATCTTCCCCCTCCAGCCACCAACTTAGCCCTGGATCTGCAGGAGGTTCCACTAGGCAAGAGGTAAACAAATGAGGGGCCTTGGAGTGCCTGGCAGTGCCACAGACAAGAGTCCCTGCAGAGCGCTGGGCCAGTGCTGGGGGTTAAAAATCATCAGCAAAATTCAGCTGACTCCCAGAATCAATGCAGCCCAAAGAATCATCTGGATACATTTATCCATGACACTGAAACAGCTTCCTGGTAGACTATACCCGGGCCTGTCCACAGGCTAATGCAGGACCAAACTGTTCCCTCAGCAGAATCCTCACTGGCCCAGGGAGTGGGAACTGGGCACGCTACCTCTTTTTCGGAGTACAAGGAACAGGCCACAATGTCCAAGAGCTTCTTTGTTTCTGCCTGGAACTCATGTTTGGAGACAGAACCTGGTAATGAATCACAGGCACAACCAATAATGTCTCACTTCCATTTTGTGGAAGAACATGCTCTGTACCATTCAAAGGAATGCTTATAGTTCTGGATTTTAAACATTTTAGACAAGCAAACTGAAAGCAAAGGGCCCAGGGACAAAATCTCTGGAAAAGGGGGGTTCTCAGAATCAGGGCACTGAATGGCTCCCCTTCCTCTGAGGTGTGAGCTCATGCAGGCCAACAAATAGCCAACCAGATCCTACATTACAGCTGCAAAAGCAGCAGTGTTCTTATAACTTACTTAAAAGGCAAAACAAAAGAAAAACAATAAACCACAAGAAGACTTTTTCTTCGCACTTCTTGTCTCACTTAAAAGCCAGAAATGGAGCCTCTCGGGCTTGGCTCAGGATCTGCCTTTTCGCACCGCAGAACTCAGTCCTGCCATGAGGGGCCGTGCTCAACTCCCGGCCAGCCAGCCTCCTGATTACTAGCAGATGTGCACAGCAGGTGCCTGGGTAACCACCAGAGGGGGCAATGCACAACAGGAGAGAGCCAGAAGTTCCCTGCTGGGATAGACAAGAAAGACACCAGACTGTGATGAGGTAAGGCTCGGCATAATAAGGATCACATGCTGCTGGGGTCAGAGGCCATTCTCTGTTGCTGCCTCTACCTGAAAACCTGCCCCTTCCAAGCTGACCGTGAACCAAGCAGTACGACGCAGACTAGCACCCACCCTGCACAGCCTCCGTGCTGCTTATGATGGAGTGCAGGGGTTCCTCTTTCTTGTCCTCTACAGCCTGCGTGCTATAAGGCTGTCCCACGTAGATGCTTGAAGCCAGCGGTTGCCAGGGGCCCCTGAACTGGACTGTGATCCTTTGAGGACACAAGACTGGCTTTCCTAAAAAGACAAACATTCAAGAAGGATGACAATTAGTATTCAGGAGAAAATGTCCTCATTTGATCATGTCTGGTCTGTGTAACATGGACTAACGTGTGTCTAAATTAGGCTGCTGTTCAAAAGTGGGGCGAAGGTGACAGCTGTCACACATCTTGTCTTAAGATGTTCCCTCACATGGGATGAGAACCAAGTCAGGCTGCCTCACCAATAAACAGCTAGTCATTGCTTTTACCTGCAGCCAGAAAAAGCACCACACTCGCTTGCTGCGACTTCCTGTGCAGCCTCATCAGCCAAGGAAGCCCAGCACAGAACGCAAGGGGAGGCACAGCTCGCCCTCCCCAGCCTCCACTGCCACAGAAACCAGCAAACCCACTGCTGCAGCCAGCAGGACACACGCGGTCGCTGGCCCTACTGAGCTGCTCAGCAGACTCCTCGGACACAGAGGCAGCCAGCAAGACTTTTCTTTTAGATGTTTAGACCTAACTGGGTATACCTCTTGTGATGACACTTTTTTTCCTGCAAATCTGTGACAGACAGGGATGAAGAACTCAGAAAGACCAGAAATTAAGTATGTATCACATATGTGGTGCATGGTGGCACAAGCCTATAACTTCAGCACTCAGAAGACTGAGGCAGGAGGATTGCCATGAGTTCAAGGCCAATCTGAGCTACACAGTGAGTTCAGAACGACCTGGACTACAGAGTGAGACCGTCTCAGAAAACAGATACACACACACTTGTCTATTCTTTTGGTTTATTCTGAGATTATAAATAACACAACTCTGGGCTTTACCTCTGTGCAGAAAGCCTTGAAAATGTTTTCCCCAAATGTAGGTAGTATTCCATCTCCATAAAGTATCAAGTATTTAATTCTCTGGGCCCAAATAACTATGTATATAGTTTAAAATAAAAGTGGTTGGGTGGGCTGAGGGCATAGCTTAGCAGTTGGGTCCAGTTCTCTGTATCACATAATCAGGCGTGGTGGGGCATGCCTATGATCCTAGCACTTGAGGTACTGAGTTCAAGGCCAGCGTGGCCTTCATAATAAGTTTAGGACTAGCCTGGACTACAGAGGGAGATCTTGCATCAAAACAACAGCAACAACAAAACAAAACAAAAAACGGGGCTGATGAATAAAGCATTTGCCTAGCAAGCACAAAGTCCTAAATTTGGTTCCCCAGCACCAAATAAAGCTGGGCGTGGAGGCACACGCTGGTAATAAGTAATCTCAGCACCCAGGAGGCTGAGGCAGAAAGTTTGCTGTGAGTCCAAGGCCAGCCTGGGCTCCATAGTAAGTTCAGGACTAGCCTGGGCTGCAGAGCACGATCTTATCTCAAAAAACAGATAAAAATAAAAATATAAATAAAACAGTTGAGTATTTCTTCAGGAATTAAGTGATATTTGGCATTACAAGGTCTCTTCAAAGGTTGTCATAAACATGAAAACATTAAAATTTGTTTGCTCAAGATTAATTTTTCACAATATCTGAAATAAACGGAATGCCAAAGGAAAATTATGCAAACACAAATTTAATCTACATAAGCCAAACCTGGTGATGCAGGTTGGCCTCTAATCCCCACACTATGAGAGGGTGAGGCAGGATTGTGAGCTCAAGGCCACCATGGGCAACTTAGCAGGTCTCTGTCTCAAACAAAAGGATCTGGGGATGTAGCTTAGAGCAAAGGTCCTGTGTTCAGTCTCCAGCACGGCATAAATAAATAGAAAATTCAATTTATAGGTTATCTTAAAAGCAACCACACACAGGAAAAACTAAACTTTTGAAACACACTGTAGAAGACTGTAGAATCTATTACTAGGGCAGGGTATAGCAGCCTCTCTGCTCAGCCCTGGGAGCACAGCAGGAAGGGAATCAGGGCTGCCCACCAGCAGAACCTCGGCAGCCACACTTGGGATGTGAGCTGTCCGGGCTCTGTCGTAGGATGCAGGAAACCGGGACCAAGGATGTCAGAGGTGACACGAGCTCTGCTCTGTGAAGGAGTGGGATTTGGATTCAAGTTCTCCCACGAGGAAACAACCCCACACCAACAGTATTAAGTGCTTGCCTGGCACCTCAAGGCAAAGCCTCTAGGGCAGGAGGAGAGAGGCCAGTAAGGGCTGGCGGCGCTCTGCCCTCGCCTCCCTAGTGTTGTATTTACAACAGTCTTATGCCCAACCCTCCTACATGGTAGCTCCTGACCTCGCACTGAAAAGATCAGGGACAGGCCTCTCAGGGTTGTCATCCAAGCAGTGGCATTGCCCCTGCCCTTCCTCTGCCGTAACCTCATGGTTTCTTTTGTTCTCTTGTCCTCCAGACATCTACCTGTCCCAGTCTCTCATCCCTTTACACTGTACTAGGTTCAAAAGCCTTCCCACTGGAACCTAACCTGTGATCTGTCCCATAACTTCTGCGGAGTCATCTCCTGACAGCATGTCACCTTCCTTCCCAGAAGGCAAAGGACTTACTCCTGACCACACTCATGCTGGCGCACCAAGCTCCAATGTGGCATTCAGGCCTACCATGCCCTAACTCTCAAGCCTGCCCTGCCCTATGGCAGGTGCATGGACTCCCTACACACTGGAGGCCCGCCTTACCCATGTTCCTTCTACCATTGGGGAGCTGAATGGCACATAGAGGGCACTCCCGAAGCCCCTATATATGCATCCAGGAATGAGGCAACCCCGCTACCCCACAGGCAGAGGCTGGCTCTCCACATTGGGGGATCTCAGAGTCCAGACATCCTCAGTCCCCTCTGTTCAGAGAGGAGGTTCGCAAGTGCACCATTTGCTTCCCTTTCCTCACCTCCCTCCCACCTTTGAGTCCCTTCAGGAAAACACAGGGTGCACTCCTTGCCAGCCCAGTTTCAGTTTAGAGCCTCACTCCAGACAAAACCTGAAATTAGAGAAAATGGAAAAGAGGAAGCTTCAAGGCTTAGTGCTGCAAGCCTTCCCTGCCCACCTGGCCCTGGGGGCGGCGAGCGGCCAGCGGCCTCTTCTGTGTTCCAGTGTCTTCCACACATGGTAGAACCACCAGCACATGCTCAGACTACTCCTGTGCTGTAGCAGGTTGAGCAGCTTAGCGAGTACCCGGCTGGTGGGTGTTAAAAAAATGCTTCTAAACCAGGTAATCCCAGCACTCTGGGAGGGGGATCATAAATTGAGGCCCAGTTGGGCAATTTAGTGACTTTGTGAGTACATTTCAAAATAAAAGAATTAGGGAGGAGGGGCTGGAGAAACGGCTCAGTGGTTAAAGCGCTTGCCTAGCAAGTGCTAAATCAAGCACTGAGTACCAGAGTGTGATTACCCAGCACCACATAAACTGGGCAAGGTGGCACACACCTATAATCCCAGCATTCGGCAGGCTGAGACAGGAGGATTGCCGTTGAGTCCAATGCCAGCCTGGGCTCCAGTGAGTTCAGTGCCAGTGTGGGCTACAGAGCGAGACTCTGTTTCAAACAAAACAAAACAAAACAAAAATCTGCTGTGTAGCTCTATTTAGATCTAGTTTTTTATGTAGACATGTTTCATTTGTATCTCTCTTTTTTTGAGACAGAATCTTGATTTGTAGTTCAGGCTGATTCTGAACTTAGCAATCCTCCTGCTTTTGCTTCCTGAGGGCTGGGATTACAGGCGTGTACCACCATGTCCAGCTAATCCCTGTGTGGTGTTGGGAATGAACCCAGAGCCTTGCACATGGTGGGGAGAAGCTTTAACCACTGCACAAAAAAGGGCACAAAGCCCTCAGCCCCTGTATTTATAACTTATAGCTCTTTATCATAGGAGAAAGAATGCAACAAAGAAAAATAGCCATATTTGCACTCATCTGTTCAAAAGCACCAAGCACTGCCCATCACTGAGTACTCGTTTCTAGGGCTGCAGTAACAATACCATAAGCAGGGTGGTTTAAAGCAACACAGAAGCCCTGCTTGATGGTGCAGATCTGTAATCTCAGCACCACGGGAGGCTCAGGGAGTAGCATTACCAACTGAAGCCCAAAGCTGGGCATGGTAGTGCATGCCTGTGAACCTAGCACTCTTGGGAAGCTGAGGCAGGAGAACTGCTGTGAGCTCAAGGCCAGCCTAGCTACACAGTGAGTTCAGGGCCAGCATAGACTACAAACTGAGACCCTGTCTCAAAAAAAAAAACAAAAAACAAAAAACAAAAACAAAACAAAACAAAAAAACAAGCCCCAAAAGGGTTAATTTACCAATTTAACATGACCTTGTCTCAAAAAATAAAAATGGACTGGGGCACAGCTCAGTGGTTAAAGCACCTGCCTAGTAAGTGCAAGGTCTTAGGTTGGGTTCCCAACACGACAAACTGGGTGTGGTGGCACACATCTGTAATTCCAGCACTCAGGTGGCTGAGTTGGGAGGATTACCCTGAGTTCAAGGCCAGCCTGGGCTACAGAGCAAGACCTTGACTCCAAAAAAAGGAAAAAAGAAGATTTAGCTCAATGTGAAGGCTCTGGGTTCAATCCCCTGCATCACAAATATGTACGTGAACACATGCATACATTATAACCCAGCAGCCAGATGTGATGCACACCTGTAATCAAAGCACTTTGGGAACCTGAGGCAGGAGAATCGCAATTTTGAGCCCAGTCTGTTCAACTTAGTAAGAGCTCATTTTCAAAAAGGAGTGCTGGGGGAAATATCTCAGTGTGAAGGCCCTGAGTTCAATCCTAGGCAGGTAGGAAGATAAATAAAGTACAACCTAGCATGTTAGTCTATATTGAAAAATAATAAACAGAAGGGGGAAGTTTTGTCAAATTTCAAAATGAAGGAAGGCGTAACAATGGAAAAATCACCATCAAGATAACACCACAGCAATAATCACAGCAAATATAAATTGAGTATTTATCAAAGAATATTTACATAATCTTAAAATACTCCACCCACAACACACATGCAAAATATTTCAAAGAGAAGAGCAGTCATGCTACAGTGCAGACAGTGGTAGGCTCCCCTGAGACACTGCCACGACCAGAGGAGACGTGCCAAGCGACAGCACGATCTGGTGAGGGGAACAGCCTCCCTTCTACTGTCTTCATGCGAAAACTACAGCTCCACCCAATCATAAGACAAGCAGGGGCCTTGGCGGCGTAGCTCAGTGGTTAAAGAGCTTGCCTAGCAAGCACAAGGTCCTGGGCTGGATTTCCCAGTGCCACATAAGGTGAGTGTGGTGGCCTGCCATGTAATCTCAGCACTTGGAGGTTGGGAGAGGAGGATTGCCATGAGTTCTAGGCCAGTCTGAGTTTAGGTCCAGCCTGGACTGTAGAACACCCACACACACACCCACACACACACACCCACCCCCTCCACCAGCCAACAATACAAGACAATACAGTAACTGGTGTGAACTTCTGCTAAGTGTCCAGATCACGGACAACAGATCTGGGAGATGCAGATGGGGATGCCTACACGATCCACATCTCTGTACGTCCAAAATGATTTGAAGTTTCGAAATAAAAAGTAGCTACTTGTCAGTTCCTTCATATACCTCTAGAAGTAGATTTGCTGGCTCTGAAATTATGTTTTTTAAATTTTTCAAAAAACCTGCCTATCCCTTTTCCCCACATCAGCCCCCCACATCCGCTTTTTCTTTCCTTCTACCTTCTTTCCTTTCATCTCTTTTACTTTTTTACGGTTTAGTCTCAGTTTTCTCATATTAGAGAAACCATACAATATTTAACCTCTGATTCATTTTACTAAGTATAATGGTCTCAACATAGTGTATCCATTTTCCTACAAAAAAACCCTCAAATTATCCTTTTTCATGGCAAAGTTGTACTCCACTGTATAAATTTACCACATCTTCATTCATCTGCTGTTGGACATATCTGCTTATTCCAGGATTTGACTAGTATGAGTTGTGCTGCTATAAACACGGGTATGCATGTATCACTATAGTATGATGACTAACTCTTTCGGGAAGAAACCCAGAAGAGGTACAGCTGGGTGAAATGGGTTATTTATTTTCAATTTTTTGAGGAATCTCCATACTGCCTTCCACATTGGTTATGCCAGTTCATAGTTCTGCCAGCAACCTTTTTCTCCATAGTCTTCTCAGTTTTTTTTTTTTTTTGGTTTTTTTTTTCCCTTTTTTTTTTTGAGACAAGGTCTCACTCTGTAACCCAGGCTTTTCCTGAACTATGTAGCCCAGTCTGGCCTCAAACTCCCAAGTGCTAGAACTACAGGCATGTGCAACCATGCCCGGCTTTATGTGGTGCTGGGGAATTGAACTCAGGGCCGTGTGCTTGCAAGGCAAGTGCTTCACCTGCTGTGCCATTTCTCCAGCCCATTTCTGGGTTCTTACAGAAGTCATTCTTACTGGCATTAGATGGAACCTCAGCATTGTTTTGAATTGCACTTCTCTGCTGGCTAAAGATGCTGAACATTTTTCATGTATATTTTGGTCATTCAGACTTCTTCTGTTTATTCATTTCCATTGCCCATTTTTTGACTGAGTCTTTTATTTTGGAAAGTCTAATGTTTCAGGTTCTTTGGACATTTTCATATGATAGTCTTCTTTCTGAAGAGTAGCTAGCAAATTTTTTTTCTCCATTCCAACAGTTCCCTCTTCACTCTGCTGATTGTTTCCTTTACTGTGCAGAAGCTTTTGGATTTGATATAATCCCATGTTTGTTGATTTCTGATGTTAATTCATGTGCTTTGGGTGATTTATTGAGAAACTCAGTCGTTGTCTACACCCGTGTCTTTAAGGGTTTTGCCTATTTTTTCTTCCAATAAGTTCAGTGTTTCCACTGTAATATACAGGTCTTTGGTCCATTCTGACTTGATTTTGGTACATGGTGAAAGATGTGGGTCTGGTTCCATTCTTCTGTTTGTGGCTAGCCAGCTTTTCTGCCTTCATTTATGAAAGAGGAAATCTTTACTCCAGTGCTTATTTTAGGCCACTCTGTCGAAGATCGGACGGCACAGGGGTTGTCTCTGTATCCTCAATTCTGTTCCACCGATCCATCTATTTTTTTTTGTCGAAATTATGTATTTTATGTGGGGAGCGGATGCTGCCAACCACCATACCAAACACATGCACATGGGTGCATGCAGGCACACAGATTTTGTCAGGAACAGACCAGAGTGAGTGTATCAAAGCTTGCTAAGATGGTGGCGTAAAATACCTGGATCTTCCTTGCCTACCTAGCAGGTGAAAATTTCACTGTATATTACTTTGTTTCTATTATGACAAAGACTAAGCACTTTCCTTTCTCTATCTGATAGTTTTGGGGATGAATCTGAGGACCTCAAGTATACAAGGTAAACAAGCTACTGCTGAATTACGTCCTCAGCCCCTTTAAAAATACTTAAAAATTAAAAAAAAAATTTTCAATTTTGGTAATAGACTGTTGACAACCTCTCCTGAATTTTCTACTTTTTTTGAGACAGGGTCTCGCTCTAGTTCAGGCTAGTCCTGAACTCACTACGGAGTCCAGGCTGATCTCCAACTAATGGCAATCCTTGTGCCTCAGCTTCCCAAATACTGGAATTACAGGTGTGGGCCACCACATCCAGTTTATATGATGCTGGGGAATCGAATTCAGGGCCTTGAGCTTGCTAACAGATGCTTTAACTGCTGAGCTATTCTTTCAGCCACTATTTTATTTTTTATTTATTTATTTTTTTGAGACAGGGTCTCACTCTACAGTTCAGGCTGGTACTGAACTCATTATGAAGCCCTGGCAGGCCTTAGACACACGGCAACCCTCCTGCCTCGGCCTCCTGAGTCCTAGGACTGCAGGCATGCACCACCATGTGCGGCTTACGCAATGCTGGGCAATCAAACCTAAGGCCTTGAGTTTGCTAGTCGAAGCACTTTAACTACTGAGCTATTCCTCTAGTCCTCTACTATATTTTAAACCTTATTTCTTATTGAGTTTTCAATTCCCCATGCTTTATTTTCCTCAGTTAGGACCCTCCATACTCAGAATCTGAACAAATTTATCTACTGATTGAGGCAGACTATTGCATCTAGCCCAGGATGGCTTTCAACTCACAGTGATCTTCCTGCCTCAGCCTCCTAAGTGTTAGAAATAGAGTACAAGTATGTGCCATCACACCCAGCTTGAACAGATTTGGTAGGTTGTTTTTCATGGAGTACATGTAAATTTCCATAGCTGGGAAAGGGAAACAGGAGCAATCCACACTTATACCTGGAAACTCCAGTATTGCACCACAATTCCAGTATTAGGGTAATCTGGGCCTGGTGGCACAGGTTTGTAATCACAATATTCTGGGAACTTGAGCAGCAGAATCACAAGATTGAGGTCAGCCTGGGCAATTTAGTGACTTAGCAAGACAGTATGTCAACAAGTAAAAACAAAGAGTGGGCTAGAGATGTAGCTCAGCATGAAGGCCCTGGGTTCACTTCCCAATACCACAACAGCAAACGAATCAGTAAAAGCCAAGTGTTACAGGGGCTGAAGGAATGGCTCAGTGGTTAAAACACTTGTCTAGCAAGTGTTAAGTCAAGCGCTAAGTACTAGAAATCAATTCCCCAGCATCACATAAGCTGGGGATGGTGGTGCATGCCTGTTACCCCAGCACTTGGGAGGCTGAAACAGGATTGCCTTGAATCCAAGGCTCGCCTGGACTCCTTACTGAGTTCAGGACCAGCCTGGGCTATACAGTGAGACCTAGTCTCAAAAGACAAAACAAAACGAAACAAAACAAAACAAAAAAGCCAGGTGGTATAGTAAAATCTCAGCTACTCAGGAGGCCGAAGCAAGAAGATCTCAAGTTAAAAAGGCTGGTGATATATCTTAGTGGTAATGACCCTGGGTTCAATCCCCAAAACTGAAGGGGAAGAAAAAAGATAAATCAACAGTGCCATCAATCTGCCTGCAACAGACAGCAAACACGCTGTTTATTTCCCCCACACCCTAAACCTCAGTGTCATCTTCAGGTTAAAGTACCAAGTGGCTTAAGTCCCCCGAAAACAGGAAGCCCTGATGGTCTGAATGTGACACCACACACACCGAAGTGCACCACACACGTGGCCAGTGCTCACACTACCTCCATGCTGTAGCCCGTGCCTATTCATCCCAGGGGAGCTGCTGCAGTACCTGGCTCAAGGCCTCTGGCAACCCGTTTCCCTGGCCCCAGTCAGCCATTATAATCTCTCCCTACTGGGAATTCAGAGCATTTTCCATACTGCTCATTTAAAACTGAGTATATGCTGGCTTGCAGCATTTTTTTTTTTTTTTTGGAGACAGGGTCTTGCTCTGTAGTCCAGCCTGGAAACGAACTCACTATGTAGCCCAGGCTGGCACTGGACTCACAGCAATCCTCCTGTCTCAGCCTCCTCAGTGCTGGGATTACAAATGTGCACCACCATGCCTGTCTTATGTGGTGCCCAAGGACTCAGTACTTAGCACTTGCTGAGCCATTCCTCCGCCCTCTGCAGCATTTCTTCCATTTATTTAATTTTATTTTTGTAGGAAGGAAAACTTTATTTATTTTGAGATCAAGGACAGAGGGGTAAAAGCATTCACTAGGTAGAAGGGGACTCTGAAGGGTTGCTCCCATTAATTACAAATACAAAATTTACACCTGTGTGGTGGCGCACAACTATTATCTCAGCACTCAAGAGGCTGAGGCAGGTAGCATCTGGTAGCAGCTATATGCAGTTCCACTACAGCCTGCTTGGGCATCCCCTAGGGGCTTGCCACCTAACACACCAGGAAGCACTTGGGTTGTACCCCATCCCACCAGCAGAGGGCCCAGATTTCTGCCTGTCCCCACAACAACCACAGTGGTGCACAGCACCCAGGAGGCACACAGCCATCTGCTTAAAGAACTGACGTGGCTATGCACTGAGTACACAGTCCAGGGAGTTAATCCTCTGACTCTTGAATCTTTGTATCTTCCTGCTGATGATGTTCGGGTGATGCCCATGAGCAGGCCCTTAACAAACCATCAAGCTGCTCAGGAAGAACACAGCTATGCAACACAGTCTATTTTGGAGAGAAGGCTAGTGGCCTACTGGTTATGAAATCGACTCAGCAGGTTAGGCCTCCCTCCTGTCCCTTCTTGGTACCAGGGATCGAGCACAGGGCCATCACACTGAGCTGTATCTCCAGCTCGTTTTTAAATTTAATTATTTTTTTTGTGACACAGGGTCTTGCTGTATAGTCCAGGCTAGCCTCAGACTCAGGGCAATCCTTCTGCCTCAGCCTTCCAAGTGCTGGGATTACAGGTTACATGGTGTGTGCTACCATGCCCAGTTTTTGTGGTGATGGAGAACTGAACTCTGGGCCCTTAACTGCTGTGCCATTCCTCCAGCCCACCTTTTTTTTTTTTTTTAAATATGGTATTCAGCTTGGTATCCCAAAATCAATCTTTTATACCCTAATCATATTATGCAGCTACTAAATAAGTGAGCCATCTTACAACTAGTTAACAACCATGACCTGGCTACACCTGCTTTTAATTTACCTGGTCTATGGAAACAGACCTGGATGAAATGTAGGTAAAGGTATGGACTTCACAGCTACTGATTTCCTGGTTTCTTATTTCTACTGGCTTTAAAAGAAATAACCAGCCTCACCAAAAACAAAACTTTCAGTGGGTCTGTCTTTACTAAATGCTGCAAAAAGGTCGGTCACTACAGTACTCAGACGCACACCCAGAAAGAAGCACCAGGCTCAGAAACAGCCTCTCTCACAGAACCTGGTACTTAATGAAACTCAAGAAGTCAGAAATGTTTCTTCTGGTTTCCTCGCTGTTTGACACACACCCCCTCCTGGGTTTTCTCTTACCAAACCACAGGCAACATTCTGGGACATCTTCACTTTAGCTCTGGAGGGCTTGGCTAACCTGTTACACCTGGGTTGTTTTTTCTCACCCATTCTAGCCCCCTCGCCCCCCACCAAGCCCAGGGTCTGTCTGATACCTTGGTCTTCTACCTTTGTCCAATGTGCAGCACCTGGTCTATTCAGATGGCAAAGACATTAAGGATGCTAAACCCATACTATCATCGCTTCAACTTACAGTTCTGTTTTGTACAAAGGACAAAATCTGACCACCATCCTGAGAAGACCAGCCTGGGAACACCATGACTCAGCCTAGATTCTGGTGAAGGCTGCAGCCTCAGTGGCGCAGAATCAACCAGCACGGGCTCCAAAGAGCGAGCAAAGGGGAAGGCAAAGTGAAGGAAATAAAGGACAAAGTGGGAGGCTGTGGCCAGGCAGGGCTGCCCTCCGGACAGAGTCCAGGTGAGGTTCTTTTTGTAAACGAACCAATCTGCCAATGTTCAAACCCTCCAACAATCACAGAAAATCGGCCCTTCTGACCTGCCACTCTATCAGGGGACTCACTTCCATGACAAAAAAAAAAAAAAAAAAAAAAAAAAAACATCCAGCAAAGGCTCCACTTTGCAGAAATAAAAGACACAAGATGTTAATCCCAGTACCTACCAGACTCACCATGGCACCTTGTGGCCTTGTTAACACCAGCCCTGGGAACAGGAGTGGGAGGCACAACTTCGGGGCAGGGTTCAGGGGCTCTGGTGCTCATGACTGACCCGGAACACCACGTCTGACCAGTTGCATCTGCTTGAGGGGATAGATTATCTGGCTGCACCTCCCCTTCTGGAGGGAGCTCCCTAATCTACTGGCAATTAAGTTACTTGAAGCGCTTACTGGAGCTCGGATACAACTTCATTTTTGATGTTCCTGCCTCAGCCTCCAAAATGCTAGAATTATAGGCATGCACTACCATGCCCAGCTTAAAGGTATTTTATTTTACTTTATTTCTTTTCATTTTTCTGTGAGATGATCTCACTCTGTACTCCAGGCTGGTCCTGAACTCAATACAAAGCCCAGACTGGCCTTGAACTCACAGCAATCTTCCTGCTTCAGCCTCCCAGCTGGGAATACAGGTGTGTGCCACCATGCCTGGTTTATATGATGCTGGAGAATCAAAGTGAGGTCCCTGTGACTGCTAGGCAAGCACTCTAAGCTCTGTGATATTCCTCTATCACTGCTTGGCTAATTTTTATGTGGTGCTGAGGAATCAAACCCAATGTCTTATGCTTGCTAGGCAATTGCTTTAACCAGTTGGGCAACTCTATGACCTACCTAGTGAGCTCACCTCAAAACAAAAAGACCTGGGGATGTAGCTGAGGAGGTTCAGAGTTTATTCCCTAGCACTGAAAAGAGAAAAAAAAAATCCAATTTGGTCAAGTCATTAATACATATATTTTCCTTTTTTCTTTTAGACAGGGTCTCACTCTGTAGGCCAGGCTGGTCCTGAACTCACTATGGACCCCAGGCTGGCCTTGAACTCACAGCAGTCCTCCTGCCTCAGCTTCTTGAGTGCTGGGATTACAGGCATGTGCCATCACACAATATAGCTCTTTCTACCTATACCTAGTTTTTTATGTGTACATACTGAATTTGTAACTTTTTTTTGAGACAGGGTCTTGATCTGTAATCCAGGAGGATACTGAACTCAGCAATCCTCCTGCCTCAGCCTTCTAAGGGCTGGGATTACAGGTGTGTGCTATCACGCCCATCTAATTTATATGTGATGCTCGGGAACTCAGGGCTTTGAGCTTGTACATGCTAGGTTAGTAGTCTATCCCCTGAGCTAGGCCCCAGCCCAAGATATTTTAGAACATGAAAAATAAAGAAAAGAATCATAACCTTTCAAGGAAAAATATCCCTCCCTCACACCCTGCCTCAGTTAACCCACTAATCAAACCAACAGAACGGCTCATCTGTAACATGGGTGCTAGAAGACAACAGAGCCAACAGGCTCCCTTTCCAAAGGAAAATCAGCTTAACCTGAAACGCAACACGCGGCCGAACCATACAAGTACGAGGGGGAAAAAAACTGTTTTAGATGTGGTGAGGCTTAGAAACTGCAACCCACAGGCTTGTTCTGCAGAACTAAACAGTACTCTGGTAAAACAAAACATATATCCAGAAAAGATGTTAAGCACAAATAACAATCAATAAGCTAGTAAGCTTACAGTTGTCTTAATACAGTATTTTTTTAATTCATGGGAAAAATACACCAAAATACAATATTCATGTAATTTAAAAATGTTCTGGGGCTGGAGGAATGGCACAGTGGTTAAAGTGTTTGCCTAGTAAGTGCAAGGCCCTGAGTTCGATTACCCAGCACCACATAAAGCTGAATGTGGTGGTACAAGCCTATAATCCCTACACTTGAGAGGCTGAGGAAGGTGGATTGCTGAGAGTCCAAGGCTGGCGTGGGCTACATAGTGAGTTCAGGACCAGCCTCGGCTGCAAAGCAAGATCCTAAATCCCCCCTCACATCCCCCAAAAAGGTGCAAAAGGGACTGCAGGCACAGTTCAATAGTTAAAGCACCTGCCCAGCAAGCACAAGACCCTGGGTTCCATTCCCTAGCACTCCATAAACCAGGTGTAGCGGCTTATGCCAGTAATCCCAGCCCTCGGGAGGCTGTGGGCAGCCCGGACTACAGCTCAAGATCCTGTCTCAAAAAACAGAACTAAAGATATGAAGAGTGGAGTGTGGTGGCACACGGAGGGGAGAGCAAAGCAGGAAAATCTAAGAGCCAAAATTAAAGTTAAAAAGGGAGGGCATGTAGCACTTGCTTGGCATGTACAAAGCCCTGGGGATTGATTCCCAGAACCAAAGGGAAAAAAAGTAGTTCACAGAACATACACAAAGGGCCATTAAATAAAAACTCTTATTCTCACTAGTACTCATATAAATGCAAACCAAATACAGTACCTTTTATGGAGAGCTGTTTTAATTCATTTTGGTGGGAGGGATCCAATCGAGTCTCTCTTTCTCTCTCTCTGTACTGGAGATCGCACCCAGGGCCTTCACACTGAGCTATATCTAGCCCATTTTTTACTTCTGATTGTGAGACGGGATTCTCATTGTCACTACATTGCCCAGGCTGGGCTCAAACTTCTGATGGGCCTGCCTCCATCGTCTAGAACGCTGGGCTTACAGGCTTACACCATTACGCCTAGCTCCAACCTCGGGCTTCCTGAGGCCCTGTGCAGCCTTGTGTGTGTTAAACTCATGCTCTGTCACTGGGTTACCCCCAGCTCACAGAAGTTCCACTTTGAAAAGACATACTCCTGCTACTGGGAAGATAAACTGACAAAAGACTCTGAGCCACAATTTGACAATTAGTTAATACTTTGGAAGTGCATGGGCTCTAAAACATCAAACCTGAAAATACGAATACCATACATGTTCATAAGGATTTAAGCCCTAGTTCTACTGACAGGTAAACGGAAAGACATGAGCAGGACTAGGTGACAAGGGCTAGGACGCACAGGAATTAATGAACTTGTAGTTGGTCTGTCGAAAGCACCTGAAGCTGTTTTTCAACATGAAAAATACCTACCTACCTTGGGGCCCAACTAACCCACAGGTGTTTCCTTTCAGTCATTAGGTATACCCCGTTCTTGCAGAACAGTATCTTTAGATAAATCACAGGCATCGAACAATGACCCACTACCTCAAGTTAGTTACATGGCAACCATAGGTAAAATGGCCCAAAAGGTCAGGTACATGAGGACACAGAAACAAAGGGTAGACATGGCAAAAACACCTTATCAGGAAGTGCCAGGACCACTAAGACCACGAGACATAAGGGTTTCTTATTTTATTTTTTACTTTGGCGGGCCACTAGATGTGGTGCCTAAGCGCAGGCTGGCTTCTTCAATCCCTTAAAAGGGGATCCAACCTGATGAGAGGACTTTCTCACTCGAGGACCCACCTGTAACAGGTTGCTGAACGGGCTGCGACTGGAATTGGTTTTGCTCTTGTCTCATTAAATCTCTCAGTATCTGCCTGCAGAGCAGCAAGGTCATTTGCGGAGCCGTTCCAGAATCCTGCTCTCACATTCTAGCCAAAAGCCAGGAAACGAACCAGGACACTAGTGCTAACACTGTGGCGCACTGTGATCAAACAACCCGAAGTAATTTCTGTGCCCAAGAAAACCAAGTAAAGCGAAGAACGACACATGTATAAAACGGTACTCTACGTCGCTACTGCAAAACTGCTGGGCCCAGACACACGACAGGAAGTCACATCCAGGGGAGAGGGAGAGAAAGAAAACACGTCCAAGGAGTGCTGGGGGTATTAAAAACATCTATAGCACAATGTATACTTGACTCATGCATTTTTACGTAAAATCGATGCACACGTATACGTAAACTTCCGAGCGTAAGCGAGCGTGCAGAGCCTAGAATGATCCTAACACCTACACCCCGGTTTCTTTCGAGCGCAGAGCCAGAGAGCAGAGATTAAGGTAACTTTCCTTCCATTCGTATCCACCGGTTCCCTGGCAGTGGTCAGCAGTCCCGCGGCCACGGCTCCCGGGCGGGAGCGGGCGCGCGGCAGCGCCCGAAGCCACAGCGACCCCCGGCGCGCGCGCTACTGGGGAAACCGGAGGAGCACGGGCCGCTCAGGGGCGCCGGGGAGCCGCGCCCGCACGGACGGCCCTGACAGCTGCGGGCCCCACGCGCCCCAGCAGGTTGCTCTCACGACCCCGCAACGCCGGCCCGGGCGCCAAGAGGAGCCGGGTCCCGAGAGGGCGGCCAGGCGGAGCGGGGGGACAGCGTGCCTGCCGCCGTCTGGCGCCCGTCAGAGCTCAGGGCCCCAAGGCCAACCAGCCGCCTGTCCGCCCGGCCAGCCCGCCACCCTTACCTCCGCGGGCGGCCGCCAGCACCGGAGCCCGCAGCGGAAGACGCAGGCGGCGGCCCCACAGCAGCAAACCCCGGAGCTCCCGCGCCATGTCGGCGTCCCTCAGCGCGTCGCGCGGCGTGGCGGGGCGGGGCCACGGGGAGGGCCTTGCTTGGGCGCGGCGCAGTGACGTCACGGGGCGCGCCGGGCTGCCCGAGCGCCGCCTGCAAACGCTCCCGCTCCGGGATGCCGGGCATTCGGGTGGGATGTCAGTGACCTTGGGTCGCACGCTCAAGGGCGGTAGTCCTGTGTGCGAACCCCCGGGAAGTGGCCCGAGAGGCCGGAACCCCTGTAGGCTAGCCATGCTTGCTGTGTGCATCCCTGAAAATGAGGCGATGTCGGTACCCAAAGTGGTTAGCGTTTCTTCCGTCTTCATGATCTCAGCCACCGGTCTAGGCCGCTGAAAGTCACTTTTAAACCTGGCGGCCAAAAGCTGAAAGGAATGACAAAAGAGATTCCAAATGTGACCTGTCTTCAGCAAAATGTGAACTCAGAACCGGGGTTGTTTATTCTGGACCCCCCTGTTGGAAGATGGTGTGGTTGGAGATTCCTACTGCGAGCGCTTGCAGCCACTTCCTATGCATATTGCCTTGCCTCATCCGCGGAGCACCTGTAGACAGGTGCTCCAGTGAGCCTGTGACATACTGAAGATTTGCTGTCGTGACTAATGAACTGTACAGAAAACGCAGCAAGCATCAGGCCCTGAATTTGATTTCTCAGTATCACATCAGGCAGGAGGATTGTGGCAAACTCAAGGCCAGTGTAGACGACATAGTGAGGTCTGGACCAGGCTGGGCTACAGAATGAGACCCCATAGAAAGAAAAAGAAAGAAAGAAAGAGAGAGAGAGAGAGAGAGAGAGAGAGAGAGAGAGAGAGAGAGAGAGAGAATGAAAGAAACCTCACAGGCTTTAAAGCCTCAGTCTCAACACTCTTGGAGATATTGGACAGAGGGCAGGCAGATTGTGAACACTTCATCAGAGGCCTAACTTGACTGACACTAGGCTGATAATAATAATTTCCAATGCCAGTTTATCAGCAAGGACCACACAGGTGTGCTGATTTCAAACAAAGTCTTTGTGAGGATTTGGTTGTCCCTTACAGTCTTTGTAATGCCAGAGGGGTTACATGTGTGATGACCCTCCCAGGCACTGCCAGAGTGAAGCTGTGGGGTAGGGATAAGAGGTGGGCTGGCGACGTTCTCATATCTGGAAGGAAGAGATCCTTTGAATGTAAGGCAAGAGCAAGGCTGGGGCCAGGCAAGTTGTGGGACCCTCGTTCTGTGAACTCTGCCAAATCACTGACCTGCTTTATTTTTCCTTAACTCTGAGGGAAAAATGAGTGAAATCCACTTAATAATATCTGTCATAAACCTAAGGGCTTTCTGACTACCACATTCTCAGCCTTTCTTGTTGTTGAGACAAGGTCTTGCAAAGTTGCTGAACTGCCCAATTTTGGGCTTGAATTTGCAATCCACCTGCCTTAGTCTCCCAGAGTGCTAGGATTACAGGCCTTTACCATGTGCCCAGCTACTCTTCACTTTTTTGTTTTTGAGACAAAGTCTTGCTTTGTGGTACAGGCTGGCTTGGAACTCAGCCATCCTTCTGCCTCAGCCTCTCAAACGCTGCGATTACGGGTGTGCAACACTCCGGCTCTTTTTACTTTATTATCCACATGAGGAAAGCAGACTTTACAGGGCTCAGGTAAGGTGAAGGCTAAAGTCGCTCACGTGAAGGCCAAGGCCTCCTTGTTGGGGTGATGCTGTCAGGGAACTGATCCTTAGGACCACTCATTCTCAAAGGCCTCAGGCCCATATGTTTTTATTTTCTTTTTTGAGACAGGGTCCTGCTGTGAAGCCCAGGCTGGTCCTGAACTCACTATGGAGCCCAGGCTGGCCTTGGACTCATGGCAATCCTCCTGCCTCAGCCTCCCAAGTGTTGGGATTGCAGGCGTGTGCCACCATGCCTGGCTTAGGTGGTGCTATGGAATCGAACTCTGGTACTTAGTGTTAACTGCTGAGCCAAGAATCAGCCTGGACTACAGAGCAAGACCCTGTCTCAAAAACAAACAAACAAACAAAAACTGCTGAGCCATTCCTCCAGCCCCTCAGGCCCATATTTCTTACTTAGTCCAATCCTTCCTCAGTCTTTCTAATCTCTTGAAAGACATCTGCAATTCTAGGTCTTTGTGTATGGTAATAAAACTCTATCCAAGCTATACCCCAGTTCTCAATATTTAACCCAGGTTTTTTTTTTTTTATAGCTATCAATTCCCTTTGAGTTTTTAGTGAATAGTGAAATCATAGCTAACAGATTCCTGGTAGATCCTCTGTAAAATGATAGGCATCCAGGTGTGATGCCAACATGCCTGTAATCCCAGAACTCCAGGAAGCTGAGGCAGGAGGATTGGCATAAGTTCAAGGACAGTATGGGAAGTTTAGTAAGATACTGTCTCAACATAAAAAGTTTAAAAAGGGGAAGGGCAGCCTGGAGGATTAGCACACAAATCACTGAGTTGATTCCTCAGCACCACATAAACCGGGTGTGGTGGCACATGCCTGTAATCCCAGCACTCCGGAAGCTGAGACTGGAGGATTGTCCTGGGTTTCAGACTAGCCTAGGCTACACAGGGAATTCAGGACCAGTTCTGTACTAAAGAGTGACAGCCTGTCTCAAAAAAAGGGGATGGGGACGATGTGCTGGGGTGTAGCTCAGTGGTAAAAAGTGCTTGCTAGGCTGGAGGAATGGCTCAGCCATTAAAGTACTTGCCTAACAAGCGCTAAATCAAGTGCTAAAGTACTTTAGTTCGCTTCCCCAGCACCACATAAACCGGGCGTGGTGGGGCACACCTGTAATCCCAGCCCTCAGGAGGCTGAGGCAGGAGGATTGCTGTGAGTTCAAGGCTAGCCTGGACTCCATAGTGAGTTCAGGACCAGCTTGGGCTACAGTATGAGACCCCATCTCAAAAGATTTAAAAAAAAAAAAAAAGTGCTTGCTGCATAGGCAAGCACAAGTCCCCAGGTTTGGTTCCCCAGCACTACATAAACCAAGTGTGGTGGCGCACATCTGTAATCCCAGTACTTGGGAGGGAAGGAGGACTGCTGTGAATATGAGGCCAGCCTGGGCCACGCGTTGAGTTCAGGACCAGCCAGGATTACCAGGTGGGTGAAGGAGAGGCAGGGGCAGGGGCAGGCAGTAGGCAGGGAATGCTGGGAATAGGTCCTGGGTTCAATCCTCAGTACCTGTTAAAAAAAAAAAAAAAAGTTAGCCAGGGGCAGTGGTAGGTATCTGTAGTCTTAGCTAGCTGGGAAGCCGAGGCAGGAAGATTTTTAGAGATCAGCAGGGAAAACCAAGCGAGACCCAGTCTCAATAAAGGTTCTTTAATGTAACTTCCCCATCCTTATGTACCATGAAGTTTTATATACGATTAGTGAGAGATCGACTGATAGTGTCCCCAACAGGCTACCACCATCTTGACAGTCCCAGATGGATGGATTTTATTCTCCTTCCTACAGGGCCCACACATCTGTCTGCTCCAGTACTGTGTCTGTAGCTCCATTTCTCAGCACACCTTCCGGTACAACTACTTCCAGGCAGCACTATGGCTACTGATCTGTAATCATAATCCTTAGAGAGAACAGCTTACCTTACCAAGATTTCTACAGTGACATCTTGGTTCAAATTAAGCCTTTGGCTTCACTTTATAGCAATCAAAACAAATACAGACATTACATTCTATCTCACTTAAATCCTAGAGTTTCAAGAGTATCAAATGCAGGCTCCGTTGAGCCAAACTTGGCCGAATATCTTCAGACACTAGCTGGCTCCGTTGAGCCAAACTTGGCCGAATATCTTCAGACACTAGCTGCTCAACTAACCCTGAGGATCACTATTAGCCAACTGGAACCATCTTTGAATCCAAGCAGTTTTACCAGCTTTTATTATAAACACCAGCACATTTCAAGTTCCCTCTTTTGTTCACAAATATAGGACTTTTTTTTTTTCTTCTCAAGTATACAGCATGAGACACAGCATCCAGGCTCTCCGGCTCTTACAGACATTTCCTTAGGACAAGCTTAGGCTTAGCATCCACAGCCCACCCCCTTGGCTGCAACCTGACTTCTGGATTGCTCAGGATGGTTGCGTATGATGCCGATTCCAAGGATGGGCTTGGTACAGTTTTGAATCCCGGGGTAACCTGAAAAACATGGCTCACTGCATGCATTAAAGGCTGCGCATTGAAAAATACGCCTCCTGTGGGAGGGCTTGGGACCTGCTTCTTGTTGGAACACACAGCTCGGGGCTTCCTGCCAGCAGCGGAGACTCTGAAAAGGACGGTGGTGAACGTGCAAAGACCCAGCAAGGTGAGTGAAGAGAGTGTCTCTCCACTGCAGGGCATGGCTAAGGCTCTGCATTCTGGAGGTGGGGCAGAGATAAGGGGTGGCGGAGGGTGTTAGACAGTGGCCTTAAAATTACCTGATTTAATTAATCCACATTGTAACTCAAAACTGCACTAGAACTACACTGGACCCTCCCAATTTCTCTGGAAATTGGATTACTCAAATTTAGACTCCCAAGTCATGTATCATGTATTCCGAAAATACTTCTGTGAACACAGGGCCAAAAGGAAGCTATTCAGGCTATGATTTCTAGATTGAACTCCACAATCCCTCCACCCCATCTAGATGACCCTCTGTTTGGAAGACAAGGAATAAAAAAGTTCTTGGGGGAGAAAGACTACAGGGTTAACTTCAGCTCCCCTGTTCTTCTTAGACATGATGTTTATAGTACTGAGCTCATGTCATCCACTTCAGAAGGGCAATGGCAACTAGACCCCACAAGAGCGTGGCACCTGGCCTTCAGAAGCTCCCTCACTGAGGCCACAAGGTACTGGCTGATGGAAGCATCTTCCCGACTGAACAGGCTGGACAGTATCCTGGAGAACGGGCACAGTTAAGGAACCCACACGAGTCCCTGGAGCACCCTTTGATTCTGGGCTTTGTGTAAAGAAAGCGGGGGGGGGGGGGATTTCTGCCTAAGAAAAAGCCCTCCTGGGCTGGCTGGCTACCCTGGGAGGGAGTACAGGGCAAGTGGGCTGCAAGTACAGCGTCCCGTTTCAGACCCACAGACAATCCTCACGGTGTGGATGAAATTCACCCGTGAGTACCGGCTACGTGAGGCCTCACACAGTCTCTGGGGTGGATGCCAGGCCATTCCCCAGCTGCCACCCACACTGCCACCTTGACCACAGCCCCAGCCTCTCCATTCCGAGCGAACAATCAGAATCATGTCTTACAAAGAACAGACTCCAAAAATATATATAAATAAATAAAAACCTTAAACATTCTTACAGGGATCTTAAAGAACAGAATACATGTTAAAAACTTCAGTAATTTATATCAATTTTAAGCGATACTTTATATACAATGGGGAAAAAAACACATGCATAGTCCAAATACAATGTTGAAAACAGCATTTTCATAACAAAAAAACCCCCGAACACTAAGTGTTAATACCATGTACATGAATTCAAGAAGGACCACCCTTTTTGTCTGTTGCACACAGTTTATTTAACAATATGATATAAGAAATGAGTTGGTACTTTACCATTCTATACAGTGATTGAATCTTCTTGAATTTTCTTATTTATAGTAATTATAGCGCTTGCATGATTTACACTAGAATTGCTTTTCCTCATTTCAAGTTTCACATAGAAGAAAGAAAAGAAGGCTTCTTCTCTATTAACATTAGCATGGTCTAAGAGAGTGATCATCCCTATTTTTGTCTAAAACCAGTTTTATCGGAGAAACAAAGCAACAATTTCTACATCTGCAAGACAAGAGTTTGGCTTAAGCCAGCATGTATAGATAGATGTGTGTGGGTGTGTACGTGTGTGCACGCCGGAGTCAATTCCTATCGTCCAGGGGTAATACTTGGAGACGCCCACAGAGTTCACTATAGAAAAAAAATCTTCCCGCAACATCAGACAGTTATCGGGATACATTATAAGATGCATTATTTCAGGAACCAGTTTCTGAGTATTATTTTTCTTCTCACTTTAAAACATAAATGTTTAAAGTCTTGAAAATACAAATAAAAAATATGAATATAATGAACTTGTTTTTCCCATTAAAAAAAGGCATGAGTCACCAGCAATGACAACAAAAAGAATCCAAACAAGCCCCCCACCCCCCAAACAAGAACAAAACAGAAAAAAAAAACAAACAAAAATAAAAACAACAAAAAGAGAGCGAGAGACCAGATATTTAAATCAACTGGTTTTTAACAAAAAAATATATTCTTTGTATTGTTTCTTTAAACATCAATCCACTCTTCCATGGCTTGGAAGTCACAGTTCCATCCAGGAGTTAAAAAGAGCCTAGATGCCTGGATTTTCAGTACAAAAGGTCCAAGAACATGGGGGAAAAAAGTGATGCTCTCATAATGCTACAAACCCTCCACAAACTTTTCTAGCGTGTCTCCCGTAGTGTCACCGACCAGGGACAGTTCGCTGGACAGTGCGCTCCTGTTGGGGGTGTTCAGCTGGGGGAGCATTGCACTCTGTTCAGGGTTCCCCAGGTGTCCTTGGTCCATGGAGCTGGCCATGGTGACTGCAAGTCCAGGGTGGGGGGAACCAGTCTGGGGCGAGACATGGTGTGGAGAAGGCTGGGGCTGTATCCGTGGTGACGGGCTGGAATGTGGAGGCTGGGACTGGGGCCGTGGCGACTGGACAGGGGCTGGAGACCGCACCTGGTTACTAAGGGATGTGGCAATCTGCTGGCCAGGGAGATGCGAGGCCTGTGGCTGTCCTGAGAGCATGTGCTGCTGGGGGCTCATGGGGTTCGGCTGGCCTGGGGAACCCATCTGCTGCTTCATCTGCTGCTGCTGCAGAATCCGCTGCTGCAGGGCCTGCTGGATGCTAGGGGCACCGTCGGCCCCCAGCCCAGGCTGCCCCATCTGGCCCAGCTGGCCCATCGGAGCGGCCATTGGGCCCAGGGAGCTGCCCTGGATGGGGAGGTGCTGCTGCATACGCTGCTGTGGCAGGGCTGGAGCATAGCCTCCCGGTCCCTGTGGCTGCGGAAACTGGCCGTGCCCAGTCATGGCCCCTGCCATGCTGGTACTGCCTTGTTGCTGCTGCTGTTGCTGTTGCTGTTGCTGCTGCTGCTGCTGCTGTTGCTGCTGTTGTTGCAGCAACTGCCTCCTCAGCATCTCTCGGTACTGCGGGTTCATGCTTGCCATGTTGGGGTTGTGTCCTGCGTTCATGATGTTCAAGGCCTGACCCTGGGGATTCAGGCCTCCCATGGCCTGCTGCTGTGGTGGCACGCCAGGCCTCGGCACACCGGCTTGCATGGCGTTCAGGTTCTGCAGGCCGGGCTGCTGGTGCATGCCAGGCTGGGACTGGAGGCCGGGTTGGGGCTGCATACCAGGCTGATTTGCCACATACTTGGCTGTGCGCTGTTTGATGAAAGCTGCCATTAGCTGTGGGTTCGATTTGAGAATATTCAGCACTTGCTGCTGCTGCTGAGGGGAGCTGGGTGACTTCAAGGTCCGCAGCAGGTCCTGCAGGGCGCTGGGTGATATGCTCCTGGGTGGCTGCACACTGGGCATCCGTGGCCCTGCCACAGCTGCCTGGGCCTGCATGGACATCACAGGCCGGGGCATGCCTGTCATCTGCTGCTGCTGGGGGATGGGTGCCTGCTGCCACTGCCCTGGTGGCATGCTGGGCATGACAGGTCCAGTGACCTGGCTGGGTCGGGGCACATTCAGGCTCACAGGGGCCATCTGGCTGCCTGGGGTCCCCATGCCTGTGCGTCCAGGGGGCATGCCATTGTTGATGTTCACTCGGTACAGGTGCTGCTGCTGTTGGGCCTCACGCTCAATCTGCCTGGCTGCCTCTACTGCTGCGGGTGGGGGCTGGGCAGGGGGTGGGGGGGCCTGCACCTGGTTGGTGGGCTTTCCAGCCGAGACCGTGGTAGGGGGCTGAGTTCGGGCCACACTGGAAAAGCTGGCTGGTGACATGCTCACAGGTGAGGGCTGGGGCTGGGCAGGGGGCTGTGGCGTCTGTGGCGTGCTGGGCTGCTGTGTGGGGGTCCCGGGTGGCGCTGAGGTAGGAGAAGGCAAACTCTGCTGAGGCACGTTGCGGGTGTTCATGGTGGCCATCCGCCGGCGCATAAGCTGGGCCTGCTGCAGGCGGTGCTGGATCTGCTGCTGGCGGAGCTTGTGTTTGATGTTGAGGCAGAAGGGCACAGGGCATTTGTTTTCTTGGCAGTGTTTGGCATGATAGCAGCAAAGAGCGATGAGCTGCTTGCACACTGGGCACCCTCCATTGGTTTTGCGCTTGCAGCCTTTGGTGTGCTGCACGACCCGCTTCATCTTCTGGCAGGATGGCAGTGAGCAATTGGCGTTGCGGCACTGGCAGGCATGCACCAGGGACTGGATGCAGCGTTGGATGCTGAGGCGCCGGGATTCCTGGGGACTCTTAGACTGGGGCTCACCCTGGCTGCTGCCCTCGTCGTCTAGACCTAGCCCCCACTTTACCATCTTATGGGTGTGGCTCTTCGTGTTGTAGCAGTTGATGCAAAGGTCGTAGTCCTGCAGCAAGGGAGAAGACGGGCCAGAATAAGCACAGAGTACAGCATGAACAAAACCCTGATTGCCCTTCTCCAATGCTGGACCTGAGCCTGGGCCTGACCCTGACCTGCTCACACATTCACAAAGGATACGGTGCCTGCCTGAGGCACTAAGAATAGACACTGGCCCTCTTCCTTCTCTAAACCCCACTCCTTCTTTCCTTTTTTTCCTTCTTTTGGTTGCTGAGGAAAAACACAGCCCCTGCCACATACCCATGTCCTCACATCAGACCATGAAACCCAAGGGTCAGAGAACGAGGGACACTGGCCATTTCCTCCAAGGGCCACCAGAGACCATGGGACAGAGGCATGAGCTGGCCAAAGAGCAAGAAACAGTCTTCTCATCACAGAAGCCCAAGCGCTCACACCTGGCAGCAGACCATGAAGCACTGTATCTGAAGGATGAAGCCCTGGGACCGGGGCTGGAAGCTGTACTCAAGGAGGGGATATCAAGACCCAGATTAGAAAGGAAGAAAGACGAGTCAGGCATGGGGGCGTACGCCTGTAATTCCAGCACTTGGGAGGCTGAAGCAAGAGGATTGCAATTAGTTTGAGGTCAGCTTGGGTTCCACTGTGAGCTCAGGACCAGCCTGGACTGTACAGCTAGACTCTGTCTTAAAAAAAAAAAAAAAGTAGAAAGATAATGGAGGCAGCTACAGGAGGTTGGCAAAAATGAAGAGAGACATTTAAAAGTGGGCAAAAAATGCAGATTCAAACAGGGACAGCCTTCATGTTGTCCAGGACCTGCCAAACGCCACAGATCAGGGCAAGGTGCCCATGGGGCAGTGACTATGGACCATCCTTGGAGGAACAAAGTGAGCAGTGGTTAAGTGTGGAATCTGGGACTCTTTTATCTATAGAGAGATAGTCAAAAGGTGAGGGACAGCCTGACACACAAGCCTGTGAGCAGCAGCCTGAGCCACTCTGCAGCAGGGAGCCAGTGAGCCCTCTACATAGTATATCAGGATTAAGCAAGGGGTTTCAGGGGTTTGAGACCCAGACCGAAGGCCAGAGGGCATCCCTGTGCAGGCAGGAACCAAAGGAACACAGGGTAGAGGACAGCACGTCCTTCTACCTCCCGGCCAGCTGCTGCACACAGATGCCAACTCTGATATCCACTCTGGGTAGGTCCAGTAGGGAAGTCAGTACTGGGGCCTACCTCACACACAGTACAGTGCCAGCGCGTCTCCACATGGTGTTTGCACTCATTACAGGTATAGACGAAGCGGTCCTGGCCCTGGGTGTGCAGCTCTACTAGCATGCACAGTGTGGACCACTTGGAGCGGCGCAAGGAGGAAAACTCCCAGTGCTTGTCTCTGGCCAGTGTGAGGAAGGCGTCACGCCCATCCATGAGGTCACAGCTGAGCAGGGGGTCAGGGTCCACGATGGGGGGCAGGGTGTTGATGACAGGCCCGGCATGCAGGTGAATCACAAAGAAGACCTGAAGAAAGGAAATGTCTTAGTCCCACAAAGAGGTGACATGGGTTCAGGACACCTTTACCTGCAGAACAGGAGGGTGCTGAACCTAGTACCTGCTCAAAAGCCCTGGCTGCTTGGGATGGAAGTGGTGACAAACCGCACAGTAATACCAAACTAGTTAGTTCTGCCTGCTGGAGGTGGCCTCCCTTTTACCACTGACTTTTTTAGTGCCCCAGGATGGCTGGCCTTACAACCTTCACCTTCTTCCTGGCAAGAGGCAGAGAGGCTGCTTCTCATGGCTTTAGGAACACCTAGTCCCTCCCACCCAGCCCGTGCCACTACACTACCTCCTTGTGCTTCTCCATGGTGGCATAGAGCTTCTGAGACAGGTCGTTAGACACGTTGGGCATGCTTGGCTTTTTCTTGTTGGCGCGGCTGATGCTGCTCTTATTCTTGTTGGTCTTTTTGTTGTTCTTCTTCTTGGCATTCTTGCTGTCACCCTGACTGCCCTGAAACCACATGTGCAGCTGTCAGAACGGGCAGCCTTCTCTCCCACGCCTGGCACGACACCCAGGCCACGGAGCACCCGAGAGCCCAGCCTAAGGCAGGGCACTCCTAGGCCTCATGCTACCAGAGGTGCAAAGAAAGGCCTGACCACATTTCCTCTTCAGGGAAGTCAACACTAGCTCAGAGGCTAACAACCAGGGCAGAGCTAAAGTTTTCCATAGCCCCCATTATTGCACTGGATGGGAGACAGGCTACATTTTGGCCCGCCTGCTCATCAGCTTGTTTTCCTTCTCTTGAGAAGGGCTTCAAACATTCACAGTTGTGAGCGTGTTCAACAGAAGACACAGGAGAGATGAAACAGGGAAGATGCTGTCCTGGTAAGAGCAGCAACTCCCTAACAGCCCTTCTATACCACGTTGCAGACCCACTCTCTCCTGCCAGGGCCCTTAATCTACTGTTAGCAATTCAATTACCTGGGTAAAGTTAGAGCCTCAGTTCAAACGTTCGTAAAATTTGTTTAGAATTCAAAGAGGAAAAGCTACTCAGATTTGGTTCAGAGATTTTTATTTTACTGCATTTTATTTTTTGGTACTGGAGATGGAAACCAAGGCCTTCACAGTGAGCTACACTTCCAGCCTATTTTTATTTTTGATTCTGAGGCAGGGTGTCACTAAGTTGCTAAACCGCCCAGGCCATGCTGAAACTTGTGATGGTCTTCCTGCCTCAGCCTGCCAGAGGGGTAGGATTACGTATTGAACTGAACTCATCTTCCTTCCTCAACTTCCCTTGCCAAGTCCTAGATTACAGGACTGTAGGTGTGCATCTCCTGTGCCTTGTTTTTTTTTTTTTTTTTTGAGACAGGGTCTCGTTCTATTGCACAGGCTGATCCTGAACTCTCTAGTGTAGCCCAGGCTGGCCTCGGACGCAGGACAATCTGCCTGTGTTAGCTTTCTGAGTGCTGGGATTACGAGGCAGCACCACCACACCAGGCTTTTATGTGGTGCTAGGGAACTGAACTTGGGTACTTAGCATTTACTAGGCAAGCACTCTAACCGCTGAGCTATTCCTCCAGCCCCTGTGCCTTTCTTTGCTATGCTGGTGTGAATTCCAGGCAAGCACTCTACTGCTATGCTTGCTACACCCCCAGCCCCAAACCCAAAGCACTTCATTTTAATAAGCAGAAAGAGAGCTGGGAAAGAGTATCCATTTGGGGAAAGACCGAACTGTACTCTATATAATAAGGGCCTAGAGACACTGTTGGTACCAAAGGAGATGTGACAGAATGTCATGTTGGGGTCCTGGACGGGTCCTCAGAACAGAAAATCTATTGGATGAAGTATAAACTTTAGTTAATGGACCAACATGGGCTCATTAAGTGCAACAAAGCTACTACACTAATATGTCAGTAACCAGAGAAACCAGACACTAAACTCTGCTCAACTATTCAGTAAGCCCTTAAAACTGCTCTAAAAAATCAAGTCCGTTTTAAAGAAATTAGATTATTCAGAGCAATAGCATTTCGGTTTATTTTTTCTTTCAATTTTACCTACACGTTTCTCTTGATGTGATTTTTCTTTCCCAAAACCGGGGATACACACATGAAGCTGCATCCTCTTTCTCTCCAACCTAGCACTATTGCTAGCGTTTGTTTTCCATCTCTGTGAATTCAAGAAGAACTTGATTTCTAATGGCAAAACAACAGTCTACTTTGTACTGGCCATAACTGAAATTAACCCGTGTGAGATGCTAAGGTCTGCTCAGAAACCCCAGGGACTCAGGCTGCACTCATGCTGCCTGTGTACTCTGTTCTTTCTTTCTTTCTTTCTTTCTTTCTTTCTTTCTTTCTTTCTTTCTTTCTTTCTTTCTTTCTTTCTTTCTTTTTGAGACAGAGTCCCACTCTGTAGCCCAGGCTGGCCTTGGGCTCAAGGCAATACTCCTGTCTCAGCCTCCCGAGTGCTGGGATTACAGGTGTGCACTACCACGCCCAGCTTATGTGGTGTTGGGGAATCGAACCCTGGTACTTAGTGCTGACGTGCCTTAACCCCTGAGCCATTCCTCCAGCTCCTGCTCGCTGTACTGTTAAGAGGACTAGGGCTGCCTTGCCAATGATGAGACCCAAAGTGGATAGTGCTGGGCATGTAGCAGCCACTCAACAAATTACAAGTATCCTAGCGTGATCACATTTGACCTGGGGCTTCAGATACTACCACACACCAAGAGCTCCTCCCGGTCTACAGGGCCCACCTCATTTATATCCTTTGGGACTTTCCCAGGTGTCTCAACAGCCTAGGAAAGTATCACTGCAGGAACACAGGTGACGTAACAGTTCTGGCCTCACAAAAGAATTAATAGTATTTTCCTCACATTCCACAAAGGCTCAACCAAGGGCCTTGACTGCTGCCCTGAAAATTCATTATACATTTCCTCTGCACCTCCACCTACAACGCAATCTACTCCAGCATCACCACTTACTGGAAAGCCACACATGCTTCATGTTCCCTAATGCAGCGATCCATAACCCCTCTGACCCCCTGTGTGGTGGGAAGGGTCTCTGCTCACATGCCACCTTCTAATACTCCCATATTTTCCCCAACCTCTTCACTTTTGGGCTCCTTTCTCCTCAGAGCTTTCCCAATCACTATAAAGCACACTGTGCGGTAAGTCCCCTCCAGTATCTCCTATTAGAACCCCTCCCCACCACGGCACAGAGAGGCTCCTAACGATTCACTTGACGTTCCTGATCTACAGGGAACAGTACCTCACGAGCAGGCCAGGTACAGGAAAAGCTGCCATAAAATGCAGGAACCAGGCCTGGCAACTGTCTGTCTGCTGGTTAATTAAGTAACTTTTGCTTACACCTACCTCCACTGGCTTCCTGGCTCCCAGGAAGGACAGTTTCCTCCTCTCTTCCTCCCCTCCATTCTATCCCTCTCTGGGTCTATCCCCAGGCCCCCAAGAATCCTAACGGGCACAACACCCAGACTCACTCTCTGCTGCACACAATGACAATCTGGGCATGTAAACAAGACCACTGCCATGGAAAGAACACAAGAGCAAATGGAAACTGCCCAGGCCACGTCCCAGGGCCCTAGCAGGCTTGGGGAGGGCGTGTACCTCGGGGGTCTCACTAGCCGCAGTGCTCTCTTCTTTTTTCCTTTCTTCTTCTTCCTGTTCTAGCTCCTTAATGCTCTCTTCCAACACATTGGGCCAGAAGTCTCCTTCAAAATAGGGCAACTCCTTGGCACTCGTGAGCCTGTCTTCAGTTGCTTGTTTGAAGATGTCCTAGGAGGAAGGAAAACACAGAGGTAAGATGATATCTATCTAATCTATCTACCTAATCTCTCTCTCTCTCTCTCTCTCTCTCTCTCTCTCTCTCTCTCTCTCTCTCTCTCTCTCTCTCTCTCTCTCTCTCTCGACAGGGTCTGGCTCTATAGCCCAGGCTGGTCCTGAACTCACTATGGAGCCCAGGCTGGCCCTGGACTCATGGCAATCCTCCTGTCTTAGCATCTCAAGAGCTGGGATTACAGGTGTGTGCTATCAAGCTTGGTTAATTTTTTACGTGGAGCTGGGGAATTGAACCCAGGGCTCTGGGCATGTTAGGCAAGTGCTTTCACCACTAAACCATATCCCCAGTTGAACCTTTTATTTATTTATTTATTTATTGAGACAGGGTCTCACTCTGTACAGCCCAGGCTGCCCTTGGACTCATGGCAGTTCTCCTGCCTCAGCCTTCCGAGTGCTGAGATTACAAGCGTGCACCACCACACCCGGCTTAGGTGGTACTGGGGAATTGAACTTGGGTACCCAGTGCTTGACTCTGCTTTAACTGCTGAGCTGTTCCTCCAGCCCCTAAATTGTAAGTACAGAGCAGAACTGCCATCAGCTATGACAAAGCCGTCACCTTCCTTCAGCGCAGGGTACCTTGTAGTCATGAATGATCCGCTCTGCAAATGCTTTGTCCAGCATCTTCTTATACCACTCCTGCAGTCGTTTCGGTTTGGGGATTTTTTGATCAGGAGGATGGCAATGGAAGATATAGTCATCTCCTTCGCTTGGGGGACAGGCCCAGATGTGCCCTGTTACATACCTGCGGGACACACTCAAGTCAGACAACGTGCCGTGAATCAGACCAGCTCCCAGGAATCAAGGCAAGGCCAGATACAATTGTGGAGAATGTAGAAAAAGAGAATACCACAACCCTTGTGGAAAAACCTAAGACACTTAAGAGGTTCCAAAACACTATGCTGGGCGTGGGGTTGGGTAAGGTTGAATCTGTATCGCTCACACACTCAATCTCAAGTCTAGATATGCTCGTGAAACACATGGCTCTCAGAGGCACACACCAAGGGCAGCTGAGGTTGCAGAGATCTCCTGTAACCTGCCTGGGAATGCACACGTCATCAAGGCACAGAACAGGTGGTGCATCAAGGGTGGCACTGAACTTTCTACATATTCACCTACACACTGAAGAAGCAGTTGAGTATTTCTCTCTGAGAAGTTAATGTCACACGTATCTCCCTCATTCTGTCCAAGACACTTCAAATACCTCAAACTTTTTAAAGTTTGATACGTCCGAAATATAAAGACAAAGTGCTGGAGAAAAAAAGTCAAGACACAAGGAAACCATGCACTGCAGAACTCCATTCCTATGAAATATCCAAAAAAGACACACCTATGGAAAAAGAAAGCAGATTAATGGCAGCAAGGGGGCACAGGTTTTATCTCCTGAAGGGAATGACAATGTTACAAAATTGATTTACAGTGATGGCTGCACAATTCAGAAAAGTCGCTGAAATCCATTGGCTTGTGAATCTGAAACAGAAATTTTACAATATGTGCATTGCTTAATAAAGTGGAAAGAGAATGAAAAATCAAAGAAAGACAAAGAGGTGCAATGGCACTAGGCTCTCCTGAACTCTGTGAGTACTTGTGAGACATCTACATTAGAAATAAAAGCACAGAAATCTTTAAATGAAAAGAACTCATTATTTCACAAAACAAACAGAGAGAAAACCAAAAGATCTTACTGTGAAAAATATAATCCAAACTCACCCTAATTTCTTCACATATTCTAGGTATCCAATAAGGATTTCATGGTAAACGGCTGTCCGGAGGCCTCGGGGCCGGAAAAAATGAATACTGTCGAGATATGATATGTACACACGTCTGTGGAGGGCAGAGGGACACATTTTAAACTCGTGGTATCTCTCAAACTTGAGATGACACATCAGCATTCCCAAAACTCTCCCGAAACAGGTTTGGTTTTAATAGTGGCTATGGTGCCCACAAAACTAGATAGGACAAAACTCAACTACACATCCCACTGTTAACTAAGGAAATGGAAATCACTTTCTGTTGCTCGAACGAAAGGGACAAAATCTCAGGGCTGGAGGAATATCACAGCTGTTAGAGTGTTTGTCTAACAGCACAAGGTCCTGAGTTCGATTACCATGCACCACACAGGGCAGGTCTGGTGATGCATGCCTGCAATCCTAGCACAGTACTCAGGAGGCTGAGGGAGGAGGGCTGCCATGAGTTTGAGGCCAGCACAGGTGAGTTCAGGACCAGATGGGACTACAGAGACCCCGTCTCAGAACAGAACAGAATAAAATAAAAATAAAATGCCGTTATCTATCTCTTCCCAGGCAGAGCCAAGACGGGATTCGGGCCACATCCAGGGCCTTCTATGAACTAACTCTGGGCAGAGATCCTTGACCCCAACAGGTGAATCCAACTCTCCCCTCCTCCTAAGGCAACAGGGAAACAATGGCAAGACAGGTGCCCACGCACATGCCACTGGCATCAAGATCCTTCATCCTCGACTAGTTTAGAGGAAAACAAAAATAACCAGTCTGGTTGATCAACGGTGCCTTGATTTATTTTCACCCAGCACCAACAAACACAGGGTCCTCTGAGACTTGAGCTGTTTACACACATGCTAAATGACACAGCCTCAGAAAGGAGGCAGGAGACTACCTTGTGTTTGGTGGAGGGCAATCAGAGCCGTACTCTTGGACGTGCATTCCAAAAAAACACACATCTACTCCATCAATTTCCTCAAAAGCAAAGAGGGCTTTGGTTCGATAAGGAAATGATTCAGACATTTCTCCAGAATCCACAAACCTGAAATAAAAGCCAGAGCCTGGTATTAGCAAATGCGGTACTTTACAAGGTGCTCTTGCTCTAAACCTAGTCAGTGTAGCAGTGCTAAATGCTAAGGGAGAGAATGCCCAGAGCACTCCTTATTGGCCTGAGAAGGCTTAGGGCTCTGACCCAGTTCTTCCTGACTTAATTTCTCAGATCCAAAGAACTGTACCTCTGCAAATGACTCTGGGGTTTGGGACAAGGGCTGGCTAGAGTTGCCAGTGCTGTGAAGACTGATGACTTGCCCAGGAGTCCTGCTGACACAGGATCTGCCAAGCAGGTAAGGGGACCTCTCTCACCACTTCTCTGAGGAGAAAGCACACAAACCGTGACTTCATCCCAGGCTTGACCTCCACAGTCTTGTCTGAGCTGGCCACAACTCTGATAAAAACCTCTCCAGCTTCAGGGTGATTCTGGCGCCGCAAAAACTTGTTCACTCGGTCTTCCAGGTGGTTTCCCAGCCTTGTGGTTTGTAATCCTAGAAGTTCAGAACGAGCAGGTAACAAGTTTAGCAAAGATTGCTGAGCGCACAGCATCCACCTTTCTCTGACACAGTTTGATACTTATTACTGTTCTCTAAGCACAGAACGGATGTAATTTGTCCTATGATATGAGAGGCTCGTAATGGACAATCTCAAGTACTCAGCAATCTGGGAAGCATTTATCTCCCTAGATATTTCTACCTTTTTCTAACAGTAATTGCTACAGAGATAGTTCAAATCTGACAGGCACTATAAGGCTGAGTGGAAAAGCAAGACTGTGCCCTTCTAAAGTCTAGAAGCTGGGATGAAGCCTGGGTGACAAACCTACTCTGACCCTGAGGCTCCATTGAGCCAAAAAGGCTTCTGCAGAGCTAGAAGCTTCTCAGGTGTGTCCAAAGGGTGTCACCAGTCAGGTTGCTTTCTATCCTAGGATCACACTTTAGGAACTCTTAAGAGCAGTTAAGAAAATGGCACATCATATATAAACTAGGAGACTGGGGCCTAGAATATTCCATGGCTGAGCAATTAAGCATCAGTCAAGGATGGCTTGTGTCTTAGGTGTATTCTGATCACCTGGAGGGAATAAGACAGGCATTAAACAAGTACTCTGCTCTGCCCTGGCCCACCACCCCTACATGAGGCAGCCTGTCCTGGGACAGCCCCCATGTGGCCACTGTGAATGAGTTGAAGAATTGTATAAAACACTAGTCATAGTACAGAAAACTCCTGTTAGGGGAGGAAAGATTGTATGAAAAAAACAATAAAAGACTCAGAGGGGGCTAGAGGAATAGCACAGTGGTTAAAATGTTTGCCTAGCAAGCTTAAGACCCTGGGTTTGATTCCCCAGCACCACATAAAGCTGGGTGTGGTGGCGCATGCCTATAATCCCAGTACTTGGGAGGCCTAGGAAGGACTGCCAAGTCCAAGGCCAGCCTGGGTTACACAGAGAGGTCAGGGCCAGTCTAGGCTACAAAGCAAGACCCTGTCCCCAAAGAAAATAAAACAAAACACCAAAACAACAACAAAACAGACTCAGAGGCTTCTGTAGATGATAGACTGGGAGGGGGTATGTGGTGACTAAACCCAGGTTATCAGGAAGCTAAAGTGGGAGGACTGCTTTGAGTTTGAGGTCAGCCTGGATCACATAAGGAGTTCAGCATCAGACTGGACTACAGAGGAAGACCCTGTCTTATATAATACATACATATATACATAAAAACAAACAGTGGTGCTGGGCCTGGCAGCACATGTCTATAATTACAGCACTCAGAGAAGTTGAGGCAGGAAGACTGCAAGTTTAAGCCTAGTCTGCACAACTTAGCAATATGAGACCTGGTCTCAAAAATAGCTCAGTGTGAAGGTCTTGGGTTCTATCTCCAGTAACCAACACACACACACACACACACACACACACACACACACACACTCTCTCTCTCTCTCTCTCTCTCTCTCTCTCTCTCTCTCTCTCTCACTCACTCACACACACACTCACTCACTTACTTTTAGGAGATACGGTCTCACTGTATAGTCCAGGCTGGTCCTGAATTCACTAGACCAGGCTAGCTTAGAACTTTTGCAAGCCTCCTGCCTTAGCCTCTTGAGTGCTGGGATTATAGATATGCGCCACCATACCCAGCCTATGTGGTGCCGGGGAATCAAACCTAGGACTTTGAGCTTGCAAGGCAAACCTTTTACTGCTGAGTTATTCCTCCAGCCCTTAATAAAAATTAACAGAAAACAAAACTCAAACAAAAACCCCCAAAATCAAACAATGGCAAATGGGGGGAAAACATGGAAAAATACACAATTTTAAAGCTATCCAAAGAAAGAGAACCTGATTTCAGGTCAATTTCATACATTGTTGAACATCTCAACACTTCACAGAGCTGTGCCATCAGGCTGGGCCCCACACTCTGCACTTTCGGCAGCCTGCAGCCATTCTCTGCAGTGTGGACACACTTCCAAAGGGGCCTCCAGGCCACAATGCCCATCTCTGATGAAGGCCCTGAAGTTTCCATCCCCTAGAGTTCATACACTGCCACCGAGCAAGTGTTCTCTTGTAAGGTGGCTTCCATTTAGAGCCATGGTGGCTCTCCCAGGGCCTGGGGCTCAGAGTGCTGGTCACTGTGTGAGCATGGAGCAGGGAGATGACCTAGTTCTAAGTGGCCAGAGAAGGATCTGCTGGCAAATGTTCTCCCATAATTTATAAAGTTTGCTGTCTAAACTAGCTTATCAAAAAAGCTAGTTGACATATAAGGGTCAAGTTAAGTAACCCCTTCAAGGGTGAAACAAGAAAGAGAACGTACGCCAGAGCAGCTTACAGATGAAAACTTGGCAAATGAGCTCCAGAACTATGTGCCTCGAAGCACCAGAGGAGGCTGGCAAAATCTATATAAATCCTTGAATACAGAGTCCAAGGAAGAGAAATCTTCCACAAACTTACTCTTAGCACTGAATTTGTTTTCTTTTCGAGGTCTGCCAGTTTTCTTCAAGCAGTTGTCACACACAAAGCTGCAAAGGAAAAAAAAATGAACGTGATTAATTATTTAACAGTGGAGTTGCCAAATCAATCAGACAAAAAATTGAAATACTTTGTTGGTAGTTTAACTTACATCATTGCGAAAGAGTATAGAGGTAGATAGCTTTGATTCTACTATTCCTAAGGCTGGCAAATATTTTAAGACCTAAATTTACTTATTTTCTTTTCTCGAGACAGGGTCTTGCTCTGTAGCCCAGGCTAGTCCTGAACTCACTATGCAGCCTCAAAGACATGGCAATCCTCCTGCCTCAGCCTTCTTGAGTTCTAGGATTACAGGTGTGTGTCATCGTGCCAGGCTTATGTGGTACTAGGAAATGGAATCCAGGGCCTTGAGCTTGTTAGGCAAGTGCTTTAACTACAGAGGTGTTACTCCAGCCCCTAACTGCTGAATTCTGAGAACAATGAAGGGAAACAGCTGCCCTCCCCTTGTCTATGTGTAGAACCTTTCCCTCTGGGCTTCCTTGATATCACAGGAAATCACTCACCCTGAAGGCCAAATGATGTCATAGTGCAGAACACAAATCTGATGCATCTTCCGGCCACACTCCTTGCAATCAACAAAACTGGAAGACAAAGAAAACACAGTGACATGGAGCTCCAGATGGAGTCTCGGCCAGGAATCTGAGGAGGTTCTCCAGGTCACATGTCAGCACCTCTGATGTCCTCTGATGGATCAAACTGTACACACACACACACACACACACACACACACACACACACACACACACACGTTTAGATATATATTTGAGACAGGGCCTCACTGTGTAGCCCAGGCTAGTGTTGGACTCAAGGCAGTCGTCCTGCCTCAGCGTCCAAATGCTGGGATTACAGGAACGTGCTACCATGCCTGGTGGTGGTACAGGGGAATTGAACTGAAGACCTTGTGCTTGCAAGGCAAGTGCTTTAATTGCTGTGCCATTCCTCTATCCCCTAACTGTACTTTATAAATGCATCTGCATAATTCTCTAAGAGGAAATGGATTTTCTTGTCTTTTTTTCTGTAAGAGTTTCATTTCTCTTTTCTTCCAATCTTCCTTCTAATCAGGAATTAAACCTCTTTTTTTTTGAGACAGGGTATCACTCTGTAGTCCAGGCTGTTCTTGAACTCACTATGTAGCCCAGGGTAGCCACAAGTAATGGCAAACCTTCTGCCTTAGCCTCCAGAGTACTGGGATTCAAGACATGAGCCATCACACCTGGCTTATGTGGTGCTGGGGTATCAAACCTGGCCTTCTATTGTGCCATTCCTCCAGCCCACAGAAAATCTTTGTCAAAGGCATATTACACAGGCCAACAATTCTGACATTACTATGCATTTTCAAGATTCATGCATTTATTTTTGTTCTTCCCCACCGCCCGAGTACTGGGAATTGAACCCAGTGCCTTCACACGGAACTACATTCCCATCTTTTTTTCTAAATTTTGAGACAGTCTAAGTTGCCTATGGTAGGGCAGGCTCTAACTTGCAAACCTCCTGTTTCTGTCTTCCAGAGTATACTACCAGGTCCAGTTTAAACATTTTTTCTTCTTAGATTTTTTTTTTTTTTTTTTTTGGTGGTGGTACTGGGGACCACACCTAGGACCTTCACACTAAACTACTACATCTTCTGCCCATTTTTATTTCTGGTTTTGAGACACAGTGTAAGTTGGTAAGTTGTTCAGGATAGGCTTGAACTCACAATCCTTCTGCCTTAACCTCCTGGAGTGCTGGTGTTACAGGCCTACACCATCAAGCCTGGCTTAATGTTTGTTCTTAAGTCTAAAAAATTTTATGATAGGGACCGGAAGGAGGCCAGTTAAGAGGGGCAAGCCACACTGCGCCTGAGGCTTGGGAGTCACACGCTCCAAGTGAACAACAGACGGTCAAACCCATCAGACCTGCTGGTAAACAGACAGGCTTCACTGGAGTACACACTGGCATGAGAAGAGGTAGCCCATCCGTTCCCCCAGAGCCCTTCTCTAACTGTAGTCAGTTACACACAACTGTGTCCTGTCACATCTAGGAGCCACCTCCTGGGGAGTCAAAACGAAGATGCTCGGAGGTGAAATTACTCCCTTACTGCCACCAGAGCACACACTCCTGTGGAAGGCTCAGGACGCCAGCAAGTATTGTGGCTCAGGCTCTTCTGGAATATGTCCTCTGCTCTTGCGGTCAACTGCCAGCCCCTCGCCCTTTCATCTTGTCACTGCATGTGCTGGGCATGCCTTCAGCCACCTTCTACCCTAATCTAGCCATTCGTCCCTATTTTCTTGGGGTGAAAAGGACCATGCCCTTGTCCTTGCCTGGTACTCTGGCACCCGTCTCACACCATGGGGTCATGTTTTTCCTTCAGTGACACAGCAGCCCCAACAGGTCTCCCTGGCATCTCTGCACTGAACACAGCTTCCTGGAGCCATGCTGAGATGAAAGGCTGGTAAGCTGGAACTCCTGCAACTGCGGTGCCCTCCAGACACTCTCTTCTCTCTACTCTTCTCTCCCTCCTCAAGGACATGGAAAACCCTACATCTGCTATGTGTTTGTGTCACCTGATATCACTTTTAAATTCTCATCTCTACCGTATCAATTACTATGGACCTCACGGCTGCTTCCCTAATCTTCGATCCAGACAGTGAGTTCTCTTCCACCTCCAATAGCTCTTGCTTTAATTCAAGGCCTCAGCTTCCTGCCTGTGATGCACCTGGAGTCTCCTAACTATTTCCCTGACTAGAGACTGAAGTCATTTTTCCAGATTCTCTCACGTCCTAGATCCAGGAGATCATGCTACACCAGTAACCAATGTGTTCTTCAAAACTTCCCTAGCATACATGGCATAAAGTCTAACCATCAGAAACACTATAAATGTGCCATGTGACATGCCCTTACTACGTGCCCTGCCTGTGCATCCCAAGGGGACATGAGGAGGGGCCTGCAGTTCTGACCATTCCAGGTGGCCTGTTTCATTCCTTTGTGTCTAGGATGTTCAGTGCCCCAACCATCCCCTTGGCCCCGCCCTCCCACTGCTACTTCCAGACAAATGGGACCTTGTCCATGAAACTAAACGCAAATGTGGGGCTGAAGGAATGGCTCAGCAGTTAAAGCACTTGCCTAATAAGTGCTTAGGCAAGTGCTAAGTACCTGAGCTCAATTCTCCAGCACCACATAAGCTGAATGTGGTGGTGTAGGCCACCGGTAATTCTAGCACTCAGGAGGTTGAGACAGGACGACTGCTGTGAGTCCAAGGCCAACCTGGGCTACAGAGTGAGTTCAGGACCAGTCTGGGCTATAGAGCCAGACCCTGTCTTAAAAAAATTAAATTGCAAAAATTGTAAATGCAAATGTGATGTCCCTCTGCTCAGGATGGGAACTCTGCTGTTGACCACAAACAGCCGAAAGGAGAGCCTCCCTGCCCTCACCTTCAGCTACATATTCCACAGTCTGGCCTCTGGTATCTGAATACTCTTAAAACTGAAAGGCTAACAGAGATGGAAAAGGAATTAAAAAATCATACACAGGAGGACAAAATGTGAAAAAGAGTTGTAGAATCAGTCCAGTCAGTCTTAAGGACACAAGTGGAGGGCTGGGAACATAGCTCAGCAGTTAAAACACTTGCCTTGCAAGCACCAAGTCCCTGAGTTCAATTCCTCAGCACCAGTTAATCTGGGTGTGGTGGCACACACCTATAATCTCAGCACTTGAAAGGCTGAGGCAGGAGGATCGCCTTGGGTTCCAGGCCAGCCTCTTCTACACAATGAGTTCAACGAGTTCAGGACTAACAAAGCAAACTCCTGTCTCAAAAAACAAAAAAACAAAAAACAAAACAAAACAAAAAAACAAAGGACAGACAGACAGACAGACAGAGGTGCAGGAAGTTTCCACACAAATCAGCACTTCGTCAAGGCTCACACCTCTGGTACTGTTTTTTAAGGTCTCACTCTGTAGTCCAGGCTGGTCTTTAACTCACCATGGAGCCCAGGCTAGCCCTGAACTCAGTAATATTCTTGCCTCAGCCTCCTGAATACTGGGATTACAAGCATGAACCACCAAGCCCAATTTATGTGGTACTGGAGAACTGAACTCAGGGCTTTGTGCGTACTGGGCAAGAGCTTCAATAACTGTGCCTCCAGCTTCTACACTTCTGGTTTTTAAAGTGATCTCATATCTGGATTCCAGGTAGGAGCAGAGACTAAGTAGCCTGCTCAATGTAAAACTACGTTTCAAAATGCAGCCCAGGTGGTAAGTCAGTCTTGTATTACAGTAACTGACCTCTCAGCAACTGGGAGGCTCAGGGCCAAGGAAGGGAGGGGCCTGCTCGGGGCCTTCAGTAAGTCCCAATCTGCATCGCCCAGAGCCACTGTGGCTGAAGCCTGCAGTAGTCAAGCAGGCCCAGAGAGGCATCTGTCTTGGGAACAGAAAGCAAGGGCATATGACAAGGCACTGGAGTACCCCACAGGACTCTACTGTAGGTGCCGCACTGACAGAACTCAAATGTCTCTTTACAGGGGTGTTCAACCTTTCTGGCTTGCCTAGGTTGCAAGGAGTTAAGAGGAATTCTCTTGGGCCTCAAATAAAATATATAATAGTTAACACAATGGAGCCCCCCAAAAAAAATCCCAAGAAAATAATGTTTCTATTCTCCAGTACCATATAAGCTGGGCGTGGTGATGCACACCTGTAATCCCAGCACTAGGGAGGCTGAGGCAGGAGCACTGCCATGAATTCAAGGTCAGCCTGGCCTCCAGAGTGAACATGTTCAGGACCAGCATGGACTACAGAGACCCCGTCTCAAAAAAATTTCTTACAAATTCATGTTAGGCTATATTCACACCTGCCCTGGGCTGTATGTGGGAGCCTGGGTTGTAAAAGCCTGCTTTAGAAGATACGACAAAGCAAATGACGCAAATGCAGCATTCTCATTATCAAAGAGAGTAGCAAGAATTTTAAAATTTTATTTTTATTTTTATGGTACTTGGGATCAAGTTCAGGCTAGCTTTCACAATAAGCTACATTCCCAGCACAGTTTAATTTTATTTTTTGGGAGGTACTAAAGGTCGAACTCAGGGTCTTCATCCTGAGCTACGTTCCTAGTCCCTTTTTATTGTTTATTTGAGAGAGTGCCTCAATAAGTCACATGTTTTCCAGGCTGGGCTTGAATTCAGAGTCTCCTGCCTCAGTTTCCCCAGGATGCTAGGATTACAGGTATATACTGCCAAGCCTGGCTTTTATTATTAATTTCGAGAGAAAGAATCTTGGTAAGTCACTAAGCTGCCCAGGCTGGACTTGAAAACTTGCAATCTTCCTGCCTCAGCCTTCCAGACTGCTAGGATTAAAGGCCTGTGCCACGAGGCTTAGCTGTACATTACTTTTACAGAAATAGGTTTCTAAGAGGTTTCTTTCTTAAACTTCCTTTGAAAGGATATAAGCCCTTTTTCATCAAGTAGTCCTGTCTATGGTCTCTGAAGAATCACACCAAATGGCTGCTGCTGCTTCTTTTCTGTGATACTAGAGACTGAACATCAGCTGCTCTGTCACTGAGCCACACTGCATACCCCCCCACCAACCTCAGCCTTTTATTTTGAGACAGAGTCTGGTTAAACTGTCCAGGCCAGCCTTGAATTTGTAATCCTCTTACCTCAGCCTTCCAAGTAGCTGGATTTATAGGCACGTGCCATAGCATGCCTACTTCTGAGTAGCTTTTTCAAAGACATCCATGACAAAATTACAAGTTCTAATGGCCATACAACCATCTACTCTTACTGTTAAAATATGGTAAGTGAAGAATATGGTAACAGTCTGTGTGCATAAAAAACAATCTACATCTAAAAGATAACTTCACATGAAAAATCCCATTCAGGGAAATATATCTGTAATGTTCTCTCCTCAACTCAATCATAAAATGTGACTTTCCTGATCTGAAACCAAAATTAAAAGTAAAAAAGACATGGTTATATACTCACGGTTCAGGGTCTAAAGTATCATTTTTCTTTTTTTCAAACTGATCCTTGGAAATTGTCCTTGTTGGGGGGGGGGGGGGGGGAGAGGAGAAAAGAAAAACATTAACTACAATTTATCTGTTAAGTATAAACTATTTCATCTCTGGAATATTTCATAGCTACTTCAAATAATAAATGATAAGCTGAAATCTCAAGCAGAAATAATGCATATAAAAATTATTTCCACAGAACTTACTACCCTTTGTTTTCCCACACATTCAACTATCACTTTCTTTTTTCTTTCTCTCTCCCTGTTTTTCTTTCCCCCTACGCCCAGTGCTGGGATTAAACTGAGGGTCTTGTACACGTTAGGCAAACACTTTACTACTGAGCTACTCTCCAACTCTTGAGTCCCACAATCCAGTTAATCACACAATTAGATCAAAAAAATTAAGATGATAGGGAAATAAACGAAGCATGCAGAATCCTAGTCACTTTGATTTGTCTCTGCTAGGCTTGTTCTGTAGGTGAGTAATAGAAAACTGAGTTGTAGAGGAAGCATCTACACCACCTGCCCATGGTCTCTAAAGAATCACACCGAACGGCTTCCATGGCAAGGCCCTCCTGACTGTGGGATTTGGTTATTCTGAGACCAGACTTCCAACATGGTCAGAAGCAGGGATGATGGGAAGCTCGGTCTAGAGAAAGGAAAAAACTACAAAACAAAGGCAGCCTGGGACATGCAGTGGCTAGGGGGCTTTCTGGGTATGTCAAGCACATAACTGAGTTGAGCCCCCTCTGCCCCCCTTTGAGACAGGGTCTTGCTCTATAGTCCCAGCTGGTCCTGAATGCCCTATGGAGTCCAGACTGACCTGGGACAACAATCCTCCTGCCTCAGCATCCCAAGTGCTGGGATTACACGCATGCGCCACCCCACAGGACTGCTGTGGTGCTAGGGAATTGAACTCAGGATCCTGAGCCAACAAGGCAAGCGCTTTAACCACTGAGCTATTCCTTCAGTCCTGAGCATCTATTTTGTGGCTCTCCCTCTTCTTGTCATGTCTGGTTATTCTGCCATTCAAAGTAAGTCTAACAGAGAGTGTGCGCTGGTGAGAAAAAGGCTATTGCAGTGCACATGTGAATTCATAAAACTCTTACTTGTCCACACTGGAGCAGGATGGAGACACGCTAATACTTTAAGTTAGAAAACGGGGATGGACAACACTTGGATTTTACTAATCTGCATTAGCTCAATGACTTAAAGGACAGCTTAAGTGAAAGATAAGCTCCAAGATAAAAAGACAGGATACAAAACGTACTCTGCGCTAACGCCATTTCTCTGGTCAGGGCTACCTGGGTTTCTTACATGTTAATAAAAATTCACAATTTTCCCAACTGGAAGTTGATGACCACGAGGAAAAAGCTTTTTTTTTTTTTTTTTTTTAAAGAAGAAATACCTTAAGACCAAGACAGACCACTGAATAGTGAGACAATGTAGCAACCCTGCTCTGAATGCAGGAAAAATGCAGAGGCAATACTGCTGTTAGGCAACCATTATTGTGCTGTTTTTTGGGGGGAGGGGCATAGTTGGTGACTGACCCAGGAAGCACAGGCTACCTTCCATAGCCCATTTTATTTTGATACAAAGTCTCCCTAAATTGTTCTGTTTGTCCTTAACTTGATGATCCTCTTGTCTTTGCCTCCCTATGACCTGGGATTAAAACTGTGCATGCTCAGCTAGATGCCTTTTTTGGGGGTGAGTTTTTTGTTTTAGTTTTATACAGTATTGAGGATTGATTCCAAGATCCTCACAATGAGCTACAACCCAGTCCTTTTTCTTTCTTTCTCTTTCTTTCTTTCTTTCTTTTTTTTTTTTTTGAGACAGGGTCTCACTCTGTGGTCAGGCTGGTTCTGAACTCACTTCGGAGCCCAGGCTGGCCTCAGACCCATGGCAATCCTTCTGTCTCAGACTCCCGAGTGCTAGGATTACAGGTGTGCACCACCATGCCCGGCTTATGTGGTGCTGGGGAATCGAATAGGGTTCTTAGCGCTTCCTAAGCAAGCGCTTTAACTGATGAGCCATTCCTCCAGCCCCCCTTTTTGTTTCTTTATTTTCAAATAAGGTCTCGCTAAATCCTTGAATTGCCTAGAATGGGCATGAATTTGTAATCTTCCTGCCTCAGCCTCCCAGAGTGCTGAAATTACAGGTATGTGCCACACCTTGCTTAGATCCCTACACCTTTTTTTTTTTGAGACAGGGTCTTACTCTGCAGCTCAGATGCTCAGACTGGTCCTAAACTCACTATGTAGCCCAGGCTAACCTTCAACTCACAGCAATCCTCCTGCCTCAGCCTCCCAAGTGCTGGGATTACTGGTATGCACCATAATGCCCAGCTTTATGTGGTACTAGAGAATCAAACCCAAGGCTTTGCATTTGCCACTGGGCCATTCCTCCAGCCCCAGATGGCTACATCTTTAAGTACAAATGTTTACAAGCACATACACTTACTTAGTTAAGTGTGGGCACAGCTGACATAAAAAAAATATACTGCACAAAAAATGCAATGGCCTGCTCTAATCACAGACGAGAGAGGGAGTAATAAGATAGTACTTACGTCTGGGGCTGTGAAGGGTCGTCACCCAGGGTCACATTCTCGCCCTGGATCTCTGTGAAACACTTCTCACAGAAATGATACCTGTCAGCAAGAAGGCCATACTTGGGTGAACTGGTCCATCATAACACACAGCCACCCAAGCAACGAAGCCACCAATCAGAGCAGGGCAGAGCACCACGACGAAGGGGGGGCGTTGTTGGTTGATTGATGGGTCAGTGAGGACAATGAAAGGAACAAGGGGCAGGTAGGGAAGGGTAGGATTAGAGAACAGGGAAGGGAACAAATAGCACAGACACAGAGGTAAGACGCAAACACCAGACAACACAGAGCAGAAAGCCAAGGCAAAGCATTGATTAGCATTCGGTCTCATTGCACACATCACAGGCCATCATCACTAACAACGACAGGCTGGGTCCAGCTCCAAGACGCAAATGACAATTTTAAGGAGTTGTCAATATTAAGACTGCATGGAGCCTAAATTTAGGACTCTGAATTTTGTTATAAAATTAAATATAACGCCAGGGTTTGAGACAGAAAAAAATTGGGGGACAAAACAGTCTAACGAAGGCCTTAAAACAGCAATTTAAACTGAAATAACTTTATTTTTCAAACTGGAAATTTTACGCCTGACAGTGATTCAGAGGCTTAAGCACAGAGCCAGATCTGTAAATGTGCGATAATGGTGGGCACCCAGGACTGGTATTGTTTCCTGTTATTTTTTCTCATGTTAATCACTCAGCTAAATGTGTTATAATACAAATGAAACCAAATCCATATTCTAGACAAACATTTAACAGAAATGCAATCAGAGTCAAAGACTTTTCCAGGCATTTATTAATAAGAATATATGGAGAAAATTATGATATATTGTATAAATGATACAATATATGTAAATCCTTGAACGATCTCAAAGACTTAAAATTCAGTTCCAAGCTTTGATTTGAAATTTCAGTTCTGCAACCAATCATTCATCAATCTGAGATGCTTGTCGAATGACTGTTCGGACTTGGTGATGACCCCAAGTTGAGCAAATTTAGAGTTCATCTTTACAGTACAATCTGCATTTGAGAAATTATCCATCAGCCTAACTAATTATATGATTTAACAACTGAGCCTGGGCTCAAGCTATCAAAAAGCGATTGAAATAAAAACTATTAAATGTTTGGAAAGGACACGAATGAAAAAAATCAACAAATATGCAGGCAGATATCGCAATAATACAAGATGAACACACAAGAATACTATAAAATAAACAAGCTGAATGGAAGTGAATTACACAAGCAAAAAGAACGAGTATAAAGCAGCAACAGCAGCACAATAAAATGCAGGTTTAGTGCTCAAAACTATGTCTACAAGATGCCAGGAAGTATTAGTGTGAAGAGACACTGTGACGAGACTGGAATGCCACACTGGACCCAAGTACAGAGTGGGAGGCGGCCGTGGTACTTCACTCGCTCACTTGCTTGCTCGCTCGCTCACTCACTCATCTGGCTTGCTTGCTTAGCTGTGGCCACCAAAGGAGGCCTCCCCCAGGTCCCAGGGCTGGTCTTCATTCAACACATCCATTATTACTATATTCCCAGCTAGGTTTCACTAAGTCACACAGCAAACCGAAGCATAAAACTTAAGAGCACGCACAACATCTCAAGATCATCCAACTTTTCACACTTGGCCGAGGAGGAACTGGGCAGATTCACTGTTGTAACAACTAGATTAATAATAGTTTCCTCTGGAAATTATTTTGGGCAAATTCAATAAATTCTGCCAAGGTTAAAACACTGGCTAAAAACATACAAATTAATATTGCTTTTAAATATCCATTTAAACATATTTATATATATGAATTTCTGAATGAACTATAACAATATTCTGCTTTTTCAACATTTTGCAAATATTCTCATGGAGCCTTAGAATTATATATTAAAAAGAATTCTCACATTTAGGAGGTCATGGTCATCACGGGCAAGAAATAAAGTACAAAAACTATAAACCAATTCAGTGGCAACAAAAATACGCAAATTAGACACTCCTCAGGGTCAAGTATTTCCCTATGAAAAACAAAATTCAGAAGCATGTCCCTCATTATAGAGCCACTGCAGCACATGGGCCCGTGAGAAGAGGACTGCAGGATGGTCTTCAATGAAACTAACCGTCAGGACAGGAAAGGAGACTAAATTGACAATTTTAAATCCTGAGCAAATTCACTGCGTTACTCCTAGCATCTCCCAGAAAACAAGACCCACAAAACCATCAGTGGAAACTGACATAGAACAAGCACTGATGGGTGAATGGCAGCTGGAAATGGCTAAGGGAACCAAAGCCTCCATGTATATATAACCAGCTCCTACCCCTGAGAATCTCAGAATCCAAAAGCAGGAGAGAGAGAATGCGAACCGACTGAAGTGTTTGTTTCAAAGCAAGGTCTAAGAAACTGGAGACTCTGCCCTGTTGTTTAAGAAGGGAAGAGGGGAGATCATGGAGTTACATTTCACCACCCTTTGCAGAAAGGAAAGAGTGTACAGAATGCGAAGGGCCATCCACCTAGTCGAACCCGATCTTGGCCATGTGTAATGTGTTAATGCCCAACTGTTCTACCTATTACCCAGTCAAAATTGGTTCTCTCTGGAAATAAAGGTTCAGAAATTCACTTTTCAAACAGAAGAGCCAGATGACATTCTGCTTTGTGTGAAAGAAGAAGTCTGATGAATATGGAATTGCAAGGGAGAAATACTTCACAGTATTTGATGATGATGATGCACATGTGGCTTGCAGAAGTCAGCATAAAGTGACTGCACAGTTTATCTGTAAGGGTAATTTAATATATGGAGTAAATTTTCAAATGCAGATTGTTTCAAATATCAGTATATGCATTTTTTTGGGGTAGGAGGGGCAGAGAAGTACTGGGGATTGAACCCAGGGCCTCACACATGCTGGACAAGTGCTCTACCTCTGAGCTACATTACATCCCCAGCCCCTAGTATGGTATCAGCATATATATGAGTAACTGGGATGTCTATAAATAATCTCCACATCCACAATTACTGGGTAAATTATACTAGGTCTTCCAACATGTATAACTTCAAAATCTTCAAACTATGAAAGCAAGTGAAAATGTAACCATATACTAGTCTTATGTCAGAGTTTCACTTACTTAAATGGTCTGTAGAAAATATTCTATTGTTCTACATGCCCAAATAGTTTAGCACAAATTATGAAACAACTGTTCATGAGAATACTATATAGTGTTCATAACAGTCAAAGTTGAGAACAAGAACATAAGCAGTCAGAAAGGTCGTCATGGCACTGGGCTATTGCATTCTCAGAATCGAAGCATGGTTACTTGCTCAAGTACAGCATTCTACAGAGCACAAGTTATGTCTACACTTTTGAACTGTACATTCATAGAATATAACTTTTTAATTTTCATTTCTATTAGAGAAAAACGTTTAACTTCTATTTAGTAAAAGCGAAGTCCTAAGTAGAAACTGGACATTTCAGAACAGTCGTGTTTGCACTCCATCCATGACTTTCAAGATGACAATAGCACTCATCCTACAATTCTATGTAACTGTTCTCAATGTCATGTGGCCACAATCTGTTCAAATCAGCAGAGGCACGGTCTCAAAGGACTCAAGAACAGTGAAACCAAAAACGGAAAGGCTCCCAACAGCCAGAGTGAGTGGCAAATAATCTACTCTTCCTTTGAAACCATGCCAGGTAACAGAATAGCTGGGATAGTATTTTTCAGTGTGTAATTAATTCTAGTATGTTCTTTACAATATTCTAACTTTGCTTTGTTTGCTACATGATGGCCATCAATGTTCATTCCTGTGCCCTATTTCACTGAACACTGGCCAACAGCAGATCGTCAGGGAGGACGTTGCTGTGCCTATCTCTCACAAGGTTAATAAGCCTGATACATCATGAGATGTGCAGAGGGTTGTGGGGTAAAACCATAAATGGTGGGACCGCAACTTCTAGAACAGCAGCATCTGGTCACTGTGGAAGGAATCCCATTATGAAGGGGCCTTGGTATCATTTTAAACTCTGCCTTAAAACATACTCCACTGATAACTCAACATTTATCTTTAAATAATAGGATTTTTATGGGAGCAATTATTTTGAATATAGCTATGTCCTTAAGAAATTAAAATTAAAAATAATTGGAGAAGATAATTTCAAAATACCAACTTTGTAAGGCCCATGTATGCACCTCTGAACAAATAACAAAAAGCCCTCTATTTCTTTTGAACTTTGAGTACATAATTACTGTGACTCCAAAAGAACAAAATAATCAAAATACTAAACTCTAATGGTGACAATTAATAGTAGAAATCTTAAGAAAAAGCACAAAGCAACATCTTGGTCATGTGAAGACTTCAGTTACAATGGCTCACAAAATGGAGTGGACATTACTGAATTCACTTTATTTTTTCAAGGCATGAAACCCTCATGCTACACTAATGTGTGATCACTTAAAGCAATGAATCTAAAGGAGCTTAATCTTCAAAACCCCAAAACTATCCAAGTTGTTACCTGTGTAGGGAATCAACAAATATTTTCAATCTCCCTCTGGTTCAAGACAGGAGAGCTACTCTATTCTCTAACCACCTTTACTTTCCAAAAAGACGGCGACCATTTTTCAAGCAGGCCTACCATTCCCAAAGCCCTCAAGTAATGACTGCAACAGGAGGTTATTCTTGAACTCAGTGAAAATCACAAGATCCCCTTTGTACTGTGCTGGCAACTTAAAATTAGAAAATAAACCCGAAGGATTTTTTTTTTTTTAAAGGAAGGAGGCCCAACGCAATCTCACATCTCTCCATAAGACCAGGCGGGCTAAACTACCTAGCCAAACATTTTCTAGCAGAGGATCAAAAAAACATTTTTCTATTCTGAATGCTCTGAAAAAGAATTCCAGCCTTCATCAAAGTTACTCTCATCCTTAGCCTACTGGCTAGAGATTTACATCTTAAAATGACGGTGACCTACAATGAGTGTATCTATCCTAAAGCACTATGGCAGATGGTTTTCAGACTAATTTATTTTTTTGAGACAGTCTCACTCAGTAGCCCAGGTTGATCCTGAACTAACTATGTAGCCCTCAAACTCACAGCAATCCTCCAGCCTCAGCCTTCCGAACATGGAGGATTACAGAGTGCACCACCATGCTCAACTTATGTGGTGCTGAGGGAATCAAACTCATGCTTGCAAGGCAAGCACTTTTTTTTTCTTTTTTTTTTTTTTTTCATTGAGACAGGTTCTTGCTCTGTAGCCCAGGAAGCAAGTCCTCTTAACTGTTGTGCTACTCCTCCAGCCCCAGGGTTAAGTTTTTATACCTGAGTAACAAAGAAGCACTGAAATTTTGTCACTATTCAACAGAACTGCAGGACAGAAATAACCTACCCAGGCGAAAATCAGATGAGCACAGACACTTTTCTTTTGCTCTGTTGTGCAGGGAAACAATGGATGCTTACCTATTCTGATAGCTGTAGTAGGCTGCATCACGAGGAATTGTGCATAGTTGCTTCCCATAGCAGCACAAAGTCTGTGGGGAAAACTCATACTGCAAAAACAAAGGAAAAAAATACTGAAAATTTATTCCACTTACCACCCTGAAATGTTCTAGTCCACTATAGAGAGATGTGGCTAGTAAATTTCTTCTGGCAGTATATTAGAGAATTTCCTAACAATTTCCAAAGCTCTTTCAAAGAACTTTGGATTAAACATGACAGATTTTGTTTAGCTCTGATTCTGAGAGACAAATATGATAGATGGAACAGACAAGGGGCATCCCACAAAGGTGGATCCAAGGTCCCCCAGGAGATGCTTCTGGCTCTGGCCAGATCCTCACTCCTGTGGTCAAATGTGCTGCACAAGGCCAGGTTGCAGCCGTGAAATTCTCAGCACGCATGTGTACTTATTTCAAGCCCCCCACCTTAATATAGCACTTTGGTGGCTGGATTAACCAGAAGAGTTCACTATTCAAACCAACCAACCAACCAACCAACCAACCAACCAAGACGGTACCTTGCGTCCACAGCAATATCCAAGGGACTGCATGACAGGGTCAATTTCTTGCTCAAAGACCTCTGCAAGTTTACTGCAAAACTTATAGACCCGGGACGTCTTACGATTATAGAGCCAGGCATTGTTGAACATAAGCCAGACATCATCCACATACTGCCAAGGCTCCTGATACTGCCCTGTATCCAGCTTCCGCTTGATGGTAGAGAGATCCATAGGATTCTTCACTATGTCAAAATAATCCTTTAAAAAAAACAGTAACAGGCTCAGTCTAGTGGATTCCATCCAAATTCAAATGCCAGCCTTATCAGCTGTTTCTTCAAATACAAACAAAAACAGGAAGTGCCAGCACAACTTAATTCCAATAGTAGAAATGGCAACCTGTCTGATTTGGCTCACTAAAATTACAACTGATATGTTCAAGTGGATCGCTACTATTACTTCAAAGTCAAAGTTAGAATTGTTAAATAAAAGATACTTTAATGAAAAAAATTTAAAATGGAAAACAAATTTATCAGACAATGTGTACTGGTCTTTGCAAAAAATATGCAATTCTAGGACTGACATGAACATAAACATCCTCACTACTCCTCAAGAGAACTTGTTGGGTCCATATAGCCTTTGCAAGACTTCTCAGGATACCCAACAGGGGTTGATACGTATTTCATAATTGATATCATCCAATTCTTTAGACAATTCATCTTTTTTTCCAGTACCAAGATCTTCAAATGGAGCTACATCATCAGATCTTTTCTTACTTTTTATAAGCTGCCCCAAGGAGGCTCAAACTTTTGGTTCTTTGCCCCAGTCTCTTAGAATGCTGAGAGACTACAGGCCTGTACCAATAGGCCCAGTTTTTTCCTTTCAAATATGGAACGCTTCACAAATTTTCATATCAGCCTTGTGCGGAAGCCAATGTAATCTCTGTATCATTCCAATTTTAGTGTATGTGCTGCTAAAGCAATCACCGGTTTTAAGCCAATTCTTTCAAAGTCTTAACTAAAGCCCCAAATATAAAGAGAAGCCTTGGGGGCTGTGCCCTACAGCAGGTGGATTGGAGGCCCAAGCACATTGTTTTTCTTCCTCTTTCTCACCTTCCCAAGCCTCATGACCTGGAGCTTCATGGTCAACTGACACTGGAGAACAAAACATTTGTACTCATGAAGAATTTTTTTTTATATTGAGAAAAATCTTCAAAGCAAAAAGCCTATTCTATGCAATGGTAGGAGAGAAATTTGTAACTACTCTTGACTTACTGGAATTCCTAGGAGCTGGGGGTCTACAGGTTGCCGAAAAGGTAAGGACTCTGGGTCCTGCCGGTACAGTGCTTCTAAAGTTGGCATAAGTGCCTGACGTAGCTCCTCAGGTTTAAAAACTGCAGGCAGAAAACACCAGGGAGAGATATTTTGTTAATAAGTGTTCAGACCCCTTAGGACAATTAAAATGAAAGCCCTGGTGGCTTCTACATCCTAAGCTATGACATTCCCAAAGCACAAAGATTACATTCAGGTTGTGAAGCAAAATACAACACTGACAAGTTTGCTTCTTTAAAGCAAGGGGTTCCAACATTAACACTTAGCGGAAACAGGAAACAGACAAACTCCAAAATTTTGCCTCACTAGTCAAAGTGGGTGGGAAATGAAGACATCTCACAAGAAAGGATTTTTAAAAACCCTGATGACACTTTTTTGTTCTTGGCCAAATTAAACTTCAGCCACTTAAGATAAACAGTTATGTATCACAATCTCATAAATAGACGCACAGAGTAACTGGGTTATAAAATCACGTATTGTTTTGTTTTGTTCTTTTTTCTTGAGATAGGGTCTTGCTCTGTACTCCAGGCTGGTCCTGAACTCACTATGGAGTTCAGACTGGCCTTGGACTCACAGCAATCCTTCTGTCTCAGCCTCTTGAGTGCTGGGATTACAGGCATGCACCACCATACCCAGCTTATTTTGGTGCTGGGGAATCAAACTCAGGTACTTAGTGCTTGCTAAGCAAGCACTTTAACTGCTGAGCCATTCCTCCAGTCCCACAAAATCAAGTATTTAAAGTCTCATACTTTCGTCCTGCCAATCATCAATGGTCCCTGCTCCAATTATTTAATCATCGCATTTCCTAAAATACTTTCTATTGTCACCAATACAGGATTAAGCACCAATTGCCAAATACTTTCACATACACATAAAACCTGCATGGATCTAAATACTGTGGAAGATATGTCTGATGCTTCAGCATGAGAAGCAAATGAGCCAGGAGGGAGTTACCCCACCTGGCTCACAGATACTCTTTTGTACAGAAAAATGACCAGAGGTAAATGTGCTAAGGGAGTTCTAATGACTTATGTTGTAAGTGATGCTAATTTTTTCTTAAAAATATTTTCAACAAGTGTGGCGGCGGTGGGGGGCGGGGGAAAGGGAGGCACAGGTCGTGGTTAAAGCACTTCCTTAGCACATATAAAGCCCTGAATTCAATCCCCCAGCATCACATAAAAATTATATGATGGTGGTACACATACATAATCCCAGCACATAGGAAGCAGAGGCAGGAGGATTGCTGTGAGTTTAAGGCTAGCCTATGCTAATATTGTGTGGACTCTGGAGGAAGACCCTGTTTCATTCAAGCCATCAATAAAACAATTCCAAGGATTTGAGCCCAGGGCCTTCACACTAAGCTATATTCTAAGCCCATTTTATTGTTTCTAATTTTAAGACAGAATCTTGCCCAATCTGCTAAGTTGCCCAGGCTGGGCTTTAACTTGCAATCAATTCTCCTGCCTCTGCCCCACTAGAGTGCTCGGATTTCAGGCCTGTGCCGCCAAACCCAACTTGAGTTCTTTTTAAGAAAATAATTATTTAACAGTAGCTTTCTTACTTCTCTGAATGAGTGGTTGGCATGTTATGATCAAAAGACTAAATTTGGCCAGCTACCTACTCTGACTGGGCCAAGAACTAAGGAAGATCTTACTTTTTCAATGAGAAGAAGGAAAAAAAATGCGTGCTTCATGACATGTAAAAATTACATGGAATTCAAGCAACTTAGTTTCCAAAATAAAATTTTACTGGCACACAGCCATATTCGTTCATTTCGGTATTACTCCTGCAGCTTTGACACCACAATGGCTGAGACAGGCAGTATTAACAGACACCATGTGACGGGCAAGCAAGAAGTACAAGCCATCTGGCCTCTCACAGAAAAAGTCTCTGGACCTCTAGACCACGTCATCCAACTAGCGGTTGACAGAAAGTGACGCGGTTAAGGCTACTTAAGATGGGTGTCACTCTGGCTGATCATCTGTGGGTGTGTTTGTTTAGTACGGGTGGCGCAGCATGCCTACAGTCCTTGTATGCAGCTCAGGTATCCCCAGAAGGTTCTCATGCTGCTGAATGTGGTAATCAGTAGTCATGGGTGCCGAGTGATTCTGAAATGAATCAGTATAACATAAGTAGGACATAAACAATCCTGTTCTTTAGTCACCCTTGATGTATTTCAAGTGGCCAAGAGCCACATGTGGTTGATTGCCATCATAACAGAGTAGAGTTGTGATATTCCTGTCAGTGAAAAGGTCCTAACACTACTGTCAGCCCTTCTAGGGGTCTGTGAGATCCAAACTATTTCTCTGACCCTGAAATCCTATGTTGACATTACAGAGATGGTTTAGAAAATGCAATAGTGAATGAAACTGCTATTATCTTAGCAAGAGAAAAAAACAGACCAAAAACCACTCAGGAGCTGCTCCGTTGTTTATAAGCATTCTGCACTCACAGTAAAAAGGACATCAGATACATCAGAGTATGCTGGATGAGGGAGTGAAATGATTACTACACTCAGTCTCATTCCTTGTCCCATTCCTGTCTCTGTATGTGATGGCTGACTGAGGGCCAATGCCTGTGTCCAAGCAGCAGCTGAGAGCTAAGGAAGATGCTTTTCTTCTCAAACAATCAGAACTCACCAGAGTCACAGCTGGGCCCAGTACTACAGGCCCGTAATTTCAGTATTTTGGGTGCTTGAGGATATGTTCAAGCCCAACCTGGGCAACTTAGTAAGATCTTGTCTTAACATAAAACAAAACAAAACAAAACAAACAAACAAAATGACAAAACCCCCCCAAATCTGGGGATGTACTTTGGTGTGAAGGTCCTGGGTTCAATTCAGCACATCAGGGGAAAAATTAAAAAAAAAAAAAAAAAAAAAAAGGTTTGAGTTCTGGGGGTGGTGGCAGACATTTTGTCAAAAAATGAATTAAAGTGAGCCAGTTACTTCAAGAAGTAGTAAGTAGGATTGGAGGAACAGTATAGCATCACATAAACAAGGTGTGGGGGCTGGAGGAATGGCACAGTGGTTAAAGCATTTGCCTAGCAAACCCAAGGTTGAGTCTGATTCTCCAGTACCACACAAACTGGGTGCAGTGGCACATTGTAATCCCAGCACTTGGGAGGCGGAGGCAGAAAGACTGTTGTAAGTCCAAGGGCAGCCTGAACTATACTGTGAGTTCAGGAATAGCCTGGGCTATAGAGGGAGACCCTGTTTCAAAAACAAAACAAAACAACAACAAAATCAAAACTAGGTTTGGCAATGCACTCCTGTAATCCCAGCACTCGGGAAGCTCAAGGACATCTGGGCTACGTAATGATGAATAAAATGACAAGTAATGGTAACAGTATTTGTTCCCATTGATAAATCAGAGCTTTCATGAAAAATTAAGTGTTTTAAAAAACACGTATCTGCCCTACTTCAAATTGCGAACCTGAAACTTTCCCAATATTGAAGACTTTTGGTTGAAGAGACTGATGGTGGCATAAAGGAAAGTGGCTCTTTTTTGGGGGTCAGGGGAGAGGGTAAACACTGCAGTTAAAAGACATCATTACTTGGCAAATCTCCACAACTCAGTGAATCACAACACTTCAGATGACCACAGGAGATAATAGAGCTCTCTCCCTCCCTCCCTCCCTCCCTCCCTCCCTCCCTCCCTCTCTCTCTCTCTCTCTCTCTCTCTCTCTCTCTCTCTCTCTTTGTGAAAAACTCAAGGCTGTGAATTCAGCTTTCATAGTGTAACTTACCTTCAAGACCCTTCCAATTAGCTGAATATTGGCACAGGGTCACTGAAGAATGCCTCCTGCTACCCCCGAGAGCTATGATACTATCCCTCTATTCACTGACCACTTATCTGAGTGGGACTGGAGTTTTTTCACTCAGCTCAACATAAACAATGCAGCATAAAAGAGTCAACCCTAATCCAGTGAGGCACCCTTAACTTTCTTTAAAATGTTGCAAAATTTAGAACAGTGTCAGGCTGGGAGCATAGATTACAGGACTTGCCTAGGAAGCACAAAACTCCAGTTTGTGGCTGTAATGTCAGCACTTTGGAGGGTGAGGCCGGAGGACTGTATCGAGTTTGAGGCCAACCTGAGCTACATAAGTCTTCAGGGCCTGAACCACACAAGGAGACTCCATTGAAAAACAAACAAAACTGAGAAATTTCTATTAAATCACTTACTTGTGGCATTTTGTTACTACAACCTAAAAACACTGAATAACTATTTTACTATTCTTTTCTTTCTTTCTTTCTTTCTTTCTTTCTTTCTTTCTTTTTTTTTTTTTTTTGAGACAAGGTCTCATTCTGTAGCCCAGGCTGGTCCTGAACTCACTGTGGAGCCCAGGCTGGCCTTGGACTCACAGCAATCCTCCTGTCTCAGCCTCCCAAGAACTGGGATTACAGGTGTGTGCCACCATGCCCAGCTTATGTGGTGCTGTGGAAGTGAACTCGGGTACTTGGTGCTTGACATACCATTTGGTAGGCAAGTGCTTTAACTGCTGAGCTACTCCTCCAGCCCCTGATTATTGTTCTATAAACGCTGATATTTAACACCTAATACAGGGCTGGGGGTGTGGCTCAACAGCAAGAAGATTGTTAGCATGCACCAGGCCCTGGGTTCAATCCCCAGTACCCCCAAAACAAAAACAGTAACACTGGAACAGTGTCAGTGCAATTACTTGCTTTTCTGTCTATTCAAAACATCCTCAAGCACTATTCTAAATGCTAACTGTTCTCCTTTGTGTGTTTACTTATGGAATTCTAGCATCTATCCTTGAAATTATAGGTGCCTCTAACCTCAGTAAAGTAAGACAAAGCAGCAAAAGAAGGAAAAACTTTCTTTCTCTCTGTCACAGTTTGGACATGGAGTGTTCCCCAAAAGCCTCATGTTTTTATGGATAATGTGTAGGGTTGGCAGGTGGGCCTGGCTGGAAGGGACAGGTGCTTGGGCTTGACCTGCAGGGGCGTGTGCTGGTTCCACCCTTCCTCCCAGTCTCTCTCAGTGCTGCCATGCTGGGGGGATCTCAGCCGCTGGAGCTCTGGCTCTGGCCCTGTCTCTGCTCCAGCCCTGCCAGGTGCTACCACCATTTTCTAGCCACCCACCTGTGAAAGGACCGTGACCCTCTGAAACTGTAAGCTTCCAAAAACCTTCCCTAAGTTGTGGACGTCGGGTACTGAGTCACAGTGACAAGAAAGTAGCTAACACACACTCTTTCTCTCCCACTCCTTTCTCTTGCACTAGGTCAGCTGCAACTGAAGCATATCTTGTCTATCCTGTCCCAAACCTAGAACCACCCATTTCTCCAGAGCAGGCTCCTTGTACTGGAACTTTGTGCTCACCATTATTTGTCTGTTGTTACTTCTGCATATGTCACTGCATGTGATCATGCTGCCCAATACAGCACATACTGACTAGGTAGCAAAGGACTGCTTTCAAGGTGGCTACTTCCCATGTATGAACTGGACTGAAAACTTTAGTATGAAAAACAAAAGTATCACATTAGTCATTTTATAGTTGTTGAAAATATATTGGATATTTTGAGTTAAACAAAATGAATTTGTGTGTGTGTGTGTGTGTGTGTGTGTGTGTGTGTGTGTGTGTGTGTAAACTGAGTGTCGTAGCATCTGCCTGTCATCCCAGCACTCAGGCAGGAGGCGGAGGAAGGAGGACTCCCATGAGTTCACCTCCAAAAAAAAAGGGTCACTGTTATCATTATTTTATCTTGAGAAAATACCCTTCATAAAACAATGTTAAATAGAAACATGTGAGAGGTTATTTTAAGTGAATACTTAGGTGTTTCTCAGTTAAAAAAAAAATTTTTTTTTTGAGACAGGGCTTTGTTCTGTAGTCCAGGCCTTGAGCTTGCTAGGCAAGTGCTTTTAAAAGCACTGTTTCACTGAACTACACTCCAGCCTTTAGTTTTAATTTCTAATAAAACAAACTGTGGTAGATAATCCACACAATCAAAACTTCAATTCCTTAAGGTGCCCATGCTGGGCTCAAACTTAAAATCCTCTTGCTTCACCCACCCAGACTGCTGAGATTACAAGTGTATACCGGCTACTCTGAACTTTCCAGTCTTGCACTGCTAATGATCTTCCAACATAAAACAAAACAAAACAAAACAAAACAAGTGAACTACATCCAGCTTCTACTATAGCTTCTACTATACAAGGCTGGCTGAGCCTACACACCTCAGGACCCAAAGCTTTCTAAGCCCTGCCTTCCCCTGTCATGGGGCTCTGCAGCCCCACTTCCGGGCGCACAGTGCCCTCTCTGGACCAGCAGAAGCCTGCCGATTCCGGCGCGCTGCCAGGGACTATCATCCTAGAATCACAGCTACTTAGCCACTCTCTTACTCCAACGCTTGGCCGGCTCTGTGCACCTTGCCACCCAGAGCCTGCATTCATCATCCTGCTCTGGAGGCATTTTAACTCTAGCCCGAGCCTGAGACGGGTTGTCCAGGAAGGGAGCTCACGCTCTGGGCCACTCCAATAGTTCCGGTACATGTCACATTTGTATCACAAACCCTGAGGGTTTTCGGGGCTGAGTACAGCTTGATGGCATCAGTTTTATGAAGTAAGGCTTGGAGAATGGCAGGTAAGAAAGACAAAGGGATGTGCAGTTATTTCCTTGCTTTAGCTTCTGGGGGAAGGGGCAGGTGGGGGCACAGTATCCTGGAAGGCAGCACAGGACAGGAAATTCAAGAAGAACACAACCTACTTTTCTTGCGTGGCTGTGAAGGGGATGCTGACTGAGAGACGGCACCATTAGCACTGCTCTCCTCTTCCTCTTTCGTTTCCACTTTTATTTCAGGTTTCTTTTCATCCATGTCCATTGGTTCTGATTTCTGCTCTACTGTGTCTGCATCCTCTTTAACTTGGGAAGATCCCTGCAAGTCTTCCTCCATCATCTTGAAAAAAATAGAAATACAGGTTAATATCAAAGACCTCTATCCCAATGTCCTTTTCAAGAAGATTCCTACAATCTACATGGCCTGTATGGCCTTTCCTTAGTCAAAGGTACATTTATTATTTCTCTCCCAGAGGAAGAAATGAAAAGTATCTGCTGTCTACCAAGTCACTTCAATACTTCAAGATAGTACCAGTGTAATTACAGTCCTAATTTTAAAACTTTTAGGTTTAAAGCCAGGCACTATGGTACATGCTGGTAATCCCAGTGACTTGGGAGACTAAAGCAGGAGGATTTCAAGTTTGAGGCCAGAATGGGCAATTTAGTAAGACTCTGTCTCAAAATATATGGGCTAGGGATACAGTTCAACGTTAGTGTCCCTCAGTTCATTCCCCCTACCACACATACACATACTCTTAAGTGCAGAAGTATTTCACATGACTCATGTTTTTACATATAATTAATTCCAGTTTTCAATGAGACTATCTTCAGGAATTGGGGCAAAGACCGGAAGCCCCTGCTCAGAGGCAGATGGTAAGATAGGAAACAGAGGCGTAGTGAAGCCCAGGCCAGCTGGGAAGCCGGTGTGATTCTGAAGGAGGCAGCTGGAACTTACACCCAGAATGATGCCATGCAGGAAGATAAATACATGTTGACAAGGCTCCTCAGGGTTCAAGTAAAGTCAGAAATCAAGAGTTCTATGTGCCATTTCCTGAACTTTAAAATATTGTATAAGCCAAACAAAACACATTTACAGGCTAGACTCAGAACACAGTCTATCAATTTTTACCTTCTACCACAGGTTAATTAGTAAATCCACCCATCATTCCTTCTGCAGAACTAGACAGGAATAAAGGACTACAATGGAAAGTACACTGGATAATTAAAAAACTTAGTAACATAGACAGTGCTCTACATTTTGGGCAAAGTGAAATAAATCAGTTCTACTAATCATCTACCATCCATTCATGCACCATCCATCTTTTGAGACAGAATTTTATTACGTAGCCCAGGCTTGCTCTGAACTTGTCACGGTAGTATAGGGTAGTATAGTATAGGCCCTGAATTCACAATCTACTTCCTTAGCTACCTGAGTGCTGAAATTATAGGTATATGCCACCATGCCTGGTCAACCAAACTTTTTTTTTCCTCCTCAGTACTGGGAATTGAAACCAAAGCCTTTGCACTGAGATGCATTCCCAGCACTTTGGCGGCAGCGGGGGTGGGGGGTGGGGTGGAAGGTGGAGGTGGGGGTGGGGGTGGTGTTGTATGGAAGGGTAGGGCAGGGTCTCATTATAAGTTGCTAACTGCCCAGGCTGGGCTCAAATTAATGATCCTTTTGCCTCGGGCTCCCAGACTGCTGAGATTATAGGCACATATCACCATGAACAGTCAATCTTCATATTTCAAAATGAATAATCAATCTCTTTTTGAACCCATTCAAAACAGAATATGAAAATCCAGATACATCTGTGAAAGGCCTTCTATTCCCTGCCTGCCTTCCTAAGCAAACACAAGCTGAGCCCCCAATGCCATTGATTTATTCCGAGAACACTCACCTCTGACCGAGGCTCTCCCTTGGATTCACCAGGATCAGGCTCAGTATCTTCCGTCTGGACCTCCGCCTTCATTTCTAGCACAGGTACATCAGGTCCTGGCTGTTGGGAGTTGGTTTCAGCACTGGCCACTGAGGACGGGGTCGGGACCCTATTTTCAATGCTAGCTGCTGCCTGGGAAAGCTGAAAAGAAAGTAGAATCATTCACCCTTGTAAATCAGACCACAAAAGAACTCAATTCTGTTGCTTAACCAATCTTCAATTTCTTATAGTATTTCTCAGCACTAAACTAATTACCACCTACTATGGAACAAAAGTCACCATGTGAGAGCTCTAGAGAAAATGTCAATTAGAAACGTGATTCACTTCTTGTCAAGAATGAAGAAATGAAAGATCAGAGCTTCTAAATTCTAATACAAAATTATTTTTACCTAAGTTTCTTACCTAAGTCACAGAACCTCCCACTACATCATTAGTTCCCTTCAATAAGGTCCACATTCATGGTAAAAGGCTGAGTTAAAAACACTGAAGCATTTATAAAACAGAATAAATTGTGTATACAGGGGCCAAGTGTCTAGAGAGCCTGTGTCAACTGCAGGCCACTGATTGGGGCAGAGTAAGCTAAACCCTCAGAAAAGGAGCCAGGAAAAGCACTGTAAAATTTCAAAGTCTTGAGACCGGGCATATAGCTCAGTGGTAAACTGTATACTCATACACTCAGCACACGTTAGGCTCTGAATTTAATCCCCAGCACATACACACACATGAGAGAGAGAGAAAGAGAGAGAGACAGACAGACAGGAAAGGAAAGGAAAGGAAGGGGGAGGGAGAGAGACAGAGAATATTATATTTAGAGACAAAAGTACAGGGTATAAATAAATAAACACACATCCCTACAGAGAAACAGACAGAATAATATCCTCTGGGGTTGGGGGTCAATGTTGCCATTTAATAAATTCCCGGCTGGGCACGATAGCACATCTGTAATCCCAGTCTCAGGAGGCTGAGGCAAGAAAATCACAAATTTGTGGCCTAGGATCACTGGACAACTCAGAGAGAGAGAGAGAGAGAGAGAGAGAGAGAGAGAGAGAGAGAGAGAGAGAGAGAGAGAGAGAGAGAGAGAGAGAGAGAGAGAGAGAGAGAGAGAGAGAGAGAGAGAGAGAGAGAGAGAGAGAGAGAGAGAGACAGAGACAGAGACAGAGAGAGAGAGAGAGAGAAACTGTTTCAAAAATAAAAAGGGCTGAAGATACAGCTCCAAGTGGAGCACTTGCCTAGCATGCACGAAGCCTTGGATTCCATCTCTGGTACTACAAACAAATAAATGAATATCCTCAATAAAGAAAAGTTAAAATATTTCGGGAGGCGGAAAATCTGAGTTAAACTGGTAAGAAAACAAAGGTTCCATCTCATGAACACTTGAGAAAGGGATGCAGCAGAACAGCAGCAGACCACGGCCCAAGCCAATAGAGGCGGCCCAGCCTGGAGGGGAGCCGACAATGCAGCTGTGGTCCAAGTGCCACCACTTCCATGTATGACGGGCAGTTCCGTCCCACAAGAAGTACAAACGTGTTGCTGCTATCTCTTCTATCTGATAAAAGGCTGACCACTCCTAAGTCAAAGGACATACGATCAGTAGCATGATATGTTTATCAAATTCACAAAACATCAGGAGAAAAACTATTAAAACTCTTGAAGATATTAACCTAGGACAGAGAATGAGGAACATGCTTGTGGCATATATAGATTAAAAATTTTGGGGCTGGAGGAATAGCTCAGCAGTTAAAGCACTTCCCTAGGCACCTGAATTTGACTGCTCAGCACCACATAAACTGGGCATGGTGGTGCATGTCTGTCATCCCAGCAGTCAGGAGGCAGAGGAAGGCAGATTGTCCTGAGTCCAAGGTCAGCCTGGGCTATATAGTGAGTTCAGAACCAGCTTGGACTATAGAGTGAGACCCTGTCTCAAAAATCAAAACAAAACAAAAAAAACCCCTACAAATCAGTTGGGAATGATAGCTCAATAATAACTAGTTACTACAAACTCCTTTATTTAGGAGGATAATCATAAATTATGTATGTGTTGCCTCACAGCCTTTACAGGATCAACACTGGAACCAAGCAACACTTACGACAGTTTTATCAGGGATGGACACTTTCACATTGCATCAACTTCAAAAAATCCTCGTAAGGAGTAAGAGCTTGTCTCAGAGAGACAGAGAGAGAGAGAGAGAGAGAGAGAGAGAGAGAGAGAGAGAGAGAGAGAGAGAGAGACAGACAGACAGACAGACAGACAGACAGAGACAGAGAGGGAAGGAGAGAAAGGAGAGAGAAAGAGAGAGAAAGAAAAGAAAATCCTCATGGGAAGGTTTTAAGGGTTAGGGCCTGAAGATGACAGACTGCAAGAGGCTTACTGGTGTGCCAGGAGGCTGGGTGTGCACAGGGGTTGGCTGCTGCTGCTGCGACGATTGAGGGGTGGCCACAGATGACGGCTGGACTGGGGTTTGAGGCTGTGGGGTCACCTGGGCCTGGGCTGCTGTCTGAACTGTAGGGGTGCTCTGGGTTTGGGTAGCACTGGGCACTGAGCCAGGAGTTGGGGTAGGAGTCTGCCCGGAAGACGACACAGGAGTGGATGGCTGAGTAGGAGCTGCTGGCTGGGGAGGCGTCATCCCAGGTGGCGTCGGGTGCTGGAGAGATGGCATGCCAGCGGCCGTGGAAGCAGGAGGTGGTGTCGGGTGCAATGGTGACTGTGTCACTGGCGGGCAGGAGAGCTGGCTGGCTTGGGGCCCCAGCATGTTCAAAGGGTTAGGAAGGGCAGCACCAGGCACCTGCCCCTAAAGAAATGAACAGTTATGTTTAAGCCATTGCTCCCACAAGACAATGCAACAAGAGACCTAAAGAATTAAATGTTCAAAAATCTAACTGTGGTTTCTTAATGGTATCTATCAGTTTCATGGACGTTCCACTTGAAAAAATTTATCAAGTTGTATACTTATAGTAACATGCATTTTCAAACAAAGTTAATTCTACAAATGTTTCTCATATTTTGAGTGATATAACTAAAATAAATGTCAAAACTTCTGGCTTGCCAGGCAAAGGGGTGCACACTTGAAATCTCAAGTACGTGGGAGGCTGAGGCAAGACAATTGAGAGTTCAAGGCAAGCCCAGGGAACTTAACCAAAGACCCTATATCTCAACATGAAAAACAAAAATAAAGCGTGGTGGTGCATGCTATAATTCTAGCACTCTGAGAGGCTGAGGCAGGAGGATCCAAGTGTAAGTCCATCCCAGGCAACTTCAAGAACTTAATGAGAACCTATCTCAAAATTCTACAAAATAAAATAAAAAGGGGCTGGAAATACAGTTCAGCACAAAGGTCTTGCATTCAATCCCTAGTATTGCAAAACAAATAAGCAACAAAACAAAACTAACCAACCACAGAAACCTACCACCACCACCACCCAGCTTCTGCAATCCTAGCACTCGGGAAGCTGAGGCAAGAGAACTGCTGTGTGTTAGAGGCCAGCCTGGGCTCTTTAGTGAGGTCAGGATCAGCCCCGACGGCAGTGAGACCATCTCAAAAAGGGGGGGGGGGGGGGGGGGGGGGGGGGGGGGGGGGGGGGGGGGGGGGGGGGGGGAAGGGGGGGGGCAGGGAGGGAGACAGTAAAGTACAAGGAAAATAGTTGCCTTCAACTTTAGGCTGAATAACTGAAAATGTAACTCAGCAAAAAGCGAGCTAGACCAATGACACTTAGCCAGTCTTCTGAGAAGCAGTGAAAGAAACGCAAAAAGAACCACAAACCAAATCACTTTTGACTTCAGCCCTTTTTAAAATCCCTGTGTTTTTCAAGATCATATGCCAAACTTAAGCAAACAAACAAACAAACAAAAAAACCCCAATTCGTTCTACTTTTTGCATGAAGTTTGCATACAGAGAATAAGAGGAATTCAAACCCAATTTAAAACGATAGGACAAACTGGGAGAAAAGGAAGAGACACTGACACATAAAAATGTGCATTCTAGAATTCTAATTTTCATAATGGAAGACAGGCGTCAGTTGCAAGAAGCCAGAGCTATCTAAATGATGGTGGGTAGGGCCCACAGTAAATATACGTACCTGTGACACGCCTGTCTGGGCTGCAGACTGCCCAACCCCCACAGTGTTCACACTAATTGCTCCAGTGGATGATGGGAACTGGCTCTGTGGCAGAAACTGGTTCTGAGTGGGTGCCTGGGCCATCATGTTGTTGGCATGTGCACCCATCATGTTTGGGGGTTGAGGCATCCGCGAAGGAGAAATGGCCATCTAGGAGAAAACAAGTATTGGGACAGCTACAATGCACAGTTGAGGGCTAGAGTCCTCAAGATGAACACAGCAAGTGTAGATGCCCAAGGCTGTACAACTCCAAGGCGCAGGGCACTTGGCTCCAGCCCTAAACCTGGCCACTCACTAAGACCTCCCCTGTTCCAGATATCTTCCTCACCTAAGCCAAATCTGAACTCTCCTCTGGATAACAAGTGACAGCACGTCATACTTTAAAGCTCAACCATCCCTTTTGCCTTTTATTAGTTTTCTAAAGTGTTCAGAAAGCAGCTTCAGGAGGGCAAGCTCAAGTCAACAGATGCTGACAATCTCCACCTGGCCACACACTGCGGCCAGCTGCCTGCACATTTCTAAGAATGTCTTCCTTCTCACAAAGCTATGAATTCCTATGGATTTGTTTTCCCAATAAAAATAAACAACAGCCAAATAACTTTCATTATCGTAATAATGATTTTTCAAAATGAGAACCAAAGGAAATAAGGCTTAAAAGCATACATAACCCAAACTCAAAGGACCAGGGACCACAAGATTCTCTGATAAGACAGGGCTGAGAGGTGCACTTACCCCTGGAACAGAGGCCATGCTGTTCATCTGGACAGAGTGGTTCATAGGGGAGGCAGCACGCGGTCCCATGGGTGCTTGTGGCAACTGAACATTCCCCAAGGACATTGGATTAAATGAATTCATTCCTGTCAACATATCCACAATAGTTCATTGGAAAAAGTATTAGCAAGAAAACAGAATTACAACTCACCAAAAAAAACCTCTAGTAAACAAGACATAACACAAAACTAACTAGATGGCTAGAGAAATAGCCCAGAGGTTAGAGCTCTTGCTTAGCAAGTGCAAGGCCTTCAGGGTTTGATTTCCCAGCACCACATAAAGCTGGGCATGGTGTCACACATCTGTAACCCCAGCACTCAGGAGGCTGAGGCAGATGAACTGCTGTGTTTTCAAGGCCAGCCAGGGCTATGTAGCAAGTTCAGGACCAACCTGGACCTAGCGTGAAATCATGTCACAAACGAACAAACAAACCAAAAAAACCTAACTAAACAGAGAAGATGGTTAAATAGCGGATGTTCCCATATCCAGGGGGAATGGCGTCCCTACTCTGGGAATGAGGGGTAGGGATGGTGGAGGGGAACTGGGGCAGGACAAGGGGATGTGATATCAAAAGGTTGGGTAAAAGACAATGAAGGAAGGAACCACAGCTAATAGGTACAAATCATCTAAGTAGGGGAGAAGGCAGTGCAAAGGAGCAAGGGTCCCTCATCTCCCACGGTAGCATTTCCTTAGAGCAGGGGCATTTTATAAGTGTACCTCTTGGAACAGCTGGTTCTACCACCTGGGGCTTCTGAACTCTTTGGCTGGATTTACATTTGTAAATGTAAACTCTTGACTGTAGTTAGAATCTCTACTAAGAGTCAAAACACCGTTTCAATTTTGTAAGAACTTTTAGCATTTAGGAAGTGCCAAGGGCCAGTGATTTTCTCCCTCAGTGGCCACTAGTTTCCAGAAATATCACATGACTGACCAAAAGACTTTGCCATCTAGGGAGTGACTAGTTCTTATTAACTTCCAACTGAACAGTGCAAACTATGAGCACTAAACAAAGCTCAGTTCAAGTTAAGTATTTCAAGTAACACTGAGACCCAATGTAGTTCCTGATGGAATTCCTGGGATGGACTGCCTTCACCCACTGTAGCTGTAAAAAGTTCGTAACATTAATCTGTGTCACTCACACTACCTTTGGTGATGACAGAAATGTCATCCTTGGGGATGGAGGAAAAGCTGAGTGGCTAAAGCACTTGCCCATCAAGTGCTAAGTAGTGAGTTCAATTTCCCCACACCACATTAAGCCTGGTGCAGTGGTATATGGCTATAATCCCAGTTCTCAGGAGGCTGAGGCAGGAGGATTGCTATGGGTTTGAGGCCAGCCTAGGCTATATAGTAAGTTCAGGACCAGCCTGTAATACAGAGTGAGATTCTGTCTCAGGAAAGAAAATAAAAAGAAATTCCATCCTTAAATGACCAAGTACTAGTAAGTCTCAGGAAGGCTTTCCAGGGAGCCTATAAATATTACTACTAATAAAACTTCCCCTAGGTATTTTATTAGCTAGGTAAGAGAAAAAGACGTGCAGCTAAGAAACAATACCTAAAGAAATCTACATTCACTCATACCTAGGCATAGAAGTAGGAGGGCTCCTTAACCAGGAAACATCTCTTTTAATAAGCAGCAGCTAACTGTAATTTCATCAGAATTCAAAACCCCAGCACCATTCCGTCCAGACTAAAATCCATGCCGTCCCCATGGCTACATTCAACTACCTTCCCGAGACCATCTTCTTGCAACTTCTGGATTTCTTTCACTAGGCAAATCGAGTCCATCCTAACAAGTCTCTGACAAGGTTATCCCATGCCTGCTTTAGTACAGTAAGGCTGCCACAACTTTAACAAGTCTGTCTTCCCTTCCAAATCACTCTCTATACAATACGGTCTCTTTCTTTAGAATCTAGATCGTGTTATCACCTTATATTACAACTGAGAAAAATGTCCTTACTGCTCAGAGCTCAATGTGTGCAGAGCTGAAAGGCTTTAAAATGTCCCCTTGCCCTTCGTTCCTAAACAAAAGTGACCACAGAATCTTGACCTGAGAAAGAGCCTACAACAGGACCAGGACTGGGGTGGGCAGGAGGGAGGAGAGCGTGAGTGTGTGTGTGGGAAGGGGGTAGGGTGGCAAGTGTGGTGTGGTGGAGAGAAGGGTAGTAAAAATGATCAGGAAGCAATATGTAAATGCACCAACTTCTCAAGCTGATTATTATTATTATGTATCATAAATACGTGCTGGTAAAAGATGGGACAGGGAGAGAGAAAAGGACAGGAACAGGGAGAGGGGAGGGGAGGAAGCGAGAGCGAGTGAGCGAGCGAGAGAGACTGCACAAGCATCAGAGACAGCATGATGATTTTAATGGCTCTTTAGTCAGCTGCAATGACCCCAGCCTGGTATGGCTCCTGCACACAGATTCCTGAAGCCAAGACCTACCAGTTCATTTTAAAGCCCATGGGCCCAGAGCAGCCAGCACAGGTGCTTGGCTGCCCCGAGGACTGGCTCATACTCTGAGCATTTAGAAACGCCTCCTTGCTCCAATGCACTCTTGCCCTGCTCACTTAAAAAAAAAAAGTTTTGAATTCTTTTACTTCTTTGCATATCTTTCCTAAAACTTTGTAACTTCCAAACACAGTAGATTCACAGTATTTTTAGAACTGAATTCTCATCAGCAAAGAAGAGAAAAGAGTAAGGAAAAAGGCTAAGAAAAGGCTACAAAGACATACAAGAAAAAGAAAAGGTCTGGGGCATAGCTCATAGTTAGATCATCTGCAGAGCAAGTGTCAGGATCTGGGTGTGGCTTTCCAGCACCATATAAGCTGGGCGTGGTGGTGTTGATGTTTGCCTATAATCCCAGGGCTCAGGAGGCTGAGGCAGGACGACTGCTGTGTCTCAGCCCGGGCTACACAGTGAGCTCAGGACCGGCTATGACTATAGGGCAATACCCTGTCTTAAGAAGGAAAGGAAAAAGGAAAAAAACCAACAGATGTTGTGGTAGTTGAAAGTTAAAATATGATTCACAACAAGTAATTACCTTGCGAAACCTGCATGCGATTCACTGGCATGGGAAGAGGCCCATCTATAACAACAACAAAAAACACAAATGCTCTGGTTATCTAAAACAACCTCTGATTTAGTAACAAGAAGTTTCCTATGGAAGACTTTACACTTAAGTGAAATAGTCAACTGGCCCAAAGGCACTTGTGTTCTAATGTCAGCATTCCTTTACAGAGATGTCCCACCAGAGAAACTCAGTATCCCCATGGGCTACTGTCACAGATCTTCCAAAGAACAGGCTTTGAGAATGTAATTCTGCATTCTTAGAAATACACCCCAAACACAGAAGAAACATAAGCCAACAGGTCAAGCGTAGGTAGAAGGAAATGCATTTCTTACTTGGAGGTCTCACAGACTGGGTCGGTGGGATCACAGGGGGCTGTGCCCCAGGGGCTGGTAAAGCCGGCTGGTTTCCCAGGATGCCTTGCTTATGTAAACGGGACCTCCGTTTCTCTTCTAGCTCTTTTTGTATCTTATAGATTTTCTCTGCTAGTAAGTGATAATATTCATCCTAAAAAGCAATGACATACAATACCAAACAGTTAAAGCTGTAAAAAACAAGTACTTTGTCTTATAAGTTCTAATAAACTAATGTCCCTTGTTTTGGGTGTTGGGAATCAAACCGAGGCCCTTGTGTGTGCTAACTAAGTGCGCTACCTGTGAGCTACATCCCAGCCCAATATTTTAACAGTGCTGGCAAAGCTTAAGTATTCAACAGATCTGATAAATCAAAGGGCCAAATTCTTGTTGAATTTCTAGTGACTTTATTGGGTTTATCAATAACTACATGCTATACTTCATTATACAAATAAGCCTCTTCCCAGGTATTCACTGACACTGGCCATAACAACGTATAAAACATACTATGAAAAGTATGTCCCACAGATATACCACAACTGCATGTGCCCCTTGTACCTTTGTAGCTAGTTAGCAAAAGAGCTGTAAATAATCTAGTCTTACAGGACACCTCCCTGGCTAGGGTCCTAGAAGTGAGGTGCTCACAGACCACATAAGTTCTCCCATTTCTGGATCACAGTACTGCAGACACAGTGCACCTGCCACAGATAATATACAGAAGACTTACTCTGCTGTTAGCAGACTCATACATGTCTCCTTCCACTTTCTTAGCATAGGCAACCAGGTTCTCCATGCGGCGATCTTTCAGAGCTGCTGGGTCAGGAGTTGGGAAGATGGCTTGGACGCTACAAGGACAACACACTCTCATCAACCTATTTTCAAATTGTCACATGAGAACCATAAAACCAGAATCTGCTACTTGATGGGGTGACAGGGTAATGGGAAAAACCTCGATCTCTCTGATCCCATATATGAATACATATATGTATGTAATCCATCTATCTATCCATCTATTTATCTACTCAGCAAACAAATCAATATTCTGTTATCACAAACACACACTGAGTCACTTTAAGAAATATATAATTTTACATTTTTAATTTTTAAACTATTTATGACAAAATACACAGACCAAAATGAGGGGAAAAAACCTCCATGGGAAATTTACCTGATCAACTTAACTTTGTCTGTTAGCTAACCAAATGGTCACGCCACCTGTACTCCCCAAACCCCAAGTCTCCCAATTCTTAGAGGTTTCTATCACTGTAGACTTGAGCCACAAAATAAGGCAAAACTCTTGAGCTAATTCTAGATCTTAGAGACATAGAAGTCAGGCTGCTGGTAACACTCCTCCGTACTCCCATGCCTCTGCCCCAGGGAATCAGGGTCCTGGGAAACTGGTTCTGCCTATGGCTCTACTAGCAATGGCAATATCTCTCTAAAATAAGTACGTGACCCTCTACAGACCCTAGGGTAGCATTAACTGGGGGCCAATGGGCAAATAAGCATCTAAGAAGCTGAAAAATTATAACACTGCCCTCAGCCATAAATGTACACAGTGGCCAGGGAAGGTACGTACAGTTTATGCACTAGATGACTCCGCAGGTCCTGAGTGACATGTTCATGCCAGCCTTTTCGAACGCCAGTGCTGGAAGGCGGGGCTGCTGTAGGTATCGTGCTGAGGCTTCCAATGTTACCAGAGTTTGAGCCATCGTTCATCAGTGGGCTAGGAGAGGAAGCAAGGATGCTTCACCCAGTAGTCAAGTGACTCAAATATAAACTAGGTAAGGAATGCACTCTTAAATCTAATTAAGACTTTTCTTCAAATATGCATGACTTGAAAAGTTTAAAGAGAAGTAGCATATACAACAAAATTCAAATTGTATTCCATCTATTCAGTTCTACATGTATGTATGTATGTATGTATTTTTTTTTTTTTTTTGAGACAGGGTCTCACTCTGTAGCCCAAGCTGGTCCTGACCTCACTTTGTAGCCCAGGCTGACCTTGGACTCAGGACAATCCACCTGCCTCAGCCTCCCGAGTGCTGGGATTACAGGTGTGCACTACCACACCCAGTTTTATGTGGTGATGGGAAATAGAATTCAGGCCCTTGTGCTCGCAAGGCAAGTGCTTTAACCACTATGTCATTCTCCAGTCCTTACACTTACAGTTTAAACAAAAGAAAAAAAAAAGGAAAAACAAAACAAAATGGGAGTCACACCTCCTCAACCCATTAAAGCATAGGTGTTCAACCTTTTGGCCTGTCTGGGCCTCACTGAATTAAGAGTAACTGTCCTGGGCCACATACACAACATATAATATAGTTTACATAAGCAAGGCCAAGTGGCACAGGCCTGTAACCCCAACACTCTGGGAGGCTGAGGCAGGATGACTGATTTTAAGTCGAAGCTTGGCCTGTGCAACTAAGCGAGATTCTGTCTCACAATAAATGGAACAGTGACGTTGCTCAGTGTGAAGGCCCTGGGCTTGATCCCCAGTAAGAGAGAGAGAGAGAGAGAGAGAGAGAGAGAGAGAGAGAGAGAGAGAGAGAGAGAGAGAGAGAGAGAGACAGAACCTGTATTTTATTAGTGGTAATTACTGCATTGTACTTGCCAGGTTGATACACGTGGGTTTCTAACAACAAAGGCGTTGCAGGTAGACACAGAACTACACCGCACCCGCCTTGCAAAGTGCTCCTTTGTTGCCTAGGAAGTCCTTGTTAGAGCACTGAACAACTAAGTACAAAAAAAAACCAATAAAATCAAATAATTTACAATCTTGTGGGCCAAATTACTAGCCATCCAGAGCCACATGCAGCCCACAAGTTAGACATGCCTATGTCTGCCATACAGTGAGAAAGACTGCTGACTTGTGTGTGACCCCTCCATCCACTTTTGCCCGTTTGTCCCTCAGACAGGAGCCAACTGGAATCTGGGTCTTACTTGGTTGCCCCTAGGGAAGTTGGAAGAGCTGATTCTGAAATCAAGTTTGGTGGCTGCTGATCTGTTGTTATTCCTCCTGCTGGAATGTTCATTGGGTTATTTCCTTTAAAGACAAAAAGAAACCAGTTAACTCCCAGACTGTAATATATACTTCAAGGTTCTGGTAACATAAAAAGTTACCACATAAGTAATTCACTACTAACGGACAGCACTCTAACTCTGGGAACTGTATCTTTAGAAAGGGGGAACGAACATGTACAAATTCTGTTGCCGACTCCTCACCTACTCTGTAACCAAAATAAAATGTAATCTGAAGGCTCACTGGTGTCCTCAGTGGACTCTATGGCAGCGGGGAAAATTACAAAAAGCCTATTTGCAAACTCCAACTTTGGTTCTACCTCATTTGTACCATGCCCTCGACAACTACGCCAGAAACTTATGTGTCATGTTTTTGTCATATCAGAAAACAAAATCATAAAAATTAAGCAGAGAAAATACAGAGGCCAATCTGTCTACAATTTTCCTAATAACATAAAAAAATGAGACTCAAAGAGAGGTTAATAATACTGTCTTCAAATTATACCATCAACAGAAATGGAGTGAGAATGGTACTTGGCTCTCAGACGCCATCCCATTTCTTGGATTAATTTGACAGTCACTAAAGTAGTTGTTTTCCAAAATGCAATATATAATATGACTATAATTGGTCTTTTTTTTTTTTTTTAAGAGTCATGAGTCTCAAATACTGGTTCTGTTGGGAAGAGAATAAAACTACCTATAAGTAGCCAGCAGCCCTGTCTTCAATGACAGCACTACTCTTCAGCATGAGCCTAGCTGGAGAGGACCATGTCTACTTAGGGAAAAATGATAAGGAAACAATATGCAGAAATGGCAAAAAATTGTGGAGATGTGTGAGCAAGTGACCAAAGATTGGCAACTGATGGGGTGACAAGAGGAAATGCTGATCCACCCTTATTTGTTGTGCCTGCAACAAACAGCAAGTTTCTGAGACTCTTGTTGCTGATGGGCTGTAGTTCAGATTGGCCACGTCCAATGGTGGTGGGTAGCACAGGGCACCCAGTCTAGGTGGGTGGCCCGAGATCAAGATGCGCTAGGAAAAGGGCAGGTACCTACTCTTCATCAAATAAGTGGTCTACCAGAGTCCACCCAAGTGGTACAACCGTAATTCCAACTTGTGAGATTTTGCACACTAAGCTATAAGGCACGTTCCTCAGGAAAACTGTCCCAACAGGCACTGCTTCACTTGTAAATGCTGCTCTTTTGACAAGCACCAAAAACCTTGCTTGCATCACACACTAGCTTTCCCCTTAGATGGCTGTTAATAATAAGAAATACGAGCAGCCGTGGGTTCCAGTAAGAATTGTTACCCATTTGCTACATGGACCAATAAGTTTTTGAGTGTTCCTTCACCTACCCAGGGGGTTGAGAGTCCTCATCTGCTGGTGGGCTGGAGGCTGTGCTGGTTGCTGGCCAGGAACCTGAGGCTGCAGCTGCGTCTGGGGCTGGTTCATGTAGGGGAGTCCAAGAGCAGCATAGGCCCGCTGCATGGAGCTGGGGTCTATGGGATTTGGGTTACTTAAAGAAGTGGCATTCTGTTGCCCTGTGCCAACAGAACCAATTGTGTTTTGAATTCCACTAGCTGGAGACCCCAAGATGGCTAGAACAACAAACAGACAGACAGGCAAAAAAATAAAAAAATAAAAAATAAAAAGGTAAGTAAGAGGGAGAAGCCCACAAATGATTTAAAACTACTAAGAAGCAAAATAAACAAATAAATAAATAAAAAATAAAAATCTTATCAAAAGACAATGTATTTCATAAAACATTAAAACAAGACTATGGAGAAAGAAGCTATGCCAAAAGAATGAATCCTATTTGTTTATTCTATGCGGTGGTTGTTGAGGAACAAAAAGTGGAAGAAAACCCATACTTCTATCTCAAAAAACAACAGACCATAGAAATCTCTCAGAGATTACTTAATCAAAAAACTAGTGAACAGGGAATATAGCTCAGTTGTACAGCACTTGCCTAGCTGAGGCCCTGGGCTTGATTCCCAGCACAGGGGTAGGAGGTGGGGACACAGAAGCATACATTAACACCTGTAAACTCCAAAGAAGTCAGTTCCAGGGAGGGGCAAAAGTGTGACAAGACAAAATGCTCGATTCTTAGGGGGTTGGCAGAGGTCTGAGAGGTCTAGGGGCAAAGGGATTAGAGTAGAGGTGATGCCAGATCAGTTTTTATTAACAAATCCACGATGTGATCTCCCAAATAACCAAACTGTACTTCCTTTAAACTTACTGGAACAATGACAGCACTATAAAGCCTTTCCAAGAGGATTCCTGTGCAGGAGAGCACCAGGCTGGGCTCTTTTGCCTATCTGAAGTAGTTAAAGAAATACTGTACCCGACTGTACGACCTGGATGAAATGAAGGGATGGTGGAGTAAGATCTAAAGATTTTACACGGGCTTTTATCCTTCCAGGCATCACCTAAGTACCTTTGATCTTCAGGACTTAGACCTGCCTCACAGAGCCATCATTATCAGCTTCCACTACTCAGACCTAAAAGTCAGCCTACAAGGTACACCATTCAGCTGACTGACTCCAAGAGAATAAAGAACAGTGCAGACCCCCATTCCGAGGACTTTCATATTAACCTGGTGGGTGACCTCAAAACTTCCATATTTTATTTTTGTCATTTAAGATCAATCCATCCACCTACTCATACATGCAAATGTCCTCATTTGATAAGTAACCACAAGGACCAAGTTTTAAGTCATATTATTTATTCTTATTCCTAAGAGCTTCTTTCCAACTTTTGCAAACTTGAGAATCATGTTTAAATCAGCAGCTTATAAAGCTGATACATTATAATTTTTGACATATAAAATAGCACCACAAAGGCTTTCTTTCAAATTCAGGTCACTATGTGTAATAGTAAGATTCTTATATTCAACCATCAATGAAAGTATAATAAACAACTCAAATACTTATCAGAGCAAATTAATTAAACCAAATGTGTAAAAAAAAATCTTGGTAATTACCCATTCCATACTATTAACTTTTCTAATAGAGATGTTCAGATCTCAAACTCATTAACGCTCATTAGACACAATTACACACACCAAGCACCTCATTATTATAAATGAAAAGCAATTCCCAAGGTACATCCTATGACAAGTGTGGAGATGAAATAGTCATGTATAATATCTTTAAAAATATTTTGCCCCATAGTTAACGCTTCTTGAAACTTTAAACATATATTTATCAGACTCCTGGACCAACAAAATTGACATGCTAAATTTTTAAAAAGAACTATGATATAAAAACGGAAAACAATTAATGGTAGACTTTTGCTTTTTTGTGTGTGGTTTGGGGCAGGTACTGGGGACAGAACCCAGAGCCTGGTACATGCTAAACATGTGTCCTGCCTCTGAGCCGTACCAGTAACTCCGGAAATTTTCCAATAACACTGTAGTACAAGAAACAACTCAGCGTACATACGATACACACAGTGATCAATTGTGGCCAGGAATTTCAAGAAAGCAAGGTATCTATTTGGCCTTCCCTTTCTACATAAAGGTAACAATAAAGGTACTTTAAGAACTTCACCCTTTTTTATCCCTCTTTCACCCAAATTTCCCTAAGTGCCATCAATTTAGCCAAAACACCCACCTTGAAGTATATTTCATTTCTAAGCCAAAGACATGGGGCCAGTGTCTCATTCACAAAAGACCTACCCTGATGACATGGTCACTGTATTCTGTGTTTACGTTAAAAGTATGTATTTCATACATGTCTTAAGTGTAAACATGATGATATTTCTATTTTGAAAGAAAATCTACCTATCAGAATATAGACAGACATAGGGAATTTGGCATTTCTAACAGTACAGAAACAAGCAAAAGAAATTACAAAGCTGGGTGTGGTGGTGAATGCCGGTAGTCTCAGCACTCTGGAGACTGAGGAAGTGAGATTGGAAGTTCTAGCTTAGCCTGGGCTCCATAGTGATTACACGCAAGATCCTTTTACAGAAAACCAAGAAAAGTAATTCCAAACAAGTAAAAAAGGTCTCTGCCACTTAAACCTGATAAAAAAAGATACAACCAGATGAAACAGCACCGACAGTGAAGGGCAGGAGATGTATGGGTCAGTGGCCAGTCAGTCATGAACAGGAATCCCTCAACTGTTTCACAAACTCAGGCTGCCACCTGCCACTGCTCTGCAGCAGTGCTTTCTCACATTCGCACTTCATGTGCTCACTAGCCCGTCTATAGAATCAGGGCGTGCATGTGCTCTGCCAGGCTCCTGGAAAGGGTGGCAAAGTGCCTGCACTCCCTGAGCTTGGGATCTGTGGGGAAACACAACAGCAACCTAACAGAATGAAGTGATGCATAATGAACTGAAGCCTGTGACCCAAGATCAGAGAGAATCACGCTCACCTCACCTTTCCTATCTATTCCTAGAATGTAGGAGTCCAAGCGGGACCCTGTTCATTCTCCACCTGCTACATGGGGCCTTCTCACATGCCATGAAGGATCTAGGAGACGTCAGCCATTCTGAGCAGGAGCCAGCCTTTCCACGATGCCCTGCTGGGTGCCCTGAGACTGAACAAGCATGAAAGGTGGGCTGAAGGCAATCACACTTCATCTACCTGCTTCCCCGAGATTCAAGTCATCTACATTCATCAATTTTTCACATTACTGACTCTGATCTTGGGTTCTGGACCATTTTTACGTCTCTTTTCCGTTCTAGAACTTACTGCTGTACTTCATGTGTCCTCAGTCCTTAGGACATCACAGCAAACCCTGCAGTGTTCTGAAAGGCCACTTTGGGTTCTCTGGGACACTATCAGATGGTATGTCTGAACTCACATACCATATCATGATTCTTCTGCTATAGCTAAAGTCATAATGGTCTCTGCCCTATGAAACCAAAGGTCAAGTTTACAGTGGCCCCTTTCTAGGACTCAGTCTTCACATAGAAACAACACAATTCTCTGCCAGTAAGCGCAAAAACAGACCTAAGATGTTCCCTGAATAGCAGATATTGCTAACTCGAGGCCTGATTCAGTTAATCACAAAAATTCTAGTCCTCATCATTCAATAAAACTGGACTTTTATTGGGTTTGACTTGAAAATTCAATGAAAACTGACACAGGCTAAGTTTCACAGCGTTGTTGAGGTTGTGGGAGACAGATCATACAGCAGACAAGGGAGCTGTTTCACTACTTAAGACTACAAGCAAAAAAGCAGTGTTAAGAATTTATTCAAACATGCAGACATCTCTGCCAAGATGCAGGTTTACCGTGCAGGCCAGGACTTACCCTGTCAGAACCTCTCCCTACACAGCGCAGGGCACAGTAACAAAGAGAAACGCTCATGTGAGCCAATTTCCTTAATGAACGAATATAGATTTAAAAAAAAAAAAACCAGCCAAGTGTGGTGCTGCACATCTGGAATCACAGCAAGAAGATCGTTTAGGAGCAGCTTGGGTTAAGATTTTGTCTCCCCTCCACCACCCAGCCAAAAAAAAAAAAAAAAAAAAAAAAAAAAAAAAAAAAAAAAAAAAAAAAAAAAAAAAAAAGCAATGTATAGGCTGAGGGTCTAACATGCACATAGCCTTGGGTTTGATTACCCAGCACCACATAAAAAGTGGCCCTTGAGTCCCCTTCTAACTAGTGGAAGCTTTTATCTCCCTCTACATTTCCTAAATAAAATACTCTTAAACGAAGAAAAAAGAAATGACTATGTGCCCAGGCAGCCTACAATCTGTTCTCCCACCACTGACACTTCAACCCTCAAAAGGAGGCTTTCCCCAGAAGCCAAGAAATCCAATAGCAAGTGTTTCTGCATCCCCAGAAGGGAAAAGGAGTAGACTTTCTAATGAATCCATCACTAAAGACTGGTGCTTAAGCCAGGGACAAGAAGATTTCTGCCTCCTGGTATCAGTTTCCCTGCACCCGCTCATCAGAGGTGTCCCCAGACTTCAAAGGACTCCCAGGAAGAGTAGAGGATGTAGTCAGGGTACTAGACGAGGGCAATTTTGGAGGAGGTGGGTTCTGTGTGACTCAATATAACAAAGGAAGGCATTTCCAATAATTAGAGATACCTAGATAGGGAACAGCCAGCTCGACCCAGTACTGATTACAAAAGAAAATGGTGAGACTAGAGCAAGCAGACTGGAGGACTGCTGACCATGAGCAGCTGCCAGGACTGCACTATGGCTAAACCCATTTCTGGACTGACCCAGAAGCACTTGTCTAACAGTCTTTGTGGGATTCAGAGTTGGGTATTATGGTTTGGATCCAGAGTATTCCTCAAAAGCCTCATATATTTGGATGTTATGAAATACCAATGTGCTCTTGGGAGATGGGGCCTGGCTGGAGGAGGCGGAGCAATGAGGTAGGGCCTAGCAGTGTAGCTCTGCCCTTCCTCCCTGACTTGACTTTCTGTCTGCCATGACATAAGGAGTTTTCCTTGGGCTATGGCTCCTCCTTATGCTTCTACCATTGCCAGCTACCCACGAATGACAGCATGAGACCTTCTAAAACTGTAAGTTAAGATATATTTTTCCTCCCTTAAAACTGTGGATATCAGGTATTCTATCCCAGCAATGAGAAAGTAACTAAAACACTGGGAAAACTATAGTCATCTTTGGAGAATGCCCCTGCCCTACCCTACTGGTCTAGTACACACACCTGGCCCTGGCAAGCATTCACAGCAAAAAGAGAAGCACCTGGGAATTTGTTTAAAAATGCAGGTTTTAAGCCAGGGACATATGTAGTCTCAGCACACAGGAGGCTAAGGCAGGTGGACTGCCATGAACCTGACCAAGACTATAAAGTGAGTTCAGGATCAGCCCAGAGTAGAAGGTGAGATCCTGTCACCAACTCCTCCTAAAAAAAAAAAAATGAAAATGAAAATGCAGATTCTAATACAGAAGCCCATGTCTTTATTATCTCAACTGCACAGGCACCTGAGTCCAATCAGACCTGTCCCCTTACAGGCTCCACTGTGCCAACACTACTCCTATCACCTAGAATGCGCCATCATTACTTGGTTTACACTGAGATCCATCCAGCCCTGTCAATGCTGATTCTGCCCACAAAGACTGCTGATAGCACTGATTTGCTCCTAACCTGATCCTCTGAGTGAGACCACCATGACATTATTTTTATTGTTTTACTTTCTTGCAGTACTAGGGACTGAACTCAGGATGCTCTACTGCTAAACTACATCCCCATCCTTTTTCTTGTATTATGTGTAAATACTGTCTCCAGAGCCCAATCTTAAGCTATGGGAGGGTCAAGTTCAGATTTTCTTGAGTTCCTAACATAGGGTACACAAACCATTAAGTACAACTGGACATAAAAGAAGGGGGGGAAATGTAAAGAAAGGCTACTACTAAAATTTTCTCACTTATTACATAAAACAACTCTCTACTCACAAATTATAGTGAAAAAGTCAAAAAAATATTGAAAGCATAAAGCCAAGTTAAAAAGTAATAGGGGCTGGAGGAATGGCTCAGCAGATAAAGCTTGCCCGGCAAGCGCTAAGTCTAGTGCTAAGTAAAGGAGTTCAATTTCCCAGCACCACATAAGCCAGGCATGGTGGCACAAGCTGAGACAGAAGGATTGCCATGAGTCAAGGCCAGCCTGGGCTCCAGAGCAATACTGTATCTCAAAAAAAGCATCAATTTTTAAAAAATTAATGTTTTCTTAAATGAAAAATTACCGAAATCTTGTAGTTAATTTATCTGACCCTTCCCAATGACCTTATGTCATAAATCACCCTGGTAACACCTCACATTATGACTAGTAGGAAGACTGTGGTTTACCATGTGAGAGAGCACGCATCAAAGTAACTGTCACAGTATTCAGGTATTTAGTTATAAGGATGTTAAGAACAACAAACCACACACGTTTCTTTCTCTTCCTTTCTTTTTAAACAAAAACCACATAAGTATTTCTTAAAAACAGAAACAGCAAAAAGTTTAAAATTGTCATGGCAATTAACTATTGAACATAAAAGAATTTAGAAAAGTCATATCGTCAAGTTTAAGAATGAAATCATAGTTTACTATTCATAGATTTATTGTGCAATTACCAACTTGACAGTGACTATGTTGGCACTTAAAAAGCATATTACTGAAATATGATCTAAAGCATAAGAAATTTAACCACCACTACACTAATTAAAAAAAAAAGATTTACATTATCTTAAAAGAAAAGCAGACTGTATTTCACTACAATTATAGTCTCAGATGTCTGGTTCTACAAGATCCTGGACCTTATTACTTCATTATCTAAGAGACAGCCAGTGGGCTAGAGTAATAGCTTAGTGGATAAAGTACTTGTCTAGCAAGCACAAGGCCCTGGGTTCGATTCCCCAGCACCACACAAACTGAGTGTGGTGGCCCATGCTTGTAATCCCAGCACTTATGAGGCTGAGGCAAGAGGTCTGCCATAAGTTCCAGGACAGCCTGGGCTACAGAGTCAGCTCAGTACTGGCCTGGACTACACAGCAAGATCCTGCTTCTAAATAAATAAGTAAGTAAGTAAATAAATAAATAAATAAATAAATGCCAGAAAAAAAATGTGTGCTAAACATATAAATTTTGGTCAGGCAAAGAATTTTTTAAAAAAAAAATCAGGAAATTGGCTTTTAAGAAATTTGTTCTGGCTCCTCTGTAGGGAGGGAGGGCGGGCCCGATAATGGGACCCCACACCCTGGATTTTTTTTAGGTGATGAAGACACCCTGCTTTCAACAAAGCACATAGTACAATTTCAGCTCTCAGCCCCCCAGGAAGGGAGAGGGTCAGAGAGCAACAGGAAACGTCAGGGCCACCATGTGCTCCACTTGACGATACACCTGGGTCCAAGTGCTTCTCTACCTCCTTCTGTGCCATGCAGAGACCACCAGAAAGGCATGTATTCCCAGGAAGCAAGGGGCCTGAGGAAGATGAGCAACAAGACTGAGGAATGTACAAGCAGAACACAACCAGGCAGTAGCAAAGATAGCGCAGACAGATCGAGGAAGACGAGGAAGACTGCCACGCAGAAAGATCGCTAAGGGAGAGGACAGCTCCAGCTGGAGGGTGATATGAGCCCACAGGGCACTTCTTCCCTAACCAAGTAAAGCACACATCCAGAGACCACAGTTTCACCTCTGAAATGACAGGATAATGCCTTAAAAATGAAGAGATGTTCATCCTTTTATGGCTCTGATGCCTACCAAGAACTGGGACCCTGGGGGCCACGCGCAGGCCTCTTGATGAACAAGGAACAGCTGGAAACTGTGCTAAGGACCAAGATGACAAAACAATGAACGTGATCAGGACGTGCCAGTACCGAGGCAGAAACTCTCAATCTGGTGCTGAACAAAAATGTTAAGTGACACAAATGGGCCTGGGAACTGTGCCTCCAAGTTGGAAGAAAGCTCCACAAATGTCTCCGTGTGACATTACACTGACCCAGGTGGCTGGCAGAGCTGTTAAAACTTACTTTGGGAGAAAGGATGTTCAATTCCACAATAAGACTCTTATCTCCCACAAGGACATCACCATTCTAAGTGACATGGCACTCAGATCCTCATACTTAAAAGTGTCCGTCAGACAATACAAGTCTTCCTCTCAACTCTCTACTTGAAGTAACCTCACTGGTTTCACATTCCTTCAAGTGTGTGTATGCAGGGAGGGTGAGGGTGGGGGACAAAAACCCAATACAGCCTTTCATGTTTGCTGACAGCCCTTCTACCCGCTGAATCTGGCTGCACCAGGGTCCCTGTCGGCCCTGCCTCACCCTGAGCATGGCTTGGCAGCTGGCAACCCCTGCCCACTCCCTGCCTACTCTCCACACTCTCCTTGGAAGTAACTTCTATTCTCATCTCCAGGCTTCTCTGCCCCCGTGCTCACTTACTTTGTTGGTTTCGCTTGTCACTGGCATTTTTCAAAGGGAGGCAAACAGGACAGTCATGTCGTGTGCAGTTCTTCCAATGAGAGATGATTTGTCGTGAAGATGCACAATGGGCAACTATGACCAGAAAAACAACGAAATGTTATTTTTCTATCCAAATCGTCACACTTTCAATTATACCTAAATTATAATGCCAGATTCCATAAGAAAATGGTAACAAGTGTAACCATAACACAGTATAGGCAGTCCTCAACTTACAAACAGGGTATCTTCCAAGTTTGTAAGTTGACAGTTGAGAATTTCAAACAAAAACTTCCTACAGAAGCAATGTTATGAATGATGGGTGATTAAAGGTTCAACCCACAAAATAAAACAAAAACTATTCAACCTAAAATACTGGCAACTGCAATGAAAGGCAGAACAAATAAAATCCTGTAATGTCACTACTTAAAATAAAAAATGTTAAATTATGTTTAAAGATGAAGCCATCTAAATACTACAGCTGAAGAAAAACAGAGAAGCAAGCGGGAAGTCTGTAGAGACTCCGAAAGGGGTCTGGGGTGCTTCGTCAAGTGTTCGAGTAAGTGAAACCCTGGCTGCGCTCAGCCCTCGTCTCCTGAAGTCTAGTAACCCTGCCCTTCTGTCCACTTCACTCATGACCAGGGCTACTCTGGGGACCCACAAATGTCACCATGGTAGAGAGGGAAACCAGCGAGAGATGTTCCAAGGTTTATGAGCACAAGAAGAAAAGAGGATAAAGATTAGAGAAAAGTACAGTTGCAACAGGAAACGCATTCTTCAGTGGAACCAAGGTGTCTTGTAAAAGAGGGGAAGGGGCGCACAGGATGTGCCTGATTTCTTCCTAGGGATGCCACAGTATACAGTCCCTGTGCCAGTTATCCAGGACAAGCTAGGTGGTGCCAGAGGAGCCTTAAGACACAGGGCAGAGAAAGCAAGGCAGGGGGCCACTGGTGGTCTGAGTCCATGAAACAGCCACAAGACAGAGATGCTGGGGTACAGGAAGGGGCGTGTACCTACCCGCCCATATGCTACGTTGTATGCCCAAAGAAAACCACAAGCTATAGACAATGACAACAAGAAACGCTCAAGAAGTGACAAAAGGCTTCCATGAGAGGAAAGAGGAAAAGAACAAACCTGGGGCACAGCCTTGCGCAGAAGTTCACACTAATAGAAAACCACATCGCCACTGTCCTGAGCAGGTGAGCCTTCCTGGGGCAGGTGAGTGTCGGGTGTGGGGAACGTGAGAGCAACATGTTGTAGGCCACTCTAAAAGGAGGTCAGTACCTTGGTTCTGGAGCCTTCTGATCAAGAAAGCCGCCCAAGAATCATACAGGCTACTTCCAACCTCACTGCTGCCACTAGTCCAGAAAGAGGCACTTACCTTGGCAGGCTTTCCCAGCCTGACAATGTGTCATGTGATTCAAAACATTTTTCATGGTTCGACAATGCGGGAGAGAGCAGGCCCGGACCTCTCCATTGGCTTGTTCTCGTCGCTGGCATTTATGAGCGTGAAGCAGTAGAACCAGCTGCTGCTGAATCAGTTTGCGTTTTTCAGGATCTGCAGTAGGGCCTGTTGCAATTGCTTGTGTGGGTACAATTCCCACTGATGTTTGCATTTGGGACTAAAATAAAACAAAATAAAAATATTTTATTAAACTTTTAGAGTTCCAATTGATGTTCATTAATTATTGCTCAAATGAATGTGAAAGCTGATGGGTAACACCAGCCCACTGAGGAGGTCAGCAGAGTCCTGCTGTCACCTACTAATAACTTTAAGAAGATCCAGAAACCCAGAAATAAACCCAACTTAAGAGACACGCTTGCTTCACGTTCCCTTGTAGATAGCTATTACCCAGACAAGGAAATGAAACGTATCTTCAGAGTAGCAACCAAAACTCAATTCACTCAGGCTGGGGACACAGCTCGATGATTAGTGCACTTTCCTAGGATGTATGAGGCCGCGGGTTCAATTCCTCAGCACCATGTAATAGCTGGGCATGGGGACACACTCCTTTAATCCCAGCACTCAGAGGAGGCCGAGGCAGAAGGATTGCCACTGAGTTCAAGATCAGCCTGCGCTATCTAGTTGAGTTCAGGACTACAGAGCAAGACTCTGTCTCAAAAATACCAAACCAACCAACCCTACCCCAACACCCCCAAAACAAACGAACGAACAAAAATCCCTCACAGTTCACTCTACAAAACATGCAACAAGTAGGAAAAAAATGCTTCTTTTTAAAAGTAAGTCCAACATTGCCAGATACCAGCACGTTCATACATTTCAATCAAATTAAAAAGACTCCCAAGGCTTGAAGGACTATAATGCACTACACATATCTAGGGTAGCAAAATGGTCAGGTCTCTTTTTGTTTTGTTCTATGTTTGCAGCACACCTCTTAGGATGTCCCCACTGCGTACCCAGAAGGACAACACTACCAGTGTGATTTCCTAACAATCACTGTCTCTCCTTAAAGCATAATACAACATACTCTCAATATAACCACACACTGTAATTTTAATCTTTTCTGGTCTTAAATCCTCACTTCCCTTTTTTCTGAGGTACTAAGGACTAAACCCAGGGCCTCAAGCATGTCTAGCAAGTACTGCGCTACTAAGCTACACCCTCAGCCCAAATTCCCACTTTCATTAAAATTTCCACTCAGATACCTGACAATTTTTTTCAAGAAGTATTTGACAACTGGCTAAAAAATACAAAAACAGACTTTATCTTAATCTCTGTAAAACAAACCAGACCAAGCACACTACTTAACTCGCAAAACAAAAACAAAAGCCTTCAAAGTACCAACATTCTTTAGATAAATAAACTTACTACAAAGACTTGCCAGAAAGAGAAATACAGTGTTCCTAACATGTAATAATACCATCCACAGTTCAGGGATTACAATCTTCCCTAATATATGTGAAAAAAGGAGAAAAAAATTATAAAAGCATTTATTAATCAATCACAGCTCATTAAATATGTTAAAAGTTTTCTGTTCGGGTTGTATCTTTATGAGGACTCAGAAAATAAATAAACATAGCCTTTTCCTTATGCTTACGTCACAAAGTTAACAATGATTAAGGAAATAATTGATAACAATTTAAAATGCCAAGATCCAGGAGCCCACTATGAACGTATTAATAGGTTGTTTCTTCTAGTCTTCTCCTACAAAGATGGACATATATGAACCATAATCAACCTTATATTTGATTATGTGTATACGTGCTTTGCAAACAGGTATATGACATATACACATACATGTATGTTTCTCCTGTCTTTCTTCATACGTTACACTCTCCCATGGAGTAGACGATATAATTTGTAATGAAAGCACAGTATCTTACCAAGTAAACTGTATGTTCTTATAATCTCCCATTTGCATCATAAACTCTAACACCCTCATCTCTCCAGCTTGTCAATTAATTTATTAATTAATTTATTTTGTGGTTCTTGGGATTGAACCCAGGGCACTTCCTCACTGAGCTATACCCCAGTTCTTTTTTTATTTTTTAATTCTGAGACAGAATCTTGCTAAGTTACCCAGACTGGGCTCCCACTTGACATCTTCCTGCTTCGATCTCCCAGAGTTCTGGTTATTTAATTTTAATTTCTTTCTAGTCTTTCTTTTTTTTTAAAGATAGGGTTTCATGATATGACCTCGGAAAGGTTTCAAACTCTCAGAGTCAAGTGATCCTTCCACCTTGGTCTTCCACATAGTTTAGAGTAGCCATGATTACAGACACATGAGACCACACATGGTTGGCTTTTATTTATTTTGTTTTCTGCAACTTTAAAAGTATCAATAAACAAATCACCTGTATGCTCTTCTGGCATTCACTATCTATTTAAACATCTCTTTGACCAATTTACCCCATCAATTAGAAGAGCCAAAGGAAAGTCAATGGGAATGGAGAGAAGACCATGTGACATTCAAGATGGCCTTTGCTTAGGTCTCTTTCTTTTGCACTGATGAAAGTTCCAAGCATGCAGAAAAGTAGAAAGGAAAGGATATCAGCATCACACCTTATGGACAGCTGTTCTCCACATTGGCTAATCCTCAGTCATCTCTGATTCCTCTAGATGTCTCCCACATGTCTTCTATAGCTGGTCTGCACAAATCAGGATTAACGGCCCATTCCTGACTTGCTCTATATGTGCGTGGAGGGGCTCACTGGGGATTGAGGAGGCCAAGACCTTCACACTGAGCTATATTTTTTAATTCTGACACAAGGTCTCACTAAACTGCCCAAGCCGGGCTTGAATTTGCTCCTGCTTCAGCCTCTCAAAGACCTGGGGGATTATGGTCCTGAGCCACCATGACTGCCTCTGCTTATCATCTTTAAGGTTCTTCATCTCTTATCCTCTGCCCTTTTATACTCATGATACTGGCTCATTCAACAGATCAAACAGCTATACTAAAGAATGAGAGAAAATATTTACAAATCGTAGGTCTGAAAAATAACATATCTAGAACAAAGAAAAATCACCTACAGTCTATATATAAAAAGACAACCAGATTTCAACAGGCAAAGCACTGGAAGAGATATTTCTCGTAAGTTGATAAACCAGAGTAAATAAACCCAAGATTTTCAAGATCGTTAGCAACTAGGGAAACACAAATCAAACACAAATCAAAACCACAATGAAGTACCACTTCAAACCCACCAGAAATCGCTATATTTTTTTAAATGCTAAACAGCAGCAGCAGCAGTATAGAAGAGGATTTTTAAAAACCAGAATACTTATATGCTGTTGATGAGATTACCAAATGGTGTTACAATTTACAGCACTTTGGAAAATGGAATTCCCTCAATACACAACTAACATATGACCCAATTCCACTCCTAGGTAAACTTCCAAGACAATTAAAAAACATGTTTATACATAAACTTGGTAGGGCTGGGGCTCAGGAGAACTGGAAGTGACTACTAATAGTAACTGGCTTCCTTTGGGGTGATAAAAATGCTCTAAACTTGACTGTGCTGGTAAACAAGGTTATTAAATTGAGCTTTTTTTTGAGACAGCGCCTCACTCTGTAAATTCACAATGTGGCACAGGCTGCCATAGAACTCACAGCAAACCTCCTGCCTCAGCCTCCCAGGTGCTGGGATTATAGGCACGCACCACCACATTCAGCTTTGATATTACATGAAACTGGGGGATCAAGCCACGGGCCTCCTGCTTCCTAGGCATGTGCTTTAATCACTGAGCTATGCTTGCAGCCCCTAAATCGAGCACTTTAAAAGGAATAATTGTGTGATATGGGCATTAAAACTAATTAAAGCTGTTCTTAGAAGTTCTACTTCATTACTCATCAAAGAATTCAAAATAAAAGTATCTTTCAACTATCAACAGGAACAAGAAAAAAAATAATCACGGAGGATAGTGTATAGAAAAAAAGTAATCTCAAGAACTCCGGTGAAAGGCATTTTGGTGTGACTTTGAAAAAGAGCATGTATCGGAGCTTCCGGGTCAAGATGACAGCCAAGTAACAGAGCTGTACAATGTCTCCTTACTGATCCACTTAAAAAGTCAAGAATTTAGTCAAAAAAATTCATGTTCAATGTAGCCAGGACAGAGAGGAGCACCTTAACAATGGAAAGGAGGCCAGGGGAGAGTCAGAATTTCAGAAGGAATATTGAAAGTGAAGGCAAAAACCCAAGCAGCACAGGAAGTCACCCCATGCTAGCTGCAAACGGCTGGAGCTGTCGGCATCTGCAGACGGAGGAAAGTCCGCGTGGGTCCGGGGCATCTGACGGACCTGGGAGAGGACGGAGTGCCCAACAATTGACAGGAGGCCACAGGGTAGGCCACAGAAATCCTGAAGTCATATCCAAAGTGGAGGAAAACAGCAGCCAACTTGGTGCAGTCCTGAGCTGCCAGCATCCACAGATCACAGACAGAGGAAAGCCCGGAGCCAGAGCCTCAGTCTGAGGTCAGTGTGAATCCAGGAGAAGTGGGAATTGTCGGCAGCTGGCAGCCCCAGCCTCCGAAAAAAGAACGCGTGGGTAGTGTATACTACAATGTGCGCTCCCCCTACAAAAGGCCCCCGGGAGCCCAGACCAGAAGGAGCGCTCGGCAGCCATAACAGGCAACGCTGGAGTGAGGAGCCATTAAAAAAAAAAAAAAAAAAAAAAAGCCGAGACGGAACCCATTAGAGTAAAAGAAAGCTCAGAAGAGCACATCGGCACTTTTGGGGTCAACTTTAAATAGTGTCTAGCAAGAAACTGGCACATGACACAGAGAGAGAAGAAAAGACAGGAAAAAAGGCTGCTGACCTCCTGAACGGCTCAGTGTAGGGTGGAGAGCCCACCCTGAGGGAGGGAAGCCAGGAGGACTGGTGCGAGAGCTTTGCTGAGGGGATGTGGTGAACAAGACACCTCAAAAGCCATCGGACTCTCAGGTACCCCTCACTGCCTATTCCCAGCACAGAACTAAGAACAATTATGGCTCTCCACCACACACCATCATAGCCATTCAAAGAAACCCCTCAGCTAAGCCTCTAAAGTGAAGTCCCTTAACACCAGAAACACGGGAAGAAGACAGGGCAACAGGGCATCCACAGAGATGACTGAGACCCCAGATATTAGTGGCATGGGCCCTGAATTAGTGGAACTCACAGAGTAGGCAGTCAAAAAGCACATAAATGAATCAAACCACCAGTTCAAACAAGATATTCTCAAAGAAATGCAAGTATTGATCAGCAGATTTAAAGAGGATCTTACTAAGCAAATAATGGTCCTAGTGGAGACAATGCTCACTGAGCATACTGAAGCCAAAAATAAAAAGTTGGCTGAGGTAAATAAATAAATGCAAAATATGAAAGAACATTTTAATACAGAAGTGGAAAATCTAAAAAGAAATCTAGATGAAATTGAGAGCATGAAAATTATATGTAACAGGGAAAGACGACTCAGATACTGTGAAGACAAGGACAAGGAAGCAAATGATATAATTAGGCATGAATCCAAAGTTAGAAATGAGCAAAGTAGCTGGATACACCAGCTGATGGGTGAGTCAAAGAGACCCAATCTCAGAATTACAGATGTGAGAGAAAGAGCAGAAGACAGCACCAAAGGTATAAGGAATTTATTTACGGCAACAATATAAGAAATTTCCCTTATATAGGAAAAGAAATTAGCTTCCAGATACAAGCAAGAAGCTTATAGAACACCAATAACTTCAACCAGTAACATGACTCACCACGACATATCAAAATCAAAATCTCAGAAATTCAACATAAAAAGAAAGTATTAAAAGCAGCAAAAGAAAAACAGCCATTATTCTACCAAGGCAAACCCATTCAAATTACTGCAGATTTCTCAAGGCAAACCTTAAAGGCTAGGAGAGCCTGGAGCAGGATCCTTCAAGCTTTAAAAGACAGAAGTACCAACCCAGGTTGTTATATTCAGCAAAATTATCCCTGAAAATTGAAGAAGAAGAAGAAGAAGAAAAAAAAAATTTATGACTAAGGATCCGGTAAGAAATTTGCAAGAACTACCCCAGCATTGTAGGTATTACTTGGAGGAATCTTTGAGAGAAGCAGAGAAGCAAGGAGCACCAGAAAAACATAGAGGAACAGAGGATACGAAACATCTAATCAACACGGGTAACTGGTATAAAAATCTTTAAAAATATGCATGCATGAAATTAGAGATGAATAGATAGGTAAAAGGATAAATCAAATCAGGCAAAGTGTTAATAATTAGTGAAATGTAAATAAACAATATATGAAAGTTTCTAAAAATCTGAAATAACGAAGCATACCTCTATCTATTGCTTTAGCTGTAGCATACTTATGTGATACAAATTTAAGCCCATTTAATGCAGCAAACTGATATAGTCTTAAGCTCGTTTAATGAAGCAGTTCACTTTTTTGATGTTCAGTGTGAGTTAATCCTCTTTGAGAGGCAGAAAGATAAGCAGCACCAAAAAAACATGGAGGAAAGGTAACATCTAAAGAGAAAGTATAATAAAAAATACATTGGTATTTACATCATTTGATTGATAAACTTCTAAAACAGTACCAGCTGCTCTAGAAAATCTGTGAAATCTCCCCACATTATTATTAGTAATAGCACCATAGTTTCCAAAACAGATTACATGCAACATGGGGAACTGATACAAACTCTTTATAAAACACATATGCATGAACATATGGATGGATAGGCAGATAAAATTATAAACCAAATCTAGCAAAATGTTAGTAATCAGTGAAATGTGAGTAATTAAGTTAATGAAAGTTTAAAAATTCTGAAACAACTAAATTTCCCTTCATATGTTACTTTAAGTATATTTATGTGATATAAATTTAAGTTCATTTAATACAGCAATGTGATATGGTTTTTGTTTATTGTAGCAATTCACTTACTAGGTCTTTGATGTAAGTTTATCCTAATAAAACTGATTGATGTAAAGATAACCCCTTGAATGCACAAACATGTACCTTCCAATACTCAGCTAAGGCATTTGAAATTAAACTTTTCTTATTCTCTTATTTACTAGCCTTACGAATTACATGGTTGTAGGTCTTTTCTTATATGGACTGGTTGGTGAAGCCAGGTTTAAGAATCTCAACAAATATATAGCAAAATACAGAAAAAAAAAAAAAAAACCAAAGAACTTCTGTCAAATATCCCAATAAAGAGACCTGCTGAACTCAGAGAAGAGGTATCAAGATTTGACCACTGCGACCCTTTCAAGGAACAAGAAGCCGAGCTAAAGAGTGGTGATTTAAGTGAAATCATTCAAATGCAGAAGATTAACTATGTTAAGTACTGTGTAGTCTCTTTGACTTGGGAAACCCAGAATACAGGCATTCTATAGAACGACATGATGTGACAGCTGGAGTTGGGGGTAGGAATGGGGAAGGTGTGGGAGGGCCAAAAATGAGAAGGGATTGTAAAGTTGATGTGATATATATTGCACAAAATACGCAAGTTTAATGTAAATATTATGTGTTGCATATGTATATTAATAAAAATAGTGGGGAAAAAGAACATGTATCAAAAGGAAAAGTGTGTTATTCTTTTGATCTAGCAGTTCTACTTCTGATTTATTATTAGAGAAGTAACTGGGTAAGAGTGTATTACAATTTATGGGCAAAGATACACTCCTTGATTAAATGCTGAAAAAAGTGAGAGAAGTCTAAATATCTAACAAAGTAGACTAAACATTAATGCCAGGCATGGTAGCACATGCTTATAATCCTAGCACTCTGGAAGACTAAGGCAGAAAGATTGCTATATTCCAGCTCAGTGGGGGCAACTTAGCGATTTAGTGAGACTCTGTCTCAAACAATAAAAAGACCTGGGGGTATAGCTCAGAGTGAAGCAATTCCCAGTACCACAAAAACAAAATATTAAGATTACAGATACATGATAACATAATATACAGCCATTAAACATAAGGCATATCTGAAGTAAACCCAGTCAAAGCCATGTGGGGCAGAAGAATGAATAAGCTAACTCCTGCTTGAATTCCTAACAGACAAATAACTGGAAGGCACACAGAACTACAACAAATAACAACAGACCTTTAACAAAAGCAATTTAAAATGCACTGCTTTAAAAAGACTGAAGAATTGTACTAGAAAACCCACTGAGCTTTTCCTTACGGATTTTATGCATATATCTGTTCTTAGAAGAATCTTGATGAAATTATCTGCTATTGGATTGTTGGAAAAGTCTTAACACATTTTTGGAACAGATGGTTCATTTTTAGAGTACTAGAGTCATTCACATCTATGGTATTGCTGTGTCATTTGACAACTGATGGTTCTAGAATCATTTTTTTTAAAAAACCTGAGCAATATGGTTGAGTTCTGGAGAGTTTACAATATGGAAAACCAAACTGCATGTTCACCATATTTTACTGTTTCTGTAAAACAACAGAATTTTATTTACAACAAAGAACAGAGGGATATAAGCAACCACTATTTGGAAGAGGCCCATGTGGGTTGTTCCCTTATTTTACTACTTAAAATTCTGTACAGGGGACATCATGCCCCAAGCATGTGAAAAGCTGCATACAGTTTACAGTGACAATGCTCTACAAGAACATCAGTGTCAGTGATGATTCACGGAATCCCATACTGGTCATTTTGATCTCAATGATACTCCCTCTTGGTCAGGATAGGTGACCGAGATGATGTTAAAAAAAAAAAAAGGCACTGAGTAAGTCGAACCCATGTTACCCAATACAAGAGATTGCAGAAACACTAAACATCATCACTCAAATCTTTGTGACCACCTGAAGAAGCTAGGATACATAAGCAAGCTCAATATTGCTGTTCCTTACGAAATTAAAAGTTCTTACGACAGCACACATATACATTTGTGAAATGATCATTAAACACAAGGAAAACAATCCTTTTTTGAAGCTGCTGATAACTGGTAATGCATAGTGGATTGTTTATAAGAATGTGGTATGCAAATGGTCTTGGTCTTGACGTGAAGATTCACCTAAAATATCGAAAGCAAACATGTATAAGAGGAAGGGTATACTCTCAGTGTGGTAGAATTTTAAAGGCATTGTGATCTTCAAGCTCCAATTTTAAAGGTGTTGTGATTTTCAAGCTCCTACCAATGAACTAAACAAAACAATCTGAATGAGTACTATCAGTAATTGGATGGTTTGAATGAATCCATCATCTAGAAATATTTAGAGCTTGGTAACTGTCAAGGAGTTGTGTTCCACCATGACAACGCAAGACCACACTCAAGTCTGATCACTTGTCAAAACTTAGTGGAGCTTGAACGGGCTGTGTTGCCACACCCACCATAAACGCCTGACCTTGCACTGTCAGACTCCCACTTGTTCTCCTCTCTTCAAAACTCCTTTAATAGTATAATATTCAATCCAGATGAGGCTGTAAACCAGCACCTTGCTCAGATTTTCATCAATAAAGATGGATCCTTCTATGAACGAGGAATTACAAAGTTCACTGAAAGATGGCAAGAGGTTAGACAATGTATCATAGATTGTTCTTTGCTGTTTACATAGCTAAGTGACCTTTGAAAAGCAGAAAAATACATCATGACTTTTCCAGCAACCTAAAAGTTGTATCATGGGGAGAGTGTCTTTCACATTTCTACTCTTATAATTATGCACTATGTAAATGTTTTATAATAAGCATCTACTTTTTTAAAAAAATCCAAAGGCATTCCAATTTGGGAAATTTTTTCTGGAAAAATAAAACTAGAAGAATCAGTAGAAAATGATGAAACATTATATAAAGAAGACAATGAAGGTAAATATTTTGTAATGCAAAGGGCTTAGTGAGGAAACATGAAGCAGTGGCCCCCAACCAGACACTAGTGAAACTTCAAACTAAATTCCTCTTCTCATACCACAAAGATACCTGTGCCAAATGGCCATAGGCACTTCTATTTGTTAAAGTTCTACGGGGGATGTTTTATTTATTTTTAGATTGACACTTCACTGATGTTCTCAAATTAACACAGATGTAGTATTACAGGGAAAATAAAAGTACTAAGAAGAAGAAAGGGGCTGAGGGAATAGCTCTGTGATTGGAGCACAAGGCCCGAGATTCAATGCCCCAACACTTACATAACAGGTTAGTGTAGTGGTACACACCTGTAATCCCAGCACTTGAGGGGCTGAGGCAAGAGAATTGCTGAGTTCTAAGCCAGCCTGGGTTATAGGGTGAGCAGTAGTTCAGAATCAGCCTGGATTACAGAGTAAGACCCTGTCTCAAAAACAATAAAAAAATAAAAGAGAGCCAATTCTCATTTAACAGAGCACGGCGTCATAAATGGAACATATAAGGCCAAACTGCATAAAAAATCATGCTCTACACTAAATCCACTAGAAACAAGTGCAAAAACAAAAGGATGAATAAACCAGAAAAAAATCTGAAATGCACAGGTCAATGCAAAGAATAACTATTATTTCTCCTCTTCCTCCTGCCCATCTCCATTTCTCAAGCAGCCTGTGCCAGGCTCTGAGTTCCAGATCCGACAAGCAGCAGCTCATTCAGGATCTGCCTACCCGCAAGGGATCAGCCAGAGGACAAGCAGTGGGACCCAGAGACAGCACGTGGGCCAGGTTGTAAGCAGGCCATCCAACAGCCCATACAATGAACCATTCTGTTCCCTCCTCAACGCAAGTCAACTACCTAGCTTTATGAAGTATTCTAAGAAAATCTAATAGGCAAACTGTGAAGGACAGAAACAAAATATCTCAAAAAAGACTATCTCTAAACAGAGCACTTTAATTCTTTCTAGTAATCAAAGAAATAGAAAGCAAAATAAGATTATATCACTTTTTCTCCTACCAAAGGACAATGTGAGAGCCACTGACCCTGGTAGGATGTTTTAATGCTGGTGAACTGGTACATGGCTTTGGTTGGAAGGCCAAAGACTGGTATCCATCAAAAGCCTTAAAATGTATGCACTATACATTTCTCGAAAGAGATTCAACTCACATCAAAGTCACAACCATGGAAGGAAGAGGTCAGTGTGGCACAGGAGGCACAACAGTTCAAATGTTCTGAGCCACTAGCAGCATGTAATAAAGCTCACTGAACCCGGCGCTCTGAGGCAGAGCCTGTTTAATCACCCTAATCTTCATGCAATCCAGCCACAGGCTCTGTGTATGTGTCCCTTGTCACTGTAACTCAGCAGCCCAAACATGGGTCATACCTAATCCATCAAACCACCTTTAAAAGTTTGCCTCTCTATTTATTCTGGTATTCCTTAATATGTAAAAGATCCTAACATGTATTATTATTAGTATTACATATGTTTGGGGTGACCAGCCCTAACTCCATTTTTCCTTTATATTCCAGTCTATATTCATATAAATCAAAGATATGCATACAGTATGTATAATCAAGTTCATCTTGGTATTCCTCATACAAAAACGTTATTTTCCAGAAAGTGTCCAAGAATATGTTATAATGTTTTCAAAAGACCCTATTCCAAACAGTTAAGAAGAGACCAGCCAACAAAGAGCACAGAAGAACATTTCCACCTTCTGCAATCCCACAGGCCCAAGGTCCTAGAGCTGGCCCTTGAGACCTAATGAGCCCCAACCTCCACATCCCAATGACAGGCTCCCTGGAAACTCCCTCCCCAACCATCTGGAAATGTGGTCCTTTCATAACCTCCACAGAATCATAAAATGACAACCAAGCCACACCAGAAGGGACAGGGAAGAGGTCTACACTATTACTTGTTCTGATTCCTGCAGAAGGAGCCGCAACAGCTGGGAAAACAAAGCTCTAGAGGGCAAAACAGAGAAAATGTCTTTAAGTGAATACAGTTACCACCTTGAAGAGAGGATGATCATTCCAAGATGCTTACAATCAAGCAGTAAAAAGCAGAATGAAGCTATTAGATAAATAGAACAATGTTTTTTTTTTTTGCTTGGTGTTTACTGATACAAAAAGCCCCCCCAAAATCATAGAGTTTCAGGCCTAAATTCAGAGAGAAATACCTTAAAATGAGTAAATTGAGCCAGAACGATTTGTTAGTCACCTTCCAGATCAAAAACCCTGACTTTAGAGTAGAAAGTGAATGGTTAAGGCAAGAGGGAAATAGCCAAGGCAAGGTCTACAGAACTTTAGAAGCAGGTTATACTTAGGAAGCATAGGGGTTATCTGCTACGACATTAAGAAACCCTAAAAGGTAGGAGACACTACTTCATCTAGTCAGATTACTACCCAGGGGGATAGGCCAAGCTGACCAGCAGGTCTAAAATGAGTTACCGACATGAACCACACTTGCCAATTTACCAAAAACTTTGAAAAGTATTCTTTTGGAATACTTACTACAGTCAATTTTAGATAACTTGGCAAATTAGTCATTGAGCAATTATTTATTGGTGACTAAAATCTTAGAGTTATTCCAGATGATTGTGGGAAAACTAAAAAAGGTTACTATAACCTAGGCTTCTTCTAAAAGACCAAAATGGTTCACAACGCTCCAGATACTGTACTGTATTTGCATTACTGCTATGACTGTCACCATCCAGACTTATTAGATTTGGTATTCACAGAGTTCTAACAATCACTTCATTTCTCAGCCATGACTGTTAAATACTCCCACTACTTGGCATTACAGGGTGTTCACAGGTGGGCAGAAGTGGTGGTGCTAGTTGTTAGTAAGCACAAAGCAGAATGCACAACTCATTTAGTCTTGAAGAAGGTTGTGACCTGGTATCTACTTTCCATGAGGGAAAGAGATGACTGTCTACCTGTAGGGTTAACTTATGCTCCCACCAAGGACACGCAGTTGAAGAAACAGCTATCCTAATCAGACTCTAGATAAGATATAGGAAAAGACCTAAGACATTGTTGGCAAATGAAAAAAAGTTAAATAATCGCAACAAAATACAACTATCCCTCACTGTGGCAGGGGCCGGGGCGGATGGGGGGTGGGGTTCCAGGACTCCTATGAACACCAAAATCTAAAGATACACAAATCTGTCATGTAAAATGTTTTATCTCCAGAATCATTCCACCATCCTACATACTTAATCTATTTCTAGATTATTTATGACACTTAACACAAAAATATGATGTAAATAGTTGTTATATTGTTTTGAAAATAATGACAAGAAAAGTCTGTATATGTTTCATACAAACACAATTCAAAAAAGTATCTTCCACCTGACGTTAGTTGAATCCATAAATGTATAACCCACAGAGAGAGGATCACTTTTACCTAAAATATATGGTACTGGCCTGATATCAGAAGACTGGCTAATGTCTCTCAATTTATAGTTTCCTGTTATCTGTTGCAACAAGCCACACATTCTGTGCTTGGTCTGTATTTCCCAGCCAGTACAGCCAAAACAAATAAAAATCTAAACAGAAGCAACAATTTACACTTAACTACTGTTAGGAATTTCAGACCAAAGGTTATTCCCTGCAGACCCTGCATAAATATTTTCTCAACAATCTACATGATATGTATAGCTGAAGACAGTGTGATGGGAGTAAAAGATGTAAACTCTTAAGCAACACAATTATTTTACTAATGATTATGGACAAAGGATTACTTCTAAACCTTTCCTCACACTCTCCAACTCAGTGAGACACAACTCACAACTGCAGTGTAAATGTACACAGAAGCTGCTTTTATTGTGAGGAAGCAGCGTAACCACTCCCCAGGCATCCCCGTAGGAACTATATAAGCGTCCTCCCCAGTCCTAGGACAGAGACTAACACTGGTCTTCCAATTTCCACTGAAGAAATGAAGGTATTCTTATGTAACTCTGGGAAGCCAGTGTCTGTGCACAGAAAACCAAATCACAAGATGAGTCCATCAAGAACACAGAGAACTCGCCTTGGTGCAACTCAGCTAAGTTCTGAATGAATGCCCCAATCACCAGAAGCCGCAAAGAGGAGAAAAAAAAAACCAGTAAGATGTGACAAAAAAAATAAAAAAATAAAAAAAGGCTGGGGAAACTAGCAAAGACTTCTAAAATACTAAGGGGCCATGAAGATCAACAAACCGACTCACAGGGCATAGCCGTCCCCTACGCCATCAACATTTCAGTTGACACGGCTCTCACAAGCTCACTCTAAATCAGAATCCTGACAGGGCTCACTTACAACTGTGGACTCCAGTGTGAGAGAAAGGGGCACAAACCCACGTGTCTTAGAATTATCTGAACTGCAATGGAAGGAATGAGTGCCATAACCTGGGTAACTGAGTAAGAAAACCCATTACCTGACACTCTTCTGTCCTCACCTTAAGCCACCTCTCAGCAGTCATCACTTCCTCCAATCCAAGACAGTCCCTGCCTTTGCCTGTGTGTCTGTCTCTCCAGTAGTGACTTATTCTCCCACCAGCTCTTTCACTGGTTCTTCCTTCTCCTCCTCCCTACCTAGTATCTGTAGCATCTTCTTCAAACGTCCCTTCCTTACTGCAACCTTCCTGATGGCTCCCTAGTCCATGTGACTGACCCCATGCTATCTCTTCTCTGCATGCCATGTGTGTACTGCTGACTCCAGATGGCCAGCAGCGGCCCAACTCAATGGCTACCTGCTTGCCTTATACCAACCCTTGGATGTCTAGAAATATCTCTAAAGACACTGGGGTCCCTTCACTTTCCTCCTATTGCAGCTTAGTAAGGGACTGCTCACTGTCACCTACTCACCCAGTGTATCTCCTCAAGTAGCAAACCTCATCTAGCCTCCCTCCTTGCTGCCACCAACCACATCCTGGCAAAGCATGTCTTCCTCAATCCTCTCCACCCTATAGCCAGAACAATCTTTGAACAGTATTAAGAATGAAGACTGTTTCTCTGTGAGCCAGTGGCCCACCTTCCCTACAGGATTTCCCCCACAACTATTAACTTCCAGTGTCATTCAGCCTCCAACGAAAGTCATCTTTCCGAAGCACTGGGCTCCTCCTGCCAGTTCCTACACAAGTCAATGGCCCCTGGTGCCCTGGGGGTTCTGTGCATCCTCTTCAAATCTCCCTTCCTTGATGTAGCTTTCTTGATGGTTCTACCTAAGTAGGTACCTGTGTCAGTCTCAACCACCACATGCTATGCAGACCCTTTGGAGCAGTTTTCTAATTCTTTTCCACTGCCACCACAGGACCAACTTCACGAAGGAAAGGCACACACAACACCATGAATACCTACATTCTAGGTCCTACTCCAGCACCTAGACTCAACAAACAGGACAAAGTAAACAAATAAGCCAATGACCACTTCCCTTCTCCTTCTCAACACCACCCAGCAATTTTGGGCTCCTACACCAATAAGAGAGAACAGCAAGTCGCCCTGGTCCATGAGCACATGGTCCCAATCTTCCTATGAGGCTCAGCCTAGGAACCAGGGGACTCAGCACTACAATTTTGACCTATAAAACATGTGATCCCAAACCTAGTCATCATCGAGAGACTTGACAAGTTCAAGTGAGTTTAAGACTTTATATTTTCTTTTTGCCATTAAACTAGACCTACTTCTTCTGTTACAGCTTTTACTTACCATGTGAAAAATATGTAGACTCAAGACGTCAGATATAATGGTAAAAACTAAAGATAACCAAAAAACACATCAAGGAACTGCAAACATGCTGTGTAAATACAAGCAAGGAGGAACTTCCACCAGGCTCAGGGCTGATAACCATGGCATTAAGATACAATCAAAAAGAGCTTTGCAGACAGCAAGCAACATGGCCCTCAGTAAGCCAAATACCCTTATTGTCTCAACAACCTCATTTGTTTTGATTTTGAGACAGGGTCAGGCTCTGTAGCCCAGGTTGGCCCTGGACTTATGGCAATCCTCTTGTCTCAGCTTCGTAAGTGCTGGGATTACAGGCGTGCACCACCATGTCCAGGTTATGTGGTGCTGGGGAATTTAACTCAGGGTCTTGCAGTTGCAAGGCCAAGTGCTTTCACTGCTGTGTAGTTCTCCAGCCCCAACAACCTCATCTGTAAAACGGGATTTGCAATGAAACCTTTCAAGAGGCCATCACAGGAATAAGATAAAATAAAGAGTATAAATGCACTTAGGAGAGCTGCCAAGACAAATCACACCTGACCTCCCTACCAGGTCTTCTGGTTCTCACCCCAGCAGGGCACTGAAGGCTGTTTCCACATCGTAAGCCAGGCCAGTGCCTTCCAGAGTAAACAGCACAGAAACACTACCAAGGAGGACATTGCAGTTAAGTTTTCAAAGGCACCTGCTTGAGGGGTCTCCAAAGCTCACATGGGTCTCTGTAGAAAGGCCCCAAGGCAAGTAGCACAGTCGTGTGACAAAAATGCTTCCTCCTTTTACCAGGGTCCTGGGAAGCCTGAAGTGGAGGGAGCAGGGCAGATTAGATTCCTATAAAGATTCCAGTAGACAGACAAAAGGATGACACACCATTGTCACTGTTTTCCCCAACCATTCTCCACAGTAGTGCTCAACAGGGGCAATCATACTCCTACCAAACACAGGTCCATAACTGAAAGCTTTTTTTTAAAATATGGTACTGGGGATCAAGCCCAGGGCCTTCACACTGAGCTACATTCCCCACCATTTTGATTTCTAATTTTGAGACAAAGTCCTACTAAGTTCCCCAAGCTAGGCTTGAACATGTGGTCCTCCTGCATCAGCTTCCCAAAGTGGAGAGGTATTTCTGACTGCCACACTAGGGCTGGGGGAGAGAGCCATGGGCATCTCCTAACAAGTGAGCTGCTGAAATCTCCAAGGGCCCAGGTGACTATCAGCCTTTAAAGAGCTCTGCCCAAGATATAGGTCTGCAGCCGAGTGTAGGAAGGAATAAACAACCTTCTGCCTAGTCTTGCTAACAACAAATAAAGTTTTCTGAACATAAACGTCTGGCTTTCTTTTGAACTGTAGAAATATCTGAACAGCAAGCTGGAAGAAACTGCTGCTAGCCTTAAGTCCATGGAAGACAAAAGTTGGCTACTCAGGGTATTGTGGTTTGGATCTGGAAAGTCCCCGAAAAGTCTCATGTATTTGGATGTTATGGATTGTCTATGAAACCATGTGCAGTTGAGAGATTGGGGCCTAATCTGGAAGGATAGATTACAGACACATAAACTGGATTACTAGCATGTAGTGGGGTTTACCACAGCTTCCACACCTGGATCCAGGAGAGGCTGATCACTGAGATGGGACCTGGAAGATGCTGTTACCTTCTTCTGAGGGGAGACTTAACTTGATGGGGTGTGGCTTCCTGTTTGTAACATTGTGAGGAGTCACCTCCACCTCTGCCTCTGCCAAGTACTTTCACGGTTGCCAGTCGCTCCTGAATGGACTGTGACCTTCTGAAACTGTGAGCTAAAATAAACCTTTAACACTCTTAGTCACCTGACCTTAGACAAAGGGGCCACAACAATCCACGGGAGCAAAGACAGCATCTTCAACAAATGGTGTTGGAAAAACCAGACCTCCACATGCAGGAGAATGAAACGGGACCCATACCTGTCACCACACATTAAAATCAGATCAAAATGGATCTAAGAACTGGACATCAAAACAGAAACACTGAATTTATCAGAAGACAAAATAGGTAAAACCCAGAAGACACAGGAACAGGAAAGATTTTCTGAACAGATCACCAACTGCACAAGAAATCTCAGCAAGAATCAACAAATAAGACTACATTAAATTAAAATGCTTTTGCACAGCAAAAGAAACAGCAATGTGAAGAGATAATCACAGAGAGGGAAAAGATATTCACCAGTAACAATTCAGACAAATGATTAATATCTATAATATATAATGAACTGAAAAACATATAATATAAAAAACATAAAACTCCCTAAAATAACCCCATCAAGAAGGAGGCAGCTGAAATGGAAAGAAACTTCTCAGAAGAAATATAAATGGCCAACAAGCATATGAAAAGTATTCTTTGTCACTGGCCATCAGAGAAATGCAAATAAAAACAATGTTGAGGTTTCACTGCACTCCAGTAAGATTGGCCTACATCAAGAACTCAAAAAACAACAACTGCTGGCAAGGGTACAGAAAAAAAGGAACTCTACTCCACTCTTGGTGGGAATGTAATCTGGTACAACTACAATGGAAAGCAGTCTGGAAGTTCCTTAGAAAGCTGAGAATGGAAATTCCATTGATCCACCTATTGCCTTTCTGGGCATGTTCCCAAAAGAAATAGAGTCAACATACCAAAAAGATACATGCACAGCCATGTTTATTGCAACACAATTCGTAATAGCCAAATCCTGGAAACAACATACCTGCCCATCCATAAAGATGTTGCACCCATACAGAACAGAATACTATGCAGCCATAAAGACAGATACGAAGTGTTTGAACGAAAAAGGACTACCTAGAGTCCATAATGCAGAGTGAAATGGACCAAGCACAAAAGACTGACTATAGATGGGTGTCCCTCTTATGAAATGCACAAAAATAATGACATAAAAGGCCCCAATATAAATGACAGGATAGAGAGGCAAAGGTAAGATAGGAAAGGAGTGAACCATTGTAAAAGGAGTAGACACAGATGATCACTGATTCCCCAAACCCCAAGTTCTAATGTATTACAGAATCTAGAGTTCACACATTCACAAAAAAAAAAAGCTAAATTTAAAAAAAGAAATGTTAGATTTTTTTAAAAAAATCGTTCCTCTCCTAAATTTGTGGGTGTTGGGTACTGAGTCACAGCAACAAAAAGTAACTTAAAACATAGGGCTTGCCTAAACACCATGAACCCACTGGTATCTAGCAGCTGAGGTGTGCACAGCAAGTGTGGCAGGCAAAAAGTATTGATTCAGTTCTCTGAATCGACACATTCTGTCATGCCAAGGAAAGCATTTCCCATTAAGATCTTGGTTTGTTAGGATCGCGGGTCCACAGACAGCAGTTCCTCTTACAGATGAGAACTCTCAGGAGAATGAAGACAAGAATCATTTACTATGTGAGACACAACACTCCCCTCATCACACAACACAGTCCTCTAACTGTAACACAAAAAGAGGGATTTCTAACTGATAGATTCAGCCCTACCAAGGGTAAAAAAAAAAGCCAGTCTTACCAAGTCTCATGATTCTGGAGACACAGGTAAAGATTACCCTCCTGTTGCAAGCTCAATAAAGAGAATGTAATCTCATTTAGGTAGCTACACACAGGAAATAGGAACTCTCTTCCTATCACCCAATGCACACTTCCATTTAGATTTTCATTGTGAGCATGATAAAATCCATATGACAAAGCACCCACCAAAACCCACAGCACTGAAAGCCAAGCACAACTTACCATATTTGGCACGTTGGTGACCGAAGTATTCTTGATGTCTGTAGAGAAGGCAGGCAAGCTGTTGACCATGCTCTGTTTGTTGGGTAACTGGGGGTTTACTCCAGTGGCTCCCATCTGCTGCCCTCCAGTTTGACTAAAGGGCTGCCCAAATGGACTTGTGTTACCAGTCATTCCCATCTGAAACAAAACACAATCAGCTGTCACTATGCAATCATACATAAAAGGAAGGCCTCAGAAATGCTCACCTGACTCAAGGATGAAAAACTTATTTCCTGTGAACCTCTCATTCACATAATAAATTAAAGGCTTATTATCAGAGCTCACAGTAAGGACTATGAACAGAGCCAGCTGTTCACAGGCTAGCGTTATAGGAAGAAGCCTAATGAAGCTGTTTCCACCAGATACACTAACTCTCCCATCCTAAACACAGCCTACAAGAATCAGGACTTTTTCTCTTCTCTCTCTCAGCCATGATCCCTTGCCCAGCCCAGTGCCCCCTTCTGGAGTAAGGTCCTTCCAGAGTTCATGACCATGGGGAACTCCTCCAGTTCAATCCTGAATTACTCCGTATTTCATTTCATATTCAGGTTCCATATCACATTTGAGCTAAGTTTCCCTTAGTTCAAAATGTACAGTAGAAATACTGCCAAGGAAATAAAATAGTCTCATGGATTTGCTCTAAAATGGTCCAACGAGGTAGGCAGTGATAGCATGAGTGGACTGGCTAGCACACTCGCAACTGCCAACTACATGAAGGTAAGGAAGTACGGCTGTGTCATTCTCTAAAATATTACACGTGTTGAAAATTTACGCTCATGAAAGTCAAAAAATTAACGTGAACCTGGGCGCAGTGGCACATGCTTATAATCTTAGCTACTCAGGAGTCTGAGGTAGGAGAATACCAAATTCACTCAGTTTAGGCAACTTCTCAGACATGGTTTCAAAATAAAAAGCTAAGGGCCCAGCACTGTGCAAGTTTAAGGCAGGAAGGAAGGCTAAGGCAGAAAGATTGCAAGCTGGAGCACAGTTTCGGCAAACTAGCTAAACCCTGTCTCCAAATAGAAAAGGTTAAGGAGAGCAGCCCTGAGTTCAATGCCCAGTAGGAGGGGGAGTAAAATCAAACACTTGATAGGCCAGGTTCCTCAGGTCCACTAAGCATTAACCTCCTCACCTATGTGTGGGAAGCCCCAATGCAAGACACCATGCTTGCCTGCCCCACAGGGAGGCACAAAGACTAGACTTGAAGAGACTGGATGTTTGGGACTGCCTGCCTCTGTTTTTTTCTCAAAGCTGGAATAATCTACCTGCTAGCTATGCTTGCTCCACATTTCTGGTTCCTTGATCAGTTTGATATTTGGATGAAGAAGAAGATTTCTGCACAGGAAAGACCTCTGAGGGTTAGGCATGGTGGTGCACAATTGTAATCTGAGTTGAAGAGGCCAAGGCAGGAACACAAGATGAGGGCCAGCCTGGACAACTTAGCAAGACCCTGTCTCAAAATAAAAAATAAAAAGGACTGGGGATGTAGCTCAGCGGCACAACAGCACTTGTCTAACAAAAGCAAAGCTCTGGTTCAAATCTCTGGTTCAAATCCCGGCAATCAGCAGAAAAACAACACAACAAAAAATAAATACATGAGTCCCAGATGGTCACTGCCACACCAGACCATCCGTTCTAGGTAATGTACATCCTTGTGTGGTGAGAGTGTCTTGAGTAAGATGAATCATGTGATTTTGTTACTGCTTGTTGTTTGGCACCGGGGACAGGCCCAGGGCCTGCATGCTAAACTACCTCCTAAGCCCATTTTCTTTTCTCATTCTTCCCCTGCCCTCCCCGCCCCGGCACTAAGTTTTTGAGACACAGTCTCCCTACCGGCCCAGAACTCATGGCAATCCTTCTACTTCAGCCTCTCAAGGGCTGGTAAATTACAAAAGTGTGCCACCACGTCCAGCTAGTATGTGCTTCTGGGTGGACTGAATTCAGTCAGGGCTTTGTGCTTCCCAGGCAAGTGCTCTAACTACTACTACTGACCGATGTCCCCAGCCCATTTCTATTTTTGATTTCAGACAGGGCTCACCAAGTTGCCAAGTTTCCCAGGCAAAGCTCCAACTTGCAATACTTCTGACTCAGCCTCCCCTAGTGGTGAGATTACACTATTTCTTTTAGCTCTAAAAGACGGTGAACAAATCAGTGCACAACCTAACCAACTCCAACTGGCCCTTTTGTGCTGAAACGCCCCACGTTAAAAAACAAAAACAAAAACAAAGTAAGGCAAATAGGGTTTTGCTCTGTAGTCCAGGCTGGACCTGAACTCACTATATAGCCAGGCTGGCTTTGAACACACAGAGATCCTCTTGTCCCAGCTTCAACACTAAATTAATTCTATGCAGTAATTACTACTCTCACAATTTCTGTTATTATAAATAATCAAAACATTGAAATGTTGTTCTTAAAGGTGCGTATTTGAAAAACCACCAAAACTATCCAGTTAAAAATTTCCAACTTTAAAATTTCCCTACTTCGGGAGCTAGGGGTAGAGCTCAGCAATTAAGAGTGCTTTCTTAGCAAGTGCAAGGCCCTGGGCTTGGCTCCCCAGCACCACATAAACTGGGCATGGTGAGCCACACCTGTAATCCCAGCATTTAGGAGGCAACAGGAAGATTTTTGTTCAGTAATACAGAAACTGTTTCGACATTATTTTAATTTTCAAAAGACAGTGACTATGGCCAAGTCTAAGATCACAGGCTGCATGCGAGGAATGTCCAGCCCACATGGGTCTACACATTTTGAAAATTGGGTAGGGGAAACCCCATATTGAATCTACTGCAAGAACAAGCCCCGTTATTGCGAAAGTCAGAGCTGGGAACGCTAGCCCCAGAAGCTCCAGGCTCTCCTTCGCCAGCTCTGAGATAGTTAACAGTGAAGCCGAAGAGGGGAGACAGTTTTCTGAAGGGCCACCATCCTCAGACCTAGGCAGGTTAGCCACTGTCTCAAACCATCTCCTGGCAGAATCAAGTACAACTCAAGTGTCACGTTCCTTCTTCAGCTGTAGCTTTAGGGAGACGCCATTTGCTTCCAGGAATTGTAGATGTCTTAATTTCCTACTCTGTATCTATTCTCCACTGATTAAATCTGACCACTATGCTTCCCCCACCCTGTCTCCCCCCTACCCACACTGCTAGGTATTAAACTCAGGTACATGCATGCCAGGCAAGCATCCTATTACTATGCTTCACCCCCAGCCCTTAACACACTTACCTTTTTTAGCATCAATGCTCCAAATGAAATAGCAAAATTAAGATTTCTAATGCCAAGCAACAAGAACCTTAGTTTACTTAACTTTATTTTCAATTTTTTCAAGATTTGTTTTCAAGCCACTACAGAGAAACTCCAAGGTAATCTTTCCAGAAGAGAAATAGGGGCCAGTGATGGCCTAATTAATTAATTAGTGTTTTTTTTTTTTTTAATGACAGGCTGGTCCTGAATTCTCAGCAGTCCTCCTGCCTCAGCTTCCTAAGAGATGGATTACAGGCATGTGCCACCATGCTCAGCCCAATGGCTAAATTTAAACCTGAACAGGGACTGGAGGAATGGATCAGCGGTTAAAGTGCTTGCCTAGCAAACGCTAAGTCAAGCACTAAGTACCAGATTTCGATTCCCCTGTACCACATAAGCTGGGCATGGTGCTGCACGCCTGTAATCCCAACAACCAGGAGGCTGAGGCTGAGGCAGGAGGATTGCCATGAATCGGGCTCCACAGTGAGTTCAGGACCAGCTGGGCCACAGATCAAGACCCTGTCATTAAAAAAAAGAGAAAGAAACAGAGAAGATATAAACTTGAACAAATTAAAAACCTATGGGATGCTGAATGAAATTCCTCTTTTATCCATTGCCCATACAATTAATATAAGTGCTTTAACTTTGCCCTTCTAAAGAGAGCCCTTTACATATAATTCGTTTAACTATATTTAAGAACTAAAGGTCAAACTCACCCATAATGAAATCCATTAAATCCTGCTTTACTGCTCTTGGAGGTTTTCCCATGAAAAAGCACTGCGACCAAGTTTATCGATCAGATGTTCAAGAACCCTACTTATTATATGCTATCTCTCTCTTTACTGAGAATAAAAATAACATAAACTACAGTTCCTGTTTACAGGGAAAGAACACATTAGGTAGGAAGGAGAAAAATCTAAGTGCCAAACCTGGGCTTATCTACCCCAAGGCTAGGGGGCAGGATCTAAAGTAAGAGATGGACAATGAAAACTCCTGTATGGACTGACAATAAGGCCCACACAAGGGCACTTACAGCAAGTCTGGCAGCTGTGCCCAGCTACTGGCCAAAGGTGCTTACCTCCTCAGCTGTGAGGCACGTAAGCAAATGACAGTCACCAAGAAGCACAGGGAACGGTGGACTGTGTGCTGTTTCTACTCGAACACAGCTTTATATAACACAAAGTATGAAGTACTACCCAACTCCATGCTATAAGCTGTCACAATATATATGATGATCAATCCTGCTTCTGTGTTAAGCACAAAACCAGGATAAAATACCTTGCCTTCCTTGAACATTCATCTGTCTCTTGTGTCCCCAGGACACAGTGAATGCTTAGTATCTGGGAAAGAACCAAATAAATGAACACTCCAAGACACCTCTGCCCTAAGCAGTCCCTTGGAACAAGAGCCCCTGTATCAGCCCTGAAGAAGGAGGTAACCAAAGAACGTCAGGTGAGCCACTGAAGCCAGGGTGCAATGGCATGAAGGCCAGCACAGCCTGGGGGACACTACGACAGCAGTCTCCTTTCTGCCTGTTAAACTTCCAAGTATCTAAGTTACTAGTTGGAATCGACAGGCTCTTTACTTGCCTGGGCTGAAAAGTTAAACAGAACAAGAGTACACTCCTAGTGTTGGTTTTTACAGCATGACAGGTGAGGTTTGTTTGTGGCACAGACAGGAATACAGTCTGGCTAAAAAAATGCTTCCTCTGTCACCATTTGGGTAAGGCATAAGGCCATACCCATGCGCTAACTCATCTGGGCTAGTTAGTACTGATTTCTCGAGCCTTGGTGGTTACTACCTTGGGCTGTAAACAGCTTCCTCCATTAACTTTAGAATGTGGGCCAAATGAACCCTCTATTTTAATGATATGCCATGGCTACCAAAATAATAATAAAACAAGCTCTAAACTCCAAAAGAGCAGAAAACTCTTCACTGCACTATCCACTGCTTACTTACTTTCCCTGCATAACTCCCTGATCAAGTAAGATCCAGTCACTAAAAAACGTAGTGGACAGACAGCTGAGGACTCCAGGGTACTTGCGAGTGAGGGTTGGCACCGATCCTGAAAAGGAGGTGAAACTGTACAAGTACAGCACGTTGTCACAGTGAAAGTATTTCCCAAGAACAGGTCTCTACAGCAGCAAGTCACATACTCATGTTTTTGCTTCTCTGTAGGATGGGGTACCAGGGGCAGAGAGTCACTCCCATGGTGAGGACACATCAGTGGTAGCTTCTCTCAGTACAGCAACCGAGACCAACAGGGTGAGATAACAGGCAGGGACTGATGAGGTAGGAGGTGGGGACAGAACAGGGCAGTCTGGGTGATGACACGTGTTCCAATTCTTATGTGATACCCACTGAGGGGAAAGGTGCATTATTAGATTATCAAAGGGGTACCTAAGCTGTCCTGAAGATGAGGAACACTTACTCCTTGGAAAGGAGACCACTCATAATGCTCAAGAAGACCAAGCTTGTCCCTCAACTCTCACAATTCTGTGCCACATAGAGGAGTCTCAGCGGACAACCTCCTTCCAGAGAAATCAACCACTCAAGAAGACAAATACATCACAAATGAACTCCCCTGAGCTGGGCACGGTGGCACAGCCCTGTATCCTAGCACTCGGGGAGTTACGGCAGGAGGGTATCAGGCATAACCCTGGCAACTTGGTGAGTGAGACCTTGTCTCAAAATCAAAAATGAAAATAGGCTGGAGATGGAGCTGAGTCTGAAAAGTCCTGATCTCCAATCCCAGTAACCACTCCCAAACCTTCCCTTATTGTCAATTCTATGCAACCGCTTGAAACATGTCTCACAGGACACACTGTGTGACAAGCAAGAGGAAGCAAAGGACAGGCAGACACAATGCAAGATCTCATCTGAACACAATCAGGCATTAGAAAATACTTCCAGTGGCAGCACACGCTGAGTTTGATAATTATTTGATGAGACCACTAACCACCTTTTTCCCTCCCTACCCAAAAGTTGACTTCTTCTGTTTTCCTCACACCTTGACAAACACTTATACCTACAACACAAGGCAGAGTGCTTGGAGAAAGTGGGGCTTTGCTGGTCAGAAAACATATAAAAGAAAGAGTAGGACCTGCAACAGTAAATTTAGTAGGGAAAATCAAACAAGTTGAATGCAAACTAAAACCCATCACTTAAAGGATCCATGAGGAAAGAAATGTCAGAGGCTAGGCAGCACACCAACTCAGCATAAGGATTCACTCTGAATCTCCACAGCCTCAGTCCAGGGGCTTTGCCGAGCACCATGAGGTGCTCCTTTCCTGAGCAACCATGTCATTCTAAGCCTATGGGACTGCAATGAATTCTACTGGATAGTAACATAGGCTCTGTCCACAAAAGCCAGGCAAACTAAGGCCAGCTGGACATAGCCACTCAAGACCTATTTTTGAAACAAATTCTATTGGAAAAAGATTACGAGTAAGATCTCATACAGAGGCATATAACCCTGTGGTCAAGTGTGTGGACTCTGGGGATATTTTTACCTAGACTGAAATATGGCTCTTGCTCTTTAACTTTGGGCAATTTACTTAAGCTTCTCTGTAACTGGGTCTTATCCCTTATACAATGGAGAAAACAGCACCTCTTCTCAGGGCTATGGCAGTCTGAAACAAACCCCCGTATGTGAAAAGGCAGGAAGAGCTAGGAGGGCCAGCTACTTTGTGAGCATGATTATTCTGAGACTTCTGGGGTGAGAGAATCATGTTACATAGATACAGCTTCTCTCCTAACTATGCCCAGGGCAGTAATAAAACTAAGGAATACTTTTCAAAGAATGTGTGATTCTGTGTAGTGGTTCAAACACACAGGATACAGTGAGAGATCAGCCAGAACCACTAGTGTTTGGTCACGATAGATATCTTCAGAGGAACTCAATGAAAACACTTGTGACAAAAAATCTTACGAGTTTACCACTTTAGAAATACTCTGGAGAGACAATCATCTTTAAATGTTTTCAGTTTTTGCTTGTTTTCTACCTTTAAAATCAATAAACTCAGAATGCTCATTTCAAATCAATAGTATAAGCAATACAACCAAACATCCTGATCTAAAATTCCTGCCTGGGTTGAAATTTAAAGCAAAACACACACAAATCAAATTAGAATGAACAGTCTCATTAAAAAAAAACAAAAACAAAAACAAAAACCTGATGCACCTCCTAATTTATAATCTACAGTGACGGCTTCACTGGACATGGCTTCAATTTGACCTGATGTGTTTGTTAAGGTGGGATTCCCAGCATTTTTTTCACAAGCTAGAAAAGACTTGAAACCAAAAATTTATATAAGGTGCATAAAAATAACATAATTCAGTATGCAAAGAGCAGAAATGCGTAAATAATTTAAGGGGCAGAAATGACTCATTCCTTTTGGTGATATAAAAAACCAGAACTACCCCACACTACGGCCAGATCATTTGTAAGGCCCAAAGCGTTTTCACTTGGCAACCAACCATTATTGGAAGAAAGCCAAGAAAAGCAGTTTTCAGGGAAAGACATGACTGTATTCAGTTGTCTACTATCACCGTCTTGCTCCTGGAAACCTTCCAGCACTTCAACTTGGTGAAGGAGAGTAAGAAAAATGCCACCACAGATGATGCCATGACGATGGGTAGCATTCACCAGCCCATGCACATCTGGGCTGCAGAACTGGATGAGAAGACCCAGGTAGGTGAGCAGCCCACCTCTCATGTAACTAATTTCTTCAGCCACCACCCTTTATGTTTCAGTTCGATGACATGTCTTCTTTGAAAAAGCTGTGACCAGACCCGAACTTAAAAGAAGTAGAAACTCAGGCCTGGGACTCTAGAAAGTTCTGACAATGAAACTAGCACCTTAACATCAGGGACACAACTCAGCAGCCAGAACAAACCTCTAGGGTGCCAAATTCATTAGTTCACATGCAGAAACACTGGGAAGGACGTGCAGGACTGTTTCTAATCCCATTTCTGACCAACCCCGGAAGGGGACAAACTTCCTATGCCCCTGAGCCTGTATTTTCTTCATGTGTAAAACTGGAAGAAGCATTCAGATCATCACTGGGTGTCCTTTAAACTTCCTCTGATGCTAAAAATCTGATGATTTCTTCAGTTTAATCAGTGATCAAGGCACACCAGATCCATATGCAAGGGGGAAGACATAGCTATTGACAGTGACAATTTTGGGTCCTGGGTGTGCCTGGTCCCAAAGGACCTCAAACCAGCAATGCTCCCTGGGGGCACTAGTAGGTAGCCAACTTTCTTTCCAGAAGACTCGGGAATCTTGGAGGACACTGCTATCTACACAGCATAGGTGCCAGGCTTCCACAGCACCCTCGCCCAGAATACTTTACAGAAAATATAGGTAATCCATGGAAAAATGATTCAAAAGATGATGAAAAATATAAGTGAATTACTCTTCCTAACTCCTTCACATCATAGGAAAACAGCAGGCTCTTCAGGACTGAGAAATTCTTTCCAGCTAGGCCTGCCCAGCCCAGACTGGGAACACAAAAGAAAAAGAAAAAAGGGATCAAAGAAGAAGGAAAGGGAAAAGATGAAATAAAAAAATCATTTTATCCTATAAAGACAATCTACACTGCAGGCGAGCTCCAGCCCAATGTAACAGTGATGAGAACTTTTTCTAAGTCACTTGATGAACTAAACGCACATCCCAAATCCTTTACATAGGGAGCTCTTGTCAAACAGAGAAGCACCTTCCACCACGGGCTGAAAAGCCACTCACCAATGGAAACAACAAAAAGGATACACACTGGGTTCACAAAGGAACAAGTCATCAAGACAGGATTAGCAGGAGTTCGGAGCAAGAAGTCAGAGAGGGCAGAATATGGGAAGAAGCTTGGAGGAACGTCACAGGAGAAAGCAAACCGACTTCCCAGTGAACTGCTTACCTCCTCTATGCTGGGGCAGAACACCAGACCAGGTTCCTGAAATGGGTCATCAGCTTTACCTTACTGTGGTGGCAGCGAGCCAGCACTGGGGATGAGCCCCAGGAGGTAGCCATGGGGGCATCCATCACCAAGAAGAGGACAAGAGTGGAAAGGCAGAAACACCACAACCACAAGTGTAAGGCACACTCAAAGGCAGCCTACTGTTGCATGAGCCTCTCTGTGAAATGACCTATCAAAACTGTAACTGGCACAGAAAATATTCTAAAATCAAGTATTCCTGACTGGTGACGGCAGTGAGGAGATTCTCAGGAAGTCCCAGTTTATGGTGACTGAGTACATAAGGTGCTGGGAAGAGCAGAAAGTGTGAAATCGATGGAAGAAACTGCTGGGGCTGGCGAGATGGCTGTGACACTATAATAAGCCCCCCTGATTACTCATAAGAGAATGCTCCCTTAAGTAAAAAAGGAGTAGGGGGAACATAAAACATACCCTCATGAGTATGCATGTTTATACATGTATGCATACACACTCTAAACAAATAAGAGAACATCAAAATTTTAACAGTACTACTCTAGAAGGTTTAAATTCTCTTTTATAATTTTTATATTACTCAAAATGCTTACACAGCACATTCTCATAAGGAGGAAAAACTGCTTTTAAAAATCAGTCTCTACTCAAACTTACTATCCTGACTGCCCATAATAACAAGATGACCCACTATCTGGCTACAAAGCTCTACTTCAATTATTAATTGAACCTGTCATCAGACACTGAACACAACTAGGTAGATCAAACTGATGATGACTGTCAGAGATCACTCCTGGGTGGTATTTAAATCAAATCCACCGTGATTATAACATGGCAACAAGCTGTCACTGTGCTCTAATGCATTACACGTGATCAAATAAAAAGTCTGAATGAATGAGGCTGGTCCACTACTATCAGACACCTACCACCAGTCTCTGTAGAGAAAGCTCTGCAGAGAGGGAGGGAAAAAGAGAAAACAGACACAAATGTAATCCAGACACAGTAAGCCACACAGCAGCAGACTGCAGGACTGGCTATTGGTAAAATGAAGGCACAAGCACCCCTGCTATGTGACTGACCTCTGGTTCAATCCAGGCAGCCAAAGACACTGCTTCATCAGAATCCGCCAGGTACCTGGGCAGGAAACTGGATCAGGAATTTGCTTGAAAGTGTTTAGTTCCCAAGTTCAGGTGATGAAGCAGTTATAATCGGAAAGTGCTTATCTAAGGAGCAGACCCTTCAGGCTAAGAGACGACATCGCAGCTGTGGTATCACCCACTGGAGGCTCAGTACTGTCTTCAGGACCATGAAAGCTGAAAAGGACATGGCAACATACACACTTAACCAGTATCCAGGAACGCAGTCTACCGGGCACCTTCCAAGACAGAGGTATTATGTGGCAGAGGAGAGCAACATGAAGTGGTCCAGTTCTCCCAAGTGCGCTATCAACAGGTAGCCCCAACACTAACTGTGGAGGAGATCTACAGAGAAGAGTCACGTCCTGGCCCAGAGGTCACATTTGAGCTGAGCCTTCAAAGTCAGGAGATATAAGGGTAACATTCAACTGCTTCTGCAGATCATCTGCATCACTAGCATGAATGAAAACACGCCAAAACTATAAAGAAAGAGGCCAGGATGTCCTTCCCTCTAATATTAACAATCTCAATGTCTATCTTCACTTAGATAATGCCCACAACAGTACTACAGGATGAGCAGCCGCTTTAAGAGGGGATAACTGATGGGTCTAGGGAACGAATTAATGCAAGGAGACAATGAGACTGGAAGAGGCAAGAGTGAGCTAATTACTGATGCCAATGACTTGTCTTAAAGGTAAGCATGCCTCATTCATAACATTGACCAACGGGACAGAAGCTGCTTGAATCTCTCCAATTGAATCCTTTATCGAAGAATCAGCCTCCCACCGCCTAGCTGACCCCTCCTCCTCCTCCTCTCACTGCAGCTGAGTAAGTCTACAGGGGTGGCTGCAGCATACACCAAGGCAAGCCCACTCCTGCCAACTGGGAAATACAGCTGACAGGCAGGAGCACCTCCTGTTCTGTAATGACCCTCTACACAGACATGGCAGAGTTGTAGGGGAAAACATTCTGTCACACTCCCATTGCCTGCCCTAATCTCTGTGCCTCAAGCCTTGCCTCCCTGTGTCAGATAAGGACAGCTATTCCCCTCTAAGATTATACACCTCTGTTCACCTCTGACACAGGACGCTCTGACTTCCTGTGCCCAACTTCAATGAACAGCACACAGAACATACTTCAAAAAACCATAAAGTACTGTGCATTCTTGATAGGGCTTTACGATCTCTTTCCAAAATTACAGTAGAGAAAATTTCTAACATACAGGGCTTTCTTAAATGAATAAACTTTCTAAAGTATGAAAACAGGAATGCAGCTCAACTGCAACAATTACAAATTTAACTGCAACCCAGTGTCTGAAATGTCCATATCCCAGTATCATCTACTTCTTGCCTCGTGTTTAGGAAGAATTTCAGGTGACCTCCTTTCCAGTTCATTCTTCATTACTTGGCAGAAAACCATGAAATGAATAATATGGCTCAGTACTGAACATATGAAGATTCCATTCATGACACTAAAAAAGCAATTACTGCAATCACATTACTTCAATGTATCAATTTTTGAAAGCCATAAATGAAAGTACTATATTCCTAAGCTTTGTACTAATATGCAAAAGATAGATACACACATGGACTATGGCTTTGAAAATTACTACCCACTTGTAAGTATTTGTACTCCAACAAGAAAATGTCACCAGCAATAAACTCAGTTTCTGATCAGTGCTGCCCAGATGCATGTATCAGAACACTAGGGAAAGGGGCTCGCTCACTCACATGCCCTCAACCCAAAAGTAAACAAAGCAACACAGGCAGAATGTATATTACAGTAAATGAATCGAAGGTGATCAAAGATGCTCAAGGGACTAAGGTCAATTTGTGAGTGTGCTTTTATATTCTTAAAATTACTAAAACACCAATTCGTATTGCTAAGATTCATCCACACCCACTCCTGGAGCATCTTACAAGAGGCAAAGCTTTAAGAATGACGCTGTGTAACTTCAAAAGACGAAGGAACAACAGAGAAAAGTATACTTGAAAAAAATTACTAGAAAAAAATCCAAAAGGTCAACCTGATCAGAATTTAAAATAAATCAATCAAATCTATATGTAGTAATTTTAATGATACCAAGACTTTTTAATGAATAAGAATATATATCATGTATATTCTTTTAATCTGTTAGACTTGATTGAAAAACCCTGAAGAGATGAGTCTCCCATGTGGAATTTCAAATGTTATACCAAGAGGAGTGTAAGAAAATCTGATTAAAGTATGGACTTCAGATAACCATCATATATTAATTCTGGTTCACTAACTCACAAGTGTGCCACAGTAATATGAGACGTTAACTGAGGAAACTGGGGGGATGGGAGTGAAAAGGAGATGTGGAACCTTCTGTAACCATCTTCCAATTTTTCTATAAACCTAAAACAATAAAGTTAATTTCAAAAATAAAACACAACTGATGAAAATGCGGTATTAACAGGTATGAATTCTAACAGAAATAAAGATGCAAATTATATTTTCTGCTTTTTTTGGAATTTGGAAAATTTGAAGACAAAACAACAAAACACCTCAGAAAGTTACGTATCAAACCTGACCCTCACCGCTAAGGTACTAGGAATTGAACCTGAGGCCTTGAGCATGGGAGGCAAGTGCTCTGTCACTGGGTTACATACCTCAGTCCTTTTTTTATTTTGAGACAGGATGTTGCTAAGTTTCCCAGTCCTCAAACTTGTGGTCTTCCTGCCTCAGTCTCCTGAGTAGACGGGATTACAGGTGTGCACTACAACGGCTAGCCAAACTTTCTTTGCTATCGTAATGTTAATAAACTACTTGAGGCAAGTACTTTTGAGAACTGCATGCAAGAGAAATTATAGTTATGTTGACCTCCTGCATGTAAGGCAAGCATACATTTTTCTAGCTAGAAAAATCCACTTCCTTTTAAGTCTACAAACTTGCCCAGGATGACCAAATGCCTCAGGTAGAGCAGCACCACAGTCCCATCAACCTACAAAGTACAATGAACTGGGTGAGGTACGTTTAGAGGAAGCTATCAGCAGCAGCAAATTCTTCATAAAATGAAAAATAACTCACTCTTCCAACTATCAGTTCTGTAAGTTTTACTTAAGGGGAAACCTGTTCCATACACAGAAAATAAGGCACTAAACATTTTTGCGTTATATTACAAACAAAATGGCATAGTAGAAAAATATACAGGCTTTGAAGTCAATCATTGGTCAAAGTTTTAAATTAAGGCCAGCCACTATAACATGAATAATCTTGAGTAATCTGAACAGGAAGGAAACTGGCTCAGAAAATTTTATTCTTTGTGTAAGACAGATCCAGCATCCACTTCATAGAATTCAAAGTATGAGATGACACTAAATTGTGTTTGCAAAGCACCCGGCAGAGTGGCAGGTACACTGAGTACATCCTTGCATGTTCTTCCTCTCACCACAATTCAGCAAGAATATATACACAATTGTTACACTCATTCAAAGGACTATGCTGAAATTTTACACTACAGGCACATCCATATTTCTTGAAAACATCAAAAATATTACAGGGTAATCAACATAAAAGCTCTTAAGTGTTTTAGCTTGGTGACAGATGGACAGCAAATTACTGTCTATAAGAAGTGTAACTCTTTCCAAAATATAGCAAAAACATTTTGGGAAAGCCAGTCCCTGAAGTTAGGCTCCAGATCCATTTATGTTAAAAACTTTAGACACAGTACTTTGCAGATTTATACATGGAAGGTACTCTGTTTAACTTTCAGTGTGAAGTACACAATCACCATGGGTCACCATCACATACTGCAATGTACATTCAAACCATCAAGAGAGTATACACCCCAGTAAGACCACACACCCAACCACATGGTCAGAACCACCTAAAGTCTGTCTGAGCAAGTTTCACGTACGTGACTACTACAGAACAGTGAGCTAGAGAGATTATGGAGGTGACATAGTGCTGGACACAAAACCTCTAAGCAGCCAGAGTTTCAAAGCCTGCTTAACACTCCAAGAACTGAATGGCGACCACCGCAAGATGACGTTTAAGGAGGGAGCTCCTCAGACTTGACCCATAAAAGTTTAAAAACAGCTTTGGAAGAATCAAACTTACCTGTAATTAACTGCCTGCCAGAATGAAAAACCATTCTAGCAGAAGAAACCAAAGGTGTTCAGCAACACGTCATCCACAATGTCCACTACACATCCAACAATTACTAGTCTTGCACAGAGGCAGGAAAATGTGGTCCAGAAATTTTATATTTAAACAAAAGACTGGAAATAAAAGACACTGAGATCACAGAGATGTTGAAATTAGCCTTCAAAAAACGGCAAAAAAGAAAAAAGGAACAAAATACAAAAGGACAAACTGAAAAGAGAGAGATTAGAGATTCAAACCAGCTATCATCAATATTAAATGTAAACAAACACATCAAGTAAAAGACTAAAACTGTCAAGAAAAATTAAAAACAAGACCTACCTATATACTATATATAAAAGGAATACTTTAAATGTAAAGAAAAAGATAAAAAAAAGGGTGAAAAATCAATACACTCTGCAAGCACTAATCATAGAAACTAGGAGAGGCTGTATTAATATCAGACTTCAAGACAGAAAATATTAACAACAGAGAGGAATACCTGATGACTGTAATGGGCTCAATTTATCAGGTAAAGATAACCACCCAAAATATTTATCCAATAAAATAAACTTCCAACACACAAAACAAGTAGTTAGAATCTGCCTATGTTAAATGAGCAAACCTATAATTACAATGGTATATTTTAATGTTCCTCTTTCAATAGTTAGATAAAAAATCACAATAATCTGATTACATCAACCAATTTATTCTGACATTTATAAAACACTACACCCTCCCATAGTAGCAGTCAGTCAAGACTTTACCAGCATACATGAAGCAGTCACTGAGAAACAGCACACAGTGGGCCAGGAAATAAACCTCAGTGCACTTCAAAGTAGAAAAATGATACAGCGTATGTTCTCTAAACATAAAGGAATTTTCTGGGGGGCTGGCGGGAGAGGGTGTCGCTCCGTAGCCTAGGCTGGCTTTGGACTCTTCCTGTCTTCCTCAGTGTCCAGAATGCTGGACTACAGGCATGCGCTACCACGCCCAGCTTATGTGGTGCTGGGGAATGCGAACTTGGATACCTAGCACTTGCCTTCTTGCCAATGAACTATTCCTCCAGTCCCCCGAACATAACAGAATTAGAGATCAGTAACAAACTAATGCCTGCAGGAGCTGAGGGCAAAGCTCAGTGATTAGAGCATTTGTCTAGGAAATATGGCCTGGATTTTATCCCCAACAACACAAAACAGCAGGGTGTGGCAGCCTATGCCTGTAATTTCAGCACTCCTAGGCTGAGGCAGAAGTACTGCCATGAGGTCTACACAGGCCTGGGCTACACAGTAAGGTGAGGACCAGCCTGAACTTCAGATCAAAACTCTGTCTTAAACCAACAAACAAAAGGAGTGATAGTAGTAATAATAATAATCATGTCTGCACAATTTCCAAATATCTGAAAATGAAGCAACACTTCCAACCTAACCCTGTGGTCAGAGAAAAAAGAAATATATTTTGAACTAAGTATCAATAAAAATAAAATATATGAAACTTTATGGATATAAATTATATAAATACCGAAGAGGAATCTTTTTTAAAAATTCACTGGTTTAGTATAAAGAATTCAAGTTAGAGACAAGATAATGGAAGATATATATAAGGCTTAGGGGGGAATTTATTGTTCAAATGTCAATATTGGCAAAGTGTAAGTCAGATCTAAGCCTCTGCTCTAAACAGCTAGGAAGAGAATCCAAAATCAGGAGAGAAAGAAAATAAAGACAAATAAATGATACAATAAAACTGGGCACAGTGCTGCATTTCTGTAATGCTAGTATTCTAGGACACGAAGCCAGGAGGATCTCAAGTTTAAGTCCAGTCTGTGCAACCTAGCAAGACCCTATCTCAAAACAAAACAAAACAGACAAACAAACAAACAAAAGGGCTGGGACTATAGCTCAGTTTGAAAGCCCTGGATTCAATTCCCAGTACTGCCATACAAAGACAGAGAAGAAACGGGAGAGGGAGGAGGAAGGAAAACAGCAAGGAAGAGAGAAGAAGAGGGAGGAATGAAGAAGAGGGGGGGGAAGGAGAGAACTGACAAAAATCAAAAGTTGGACATGTGAAAATATCAATAAGGCTGACAAATCCTAACACAGACTAACAGGAAAAGAAAGGACAAAAGGATACTGGGCATTACTACAGATTTTACACTACAAGAAAATAAAGGAAATACTAAGAACAACTTCAGGTCAAGTCAATTCAGAAATTTAGACTACTGAATAATTAAAAGCCTTTCCACAAGGAAAACTCCAGATCCAGATGGCTTCCCTGGTGAATTCTGTTAAATATTTAAGTAATAAATAATATCAATTTTAGATAAAGTTTTCCAGAAAAGGAGTAATCCCTATATAATTTTATAAAGCCAGATTTTCTTGACCAAGATCAAACAAAAACATTACAAAAAAATTACTCATTTTTCTCATGATTACACAGGCTTTAATCCTGAACATTTAATAATTTACACTCAGTAATATATAAGTCGATCAAGTAGAGTGACCCCAGAAATTCATTTGGAAATATGCATTCATTACATTAACATAAAGAAACAAAGTATAAAAGAAAAACCTTCAAATTCAACTAATGAAGAAAAAAATGTGACAAAATTCAGTAACAATATGTGATTAAGAGTCAACAAAAGAGGAAAGGAAGGTATTTCCTCCACCTAGTGAAGGGTAACAAAAGCCTACAACTTACATCACTCCTAGTAATTAAAGACAAAAGTCTTATTTCCTCAGCTTCAGAGAAAGTCAAGGAATGCACATTCTCATTGCTCTTAGCAAACATTATGCCAAGGTCCTGGCAGAACAATAAAGCCAGAAAATTAGATAAAATGTATACAGTACTGGTAACTGAACTCTGCTAGGTCCCAAGATACAACATTAAGACCAAGTAATCAATTACATTCTCTATACTAGCTACAAAAAAATTAAATAGGAGCTAGAAGTTAAATCTAGAAGTTAAATAGAAATGAAGACAAGAAACTATACAACCTAAATTTATTTTATCTATCTATCTATCTATCTATCTATCTATCTAAATTGTTGAGACAGCATCTTGCTCTGTAGTTCAGGCTGGTCCTGAACTCAGTATGCAGCCCAGGCTGGCCTCAAACTTACAACAATCCTTTTGCCACCACACCTGGTTTATATGGTGCTAGAAACTGATATAGGGCCTTGTACTTGTGAGGGTATTGTTCCAACTGTTGTGGTATTCCTTAGCCCCTAAACAACCTGCTTTTAATATTCATAATCAAACATCAATGAAAGAAATAATTAATCTGAACTTCATTAAAACTAAAAATTTCTGAGACAGGCATGACGGCACACACTTGAAAGGGTAAGGTAGAAGGATTGCTACAAGATCGAGGCCAGCGTGAGCAACACAGTGAGTACAAGGCCAGCCTGGACTATACAGTGAGAATCTGTCTCAAAACAAAATCAAAAACTTCAGTCCTTTGGAAGACAAAGTCAAGGGAATAAGAAAACAAGCTATACAGTTGGAGAAAACAGTAGCGAGAGGCACATTTGACAACAATTTTTTATCCAAAATATACAAAGAACTCTGAAAACTCAGTAATAAGCAGGCGCCTGATATTAAAACTGAGCCAACGATCTTTATAGACACTTCAGCAGTGAAGATCCACAGACAGAACCAGAGCGTTTAAGCATACAAAAAAAGATATGCCACGTTAATGGGGAAATGAGAGTAAAAGCCACAATCCACCATCAGTGTAGCCTAAACCCAGACTACTGGCAATATTGAGACGTCTCACTCACTGCTAGGAGAATGCAAAGCAGTAGGGCCCATTTGGAAGGCACTGTTGCAATTTCTCAAAAAAAGGTATACAATAAAGGAACTGAAAGCATGTCCACACAAAAACCTGCACTCACTGCAATCCTCCTGCCTCAGCCTCCAGACTGCTGGGATTACAGGTGTGTACCACCATGCCCAGTGTATGTGGTGCCGGGGAATCAAACTTGGGTACTTAGTGCTTGACTTGGCACAGCAAGCACTTTAACCTTGGACCCGTCCTCCGGCCCCTGCACTTGGGTATTTATAACAATTGTATTTGTAACAGTCAAAACTTGGAAACCACCAAGATGTTCTTCAGTAGGGAAATGCAAAAATGCCATGAAAAGACAAATCTTAAATACATACTACCAAGAACAAGAAACTAATCAGAAAAAAACTATACCACATATGATTCCAAGATTATGTCAATGTGGAAAGTGCAAAACTATGAAGACACCAATGATCAGTGATTGGCAGAAGTTTGTAGAGGAAGAAAAAAATTAGATGAAACAGGATATTTTTTTAGGGCAGTAAAACTACTCTGCAGGATACAATAATGTTGAATAACTAGTATTACACCTTTGTTCAAACTCAAAGGATGGACATATGCCACCAGGAAAGAACTCCAATGTAAACTATGAACACTGGATGATTATGATGTGTCAATGTTGGTTAATCAATTGCAACAAACCGTGCCGCCCTGGTGGCAAATGCTGATAAAAGGGAGGTCACATTTGTGCATGGGAAAGGGTGGATTCAGGTAACTGCTCTATCTTCTCAATTTTACTGTGAAGCTAAAAGTGCTCTTAAACAAATAAAAATCTTTGGCCAGGCCTCACGGCGCATGCCTGTAAACCTGGCATTCTGAGAGGCTGAAGCAAAGAGATCTCAAACTCGAGCCCAGCCCAGCAATTTAGTGAATCAGTGAGGCCTTGTCTTAAAATAAAAAATGAAAATAAAAGAGGTGGAGATACAGCTCAGTGAAAATATATGGTTCAACCACTAGTATTACAATAAACAGATCAATTAATAAATAAAATCTTTGAAAATCTGCTTAGGTTGCAAGCCTTGGGACAGTTGTGGACCACAGGAAATAGTCTGCCAACCACTCAGTCCAGAGAAAGACCTCCTTATCCAGTCAAGTCTGTTCCCAGTTACTCACCTGGAGAAGTGAGAACCTGCAAGTTCATAAAAAACCTTGCTGATGAACTCTAAACAGAAGAACAAGCCAAGTGTGGCAGATGCATACAGTGTAATACTATTTAGCACTTGTAACTTTCTAGGGAAGAGAAATGACCTGCCTCCTGACTAGGATTATAAGGATGTGAGTTTCAACAAATGAAGATCTGTTCACTTTACTCGATCTAAATTATACCTTCAAAAGTATTAAAAGCAAAAACAATATAGTATTTTAAAAATATACTGAGCTGGAAGAATAGCACAACATTTGTAGCCCTTGCCTAGCAAGCGAAAAGGCCCCAGTTCAATTCCTCAGTAACACATAAGCTGGACATGACGGCACCTGTCTATACTTCCAACACTGAGGCAGGAGGGTGGCCACGTGTTATAGGCAAGCCTGAGCTACATAATGAGTTCAGGATCAGCCTGAAATACAGAGCAAGACCCTACCTCTAAAAAAATAAAGTGCGTGTGTAATTCCAAATCCTCAGAGCTGACCTTCAGTTGATGAAATTACAAAGATGGTTGTCTTTTCTGATGATAAGTATTAGTCTTCAAAGTAGTCCAGTGGGAGAATTATCAGGTAAGTCTTCACTGCTGATATTAAAACATCCATTAAGACTGCTACGGAAAATAACCAGCTACAAAGTTAACTGGGAGAAAGACACACTGACTCCAACTTTGACTTTACACATATACACAATTATACATAAAAGAACCATCAAATAATCAACATCAAACACAACTGGTTGACAGGATTATGGCCAACATCTTTCTCTGTTGATTAGGTGGGCTACTGGACCATGCCACGACCTTGGCTCTGGCAATAGCTCTTCTAGGCCTTCCCTTGCTTACAAATTTTGTACAATGAAATACCAACTTTTATCATTAGAATTTGTCCTCTGAAAATTTAACAAAAGTAATCTCATCACTTTCAATGTTCTGGTCATCTCAAGTCTTTTATGCAGCAGAGCACCACTCCTTAATATTCTGAAAACTCAGCAAACCTGAGCACTATGCTAAGGACTTTGCATACACATCCCATTTAATCAGCATGATTCTGTATGACAGATACTACTGTTATCTTCTTTTAATTGACACACCAGGTCTCAGAGACAGGCACTATTATTATCTTCATCTAAAAGACAAAAACCCAAGACTCAGACAGGCTAAATAATTTCCCACCGGTGATAATTAAGTGAAGGCTGCAAAAGAACCGAGGCAGCTTCCCCTGGGCACCACTGCCCAAGCTCTCCTCCTAAGCACTTGGCTCTCTTGGCACCTGCAGAGGCTGCTGCTAAATGCATCAAGCACTACCTGTGAGTCAATCCATTCAGTATAAAAATATAAATTCATTTAATTAAAGATATGGAAAAAATAAATTCATGGATGATTATCAGAGAGTGAGGCACATCCTCGATCACACCCTACAGAACATCCAGGACCACCTTCCCTTGCAGTCGTAGTCTCAGAATGCTTAATCTTCCTGAAAAGCTACACCTCAAGAGCTTGCTTATACACTCCACCTTGCAGTGCATTAATTCACTGCACTGTGTAGTTTCATTCTACACACCATGCCTGTTGTAACCTCTTAAAGAGGCCAACTCAGGAAAACAAAATCTCCCTATATTTGCATTAAGAATTCAATAAAATGGCATCATATGAAAAAGCAAAAAGTATCAAATAAGTGTGCAGTATTTCTCTTGTTACTAAATATCAGAAGTTCTCTAATGTATGTCCAAAATGGAGAAAGTGGACTAGTCACTCCTTTAACAACCAACATGAATGGCTCTGGTAGTTCTTTAATGACTATATTCTGCTAATTCGTTTTTTTGGAACATAAATTCTCAGAGTGTAATCCATGATCAGCACAATCAGGAGTCCCCTGGGAGCCAGTTAGAAAGGCAAATTTTCAGGCTCCATTCAGGGGTCAACACTCCACATGAACAAGCCTGCCTGGTTCCGATGCACAGCAGCTCATGTTTGAGAACCACTGATTCACAGGATCTGACCAAAATGATGGCCAACTGTGTCCGTGGTGTGGATCTGGAGTGTCCCTCAAAAGCCTAACGTTCCTAAGGCTACTGTAGTAGGGTTGGGAGGTGGGGCCTGGCTGGAAGGGGATGGGTGCTGGTCCCACCCTAGCACTTTCTCTCTGTCCCTCCGTGCAGTGAGGATTTCTACCGTGCAGTGAGGATTTCTGCCGCGGGAGCTCTGGCTCTGGCCCTCCCCTGCTCCCCCCGCCCTGCCTCGTGCTTCCAACATTCTCCTGCTGCCCATCTAAGATCCTCTGAAACCATGAGCTACGATAAATCTTTCCTCCCTAAATTGTGGATGTCGGGTACTGAGACACAGTGATGAAAAAGTAACTAATAAAAACTGCAACCAAGGATCTGGATCTAAATAAAAACCTTTACTCCAGAGAGTTCTGAGAAAATCAAGCTCTACGTCTTCCGATCAGTTTCTAAAAAAAGAATATTCTAAAAAACTTATTTTTAAAAAGAACCCAGATACAAATCCCCGTGAAGAAAAATTTACAAGTTTTTTGTTTTGCTTTTTTTTGGCATTATGTCCACAAAGTAAATTTTTTATTAATCTTAAAACCAGAAAGATTCTGGATCACTTGGCCAGGTAAAATCAAAACACTTCCCTTCTTCTACCAGCTGCCTTCTCTGTGCAAAGCAACATCTTGCAGCACTGTACCCAGAGACAGCTAATCTGCTTTCTAAAACCCACTTACGTTCACCTTTCTTTCTTTTTTGAGACAAGAGTTTTTGCTCTGTAATCCAGGCGGGTTCTGAACTCACTATGTAGACCTGGCTGGCCTACATCTCCCAGCAATCCTCTTGCCTCAGGCTCAACGGATGTGGCACAGCGGGATTAAACCTAGGGCTGTGCTCGCTAAGCAAGTGTTCTAACCACTGTGTTATTCCTCCAGCCTCATTTTACTTGCCCCCTTCCACAGACGAAGTGTTCAAATTATTCTCAGTAGAAAATAAGGACATGCTCCCTTTGAAAAAGATCCTTTTGCTATTGTTCAAATGCAGAAATTATTTAGTTGTTGGTTTTACTCAATTGAGCCTTGTTACCACCATCATTTAGTTGAAATAGCTAATACATTTTCAACTTTACTTTCTTTCTTATTTATTTATTTGAGACAGGGTCTCACTCTGCAATCCAGGCTGTTCCTAAACTCACTATACTCAGAGGAAGCTAATCCAGTTAGCCCAAAAGCTAATCTATGTAGCCCAGGCTGGCCTTGGACTCATGGCAATCCTCCTGCCTCAGCCTCCCAAGTGCTAGGATCAAAGAAATGTACCACCATACCCAGCTTACGTGGTGCTGGGGAATCAAACTCAGGACCTTGAGCTTACAAGGCAGCTTAAGTGCTGTGCCATTCCTCCATCCCATATGTTTTCTATTTTAAATATTGTGGTATAGTAACACACATTAGGAATGAGAAAGGGGAAACAATCACAAGCATCAAGAATAAGAGTTTTTCACTCTGGGAGGCTGAGACAGGAGGACTGCAAGCACAGGCCCCACCTTGAGAACCTAGTAACTTACTATCTTGAAATAAAAATTAAAAAAAAAAACAGGCTGGAGATTAGCTTAGTGTGACGGCCCAGGGCTCAATTCCAAGTACCAAAAATAAAAGAAAGAAGATAAAAAGAGAAAGAAAAAGGATTTTTGTGCAACTGTAAATTAATGAATTTTAAAACCTGGATGAAATGAAATTTCTATTAAGATAGAACCTGTAAAACTGACCCAAGAACCAGCCGCATAGGCTGGTGATTAACAGGCCCTTAGCCAGACTGTGGGAGAAAGGCAAGTTTTGCCACTTAGTGGCTTTGTGATCACAGGTAGTTATTCAACACCTATGTCCCTTCATGTCTTACCTGTAATGTGGTGTTTAAATAGCATGTAGTACCTACCTCATGTTTTTTTAAATGAGTAAAAAGTTAAACATTTTAAAATTGCTCTCAATATCAAACTATATGGATAGACATACATCAACTCAACAGAACAAAAGTCCAAAGGGCTATATGTATATAAAACAGCAGGAATGTCAAAGACCATAGGTCAGTGGTGGGAGGGGGAGCTAAGTTTTCACAAAAAAGAATTTTAAAAAAGAAAGGAAAAATAAACCAAAATGAGCATCAGGCCCTCAATGCTGTGCAGGTGAAGTTTTTGAATTCTTCAACGAATGACACCATGCCAACGCTACTTAACCATCCAGAGAACACATGTGAAAAGCTTCCAGATCCTCCTGATCATCTAACACTGACAGAAAATTTCCTGACACAGCACAAAAAGAACTATGAGTCAATCTCACGACTGATTAGGAAGAAACAAAAATTCTAAATGGAACACTTGCTACTAAAATTCAGCAATACATTTAACTTTACAAATACAGAGATGGTTCAATCTTATACAAAGAAACTTGAGATAATAAAAGTAAAGAAAAAATCCTCAGGGTAATTAACACAAGTAAGGTGCCAGGGGAAAATGTGATAAAATCTATAATCTAATATTAAAAAGGTTATGCCACAGTTTTTAAAAAAATATGTAATACTGACTACAAACTAAAGTTCACATTAGATACATCTCCATTTAAATCAGAAAAAAGACACAGAAGTCAAAGAGCATGAACACTGTTAGAAATATTGGCAGGGAGAAGACAAGATTATCAATAATGTAAATGATGTCTATTTGGGAAACCCAAGAGAATAACTTGGAAAAGTAATAGAATGAATAAAAGAATTCCAGGAAGTAAGCAGATTACCTGAGTGACACACATATTAACAGCTTTCCTACATTAAACAGTCAATTAGACAAAGAGAAATCATTCCGAATAACAACCAAACTCATAATAATATCCAGAAATACTTAACAGAAAGATGTATTATCTAGACAAAAAAAAACAGTATTACTCTTCTGATCAATATATGACTCTATGAAAGGACAGGACTTCTATGTGTAAGAGGACTCAGGAAGTCACAAAATTGGTAAAAAATATTACATTCCTAAACTAGGCATGACGGTGAATACCTTTAATTCCACCTACTCTGGAGGCTGAGGGAGGAGGACTGAGAATTAGAGACCAGGTTAGGCAACTTAGTACACTTGTCTTAAAATGAAAAGGGCTGTATATGTAGCATAGTGGCAAAGCACTTGCCTTGAACGCAAGAGACCTAAATTCAGTCCCCCAGCACCACGGGAAAAAGAAAAGGCACACTTTTCTCAGAATAATTTTCTAATACTCAATATAATCCCAAGCAAAAAATCTTTCCCATGGGGGGGGGGGGGGGAATCTGTTCTTAAGAATTTAAAAATTTAGCCCTAGGGGTTGGAGGAATGGCTCAGCAGTTAAAGCACTTGCCACGAGCGCTAAGTCAAGCACTATGTGCCCGAGTTCAATTCCCTAGCACCACATAAGCCAGGCGTGGTGGCGCACGCCTGTAATCCCAGCACTCAGGAGGCTGAGGCAGGAGGACTGCCGTGAGTCCAAGGCCAGCCTGGGCTCCATAGTGAGTTCAGGACCAGCCTGAGCTACAGAGTGAGACCCTGTGTCCAAAATAAATAAATAAAATAAAAAATAAAAATTTAGTCCTAATGTTTATATAAAACATTGGTTTCTTTCCTGTCTCCTACAAAAATAACCCGAAGAACTAAAAACTACGCTAATGGTCCTTGCCGTACCTCAGAGACTGTGATTTACTGATCAGTAGTGGGTTCAGGCCTAATTTTTTTTTTTTTTTCCAGACAGGGTCTTGCTCTGTAGTCCAGGCTGTTCCTGAACTCATGGCAATCCTTGCTCCTCAGCCTTCTGAGTGCTGGAATTATAGGTGTGGGCCACCAAACCTGGCTCATGTGATGCTGGGGGCTTGACCTCTGGGCTTATGCTTGCTAGACAAGCACTCTAACTACTGTGCTATTCCTGCAGCCCCTAGGCATAATCTCTTAAAAACAGCCCAAGCAATTCTGATGTGCAGCTAGGGCTGAGAACCACATGTATGAAAGAGTAATCAGTACCACGAAATTCACCAGACCAAAATTCATTGTACAACGGAATCCTAGGTTTCTGGCAGAAGAACAAGCAAAGATCAATGAAACTAAAGGAAGGAAGAGTTCTGAATTTGACCCAAGCCTTGTTCATCTGAAGAGACTAAAGTATAACCAAAAAACCCAGCATAACACACCAGTGGGGAAAAGATGGGATTATTAATATCTACACATATTACACAGGAATGATTATAACTTTTTAACAATACTGCTGGTTTGCTCTTTAACTAGTATCAACTATTTAAAGATTCAAGGAATAAGAAGAAAATACAAGACAATCTTTTTTTCCTCCTCCTGTGATGAGGCTAATTGAATCCAGGGCCTCCCACATGTTACGTATTCACTCCACACTAGAGTTACTCACCCAGACATTTTCTTTTCTTTTTTTCCTTTACCTTTTTTTTTTTTTTTTTTGCACAGGTCCTTGCTACACTGCCAGGGCAGTGAACTCCTAGGCCCAAGCAATCCTCCTGCCTCAGCTTTAACTGTGACTATAGGCATGCACCACCATTCCCTGCCCAAGACTGAATGTCTACAGTTCTGAAATAGGGGAAACATTTCTGAACCTGACAAAATCTAAAAGAAATAAAGGAAAATTGTGATCAATTTGTTCTCATAAAAAAAGAAAACATATTTGGTAAAAGCATAGTACTATTTTCTTGTAAATCTATTTGACTATGTTCCTGGTAGAATAGACTTGGCAAATTAAAAAGGGGAAAACATTTACTGAAAGACATAAAGCTTTAATACACCCAGGAGAGTAATACAAACCAACAAGAAAAAAATGAGAAATGACCCAAATTAAAAGAGCAAAGGGACTGGGAAAAAAAAATGGGCAAAGGGGCTAGGTCAGTAGTTAGAGCCTAACAAGTGCAAGGCTCTCATGTTGATTCCCCAGGACCACAAAAACCAGGTGTGGTGGTACACACTTGTAATCTAGCACTCAGGAAGCTGAGGCAGGACTGCTGTGAGCTTAAGGCGAGCCAATGCTACACAGTGAGTTCAGGACCAACCTAGACTACAGGGAGACCCTGTTTAAAAAGTCCTGGCATATCTTAGAGTACCGTGCTTATTTAAAATATAAATATCCTTTAATCCAAAAATTCTACTTCCAAGAATTTACCCAGTTGCCAGTCACTGGGCTGCACAACGACATATGTACACATTTGTGTGAAGCAAAGCTGCGACAACAGCAAAAACTAGAACCAAGCTAAATGTCTAGAGGGCACACGTTCTGTAGGTTAAAATGTACCCATATCAGGGACCATGACGGTCCTGTGAAGAGTGACTGACAGCTACGTGTAACGTGGAGCAGAGCACACAAAGATATTACACCCCCGTCTTGCTCTTTATGCTTAGGGGAGATACCCACACACACGCCCCTTTATGTGCCGCTGCACACGCAGACCACCACTGGCAAGACAGATAAGAAGTAACAGCTGCCTCTGGTGACAGAATTTGAGAGAACTGAAATTCAAACATTAAAGAGAGATTAACTGTTCATTTCTTACTCTTAGGTGTTATTATTAAATCATGTATATATTTACTTTCTAAAGCAAAACCATCAGTAAAGTCTTTGGCTGAATAATTCTGCTTCTCATAATCCATTCCACAATGCATGCGGCTAGGCCTATCCCTTTGCTGCACTACTTACTACCTGTCAAGTGGAAAGTCAGAAATGCGAATATTCGTCATCAGAAGGTGAGACAAACTATAGTGCACCACAGAATATTCTGCTATCCGTAGGAAAGAATACTCTGTCCCAGCATGGAAATGAACCTAGGTTTACACTACTGAGTAGAGAGCAAGATATTCATGCAGTTTTGTTCCTGTTGGTATTTTAAAAAGATGTTAAGTTTTTAAAAAAGTCATGTATGTAGAAGTGGCTACCTATAAAGGGGGGCTGCTTTTTTATTATGTGAATTCTTTTATAGAAAATACATTCTTGTAGTAATAATTTTTCATACAAAATTACTTTAAAAAAACAGCTTGTTTTTGCCCTGTGTACATTTTAAAATCTTAGCTGACTCTGCTACCCTAATGACACAGAAGCAATGGTCTGAAACAGACCGGCTCCTTTCTTCCCACTTGCCCACCACCACTTGCACTTTGGCCTCACCCAAGGCCACGACAAGTCTTTCAAAATTGCTAGCTTGCCACCACCAAAGCTGCACTGGGGTATCTACAGGTAATGAGAAACAACTGTGCCACCAGACTAGCATGTCTGTCTTATTTTCCAAATAGCAGACATTCAGAAAATACTGTCTGAAAGCAAGGGCACGCTGCACCAAGACGGAATGAAACAGCTGGTGGAGACAACATGAAAGAGTCACAGGTGTCATCAGCAAATCCAGATTTCAGGGAACTTCATAGGACAAGGAGAAAATAACTGAAATAACACTCTCTTCAATAAATAAGCTAAAGTTCTTACGACAAACAGAATCGTTTAAGCCATAAATGTAAGGACTAAAAAATGCATTATGCAGATTTCGAATAAAAATGTGTAAAAACAAATAACAACATTAAGACCAGGGAAAACTTGGGATACTGGACACTGGGTGACACAAAGAAACAATTAATTTACATGTGGTGATGACCTTCTGTTTAGTTCCACAGTCTAGCTCTTACATACACTTCAGTGGCTTTCCATATACACTCAGGGAATCAGATACTTTTGGGGGATACATCATCAAAATTGTTTCTATAAAATACTCTAGTATGATTTCACTTTCTATTAGTATTTCAAGAGTTAAATGCAATTTTAAAGTTAGGAATTTACTTTTATTTCTTAAGTTTAAAAAATACCTCTTCTTAGCTAAGTCACAGGACACTGTGTGCTCTCATCTAAACTGAGGGAAACCAAATTCTACTCTTACTTCTCTTTTCTTACTTGGGAATAAACAAATTTTTAAAAACAGCCTGAGTCCTGTTCTGAAATTTGCTAAACTGCAACAAAGTAAGTGTCCAGTGACTGATGTTTGGCTGCCCTTGTCACAGAGCTCCTGGGTTGTCACTCCCACGGCATCTGGCCTGCATTTCTCTTTCTCCCCAGCCTCTAGACAATCCACTTGTCCCAACCCATCTTGCCATCTACCTTTCCTCTTATCCAAGTTCAGATCCTGCTCTAGATAGCAACTGAAGGCTGGTGCCTGCAAACACATCACAGGACTGTCTCTAGAGCAGAAATCTTGGCTCTGCAGGAGCCTCAGAATCATCTGAAGTTGTCAGCTTGGCTTCCAAGTTGGGAGGTCTGCCTTTCCAACAATCTCCGGGTCACGCTGATGCTATCAGCCTGGGGACCTCAGTTGAAGTCACAGCTCTGATGTTTCCGCTGAAGGCAGTGGTTCACACCTAACCCTGGCTCTGCCCAACTTCTTCCCTGTTAACAGTGCTGGTAATTATCCATCCAGAATATGGCTTTCTCATGAGCAAGATGGAGACTGTGACAATAAACATGTTCCCAGGCAGCTATACAGAAGGAAGTAGTGGCTGGATAAAGTCAGGTCCTAAGTACCCTCTACCTGATCCAGTGTGTGAATAAAAAGCTGATTCTCAGCAGAAACTGCCACCTTCAGCCATGTGATTTTATTTTCACACATCCTCCTCAGAGGTTGAAAAGTGGCAATTACTCCAAAAGCATTCCCTATATTTTCCAACAGTCTAACTTGCAGGCCACTCTTAATTTTTCTGGGAGTTCCCATTTTAACCAGGCATGGTAATGTACACCTGTAATCCTAGCTATTAGGGAGGCTGAGGTAGGAGGATCATAAGTTCGAAGCCATCCTGAGCAACTCAGCTGAGATCTTGTTTCAAAACAAAGTAAAAGGGGGTGGGGATTATCTCAGTGCTAGAGAACTTCCTAGCAGGTGCAAGGCCCCAAGTTAAAAATAATAATAATAAATAATAATAACTCATTGAAGACACAGGCCAAGATCTCTGGCCTAGAAAAAGGGGGCTCCATATAGCAAACCTATGTATCTCTTCTATGCTAGAGGAGCGTGAGCAAAGCCTGACAGAATGGACGAGGAGCAATCATGTCATCTCCCCTTACTGGATTACTCTGGAAAAGCCCACGGTCCCATGTTTAAACAAGGGAGCACTTAAGCACCTCAGCTCACTTACCTTGCTCATGCCTCCTGCCTGCGCTGTGTTCAGTCCTGCGTGGCCAGCCATTTGCGGGGAAACTTGCGTCAAGGTCTCAGCCAGCACACTGCCTGTGGCTCCCTGCATGGCGGTGGCAGGGTAAGGCATTCCAGCTCCCCTTCCTCTGCCAGCAGCTCCAAGAGATCCATTCATGACTTGCGCCTGCCCTTGCTGCGCCTGGCTCATTAAGCTATGGCCGGAGTTACTATTCAGGAGGCTCGGGTGAGTCTGGTTGAAGTTAGCATTCATGCAGATCCCAGGTCCAGTCTGCGATGTGGCAGGGCTGCTGGTCACCAGCCCTACTTGCTTTTGTGCTTGTGGATTCAGTGGTTGTGAAGCAGGCGGTGTGGGCCCAGAGGTGCTGGCTGCCTGTTTGGGCAGGCTGGGGGCTGATGAATCTCCCTGGTTCAAAGGGCTCTTGCCCATGGCACCTAAACTGGCCATATTTGTACTATTCGGCTGCCCTGGGGCCTGGCCACCGAGACCCTGTTGCACAGGACTGCTGGCGCTCACATTTCCTATTCCTGGGTTGATACTAGAGCCGCTGCCCCCTCGAAGAAGCTCCGACAGTTGTTTATGCTTGGAAGCAGCATCTGGAACAAGGTTTCCACTGTTTAAAAGGCCTAATTCTCCTCCATTGGGTATCAGCTCATCAGGAAGATCATTTTCCAAGTCAAACAAAGATCCAAAATCTAGAAATTAAGCAGAAATGCAAATAAGAAAATAAGCAACCATACTAACTCTTCAACCCTCCCCTCCCCACATATATTCATATGTCATATGATCTTAATGCAGCATCTAGCACCATCAACTGCATGTTTTAAAAGCAATGTCAAAATGATAGGAAATTTTGTTTGCGGAAATAAAACAAGGAAAAATACTTTAAATACTTGTCAAACTCTGAAAAGGGAAATAATTAAAACAAAAATAAGACAGCCAACCTTACTAGTTTTTATCATATTCTATAACAATAGATAGTGTGGTATAACAATTAAGATTTCATATGAAAGCCCCACAAAAATCACTAAGTTAAAACACTGAAATCCCTTTAAGAAAGAATGTATGCAAAGAAGCTGGGAGCATAGATCAGCAGTTAAGAATGCTTACCTAAAAAGGACCCAGGTTCAATTCCCCAGTAAGTAAACTGGGCATGTTGGCATATGCCCATAATCCTGGCACTGGGAGGGTGGGGACAATCCTGAGTGAAGGCCAGCCCACACTACATAGTGAATTCAGGACCAGACTGGACTACAGAGCAAGACCTTGCCTCAAAAAAAAAAAAATAAAAAAAAAATAAACTATAAACTATAAAAGCTAATTAAACATAGCTGGGTATAAAGACACAGGGCCGTAATCCCAGTATTCTTTGGGAGGCTAAGGCAGGAGGATCCCAAGTTTGAGCCTAGGCTGGCTAACTTCACAAGACCTGTCTGGGACATAGCTCAGTGCAAATCCCCTGGGCTCAGTTCCCAGCAGAGTGTCCACGTCCCCAGAAACTGGGTATAAGATCTGATGAACAGTAATTTGGGGAAAGTAAAGCTCATTCTTACATGACCACACATTTAAAATGTAATTAACTTAAAAAAAAACAGCCATAACAAAGAGCGAGATTAGTGGCTGCTCAAAGTACTGCAGCTGCCAAAAATAAAGACATACATAAACTAAGGAGAGTAAAAAGAGTTCAAAGGGAGCTGGAGGAATGGCTCAGCAGTTAAAACGCTTGCCTAGCAAGTGCTAAGTATCTGAATTTGATTCCCCAGTACCACATAAGCTGGGCATGGTGGTGCACGCCTGTAATCCCAGCACTTTGGAGGCTGAGACAGGAGGACTGCCCAGCAAGGCACAAGGCCTGGGCTCCATAGTGAGTTCAGGATCAGCCTGGGTAGAGCAAAGAGTTTAAAGATACCTGTATTGTATGAAAGTAGCAATGTCAGTCATACTCTTAACCCAAGAAGCATGACTCCAAATGCAAGTGGACAGAGCCCTTAAGTAGATAACCAGATGCCCATCCCAGTGGGAGAAAAAACAATAAGCAAAATATCATCTTCCTGGTTATCAACAAAGGAAAATTTAAGCAACCCCTTTCTTCTGGCTCCTCTCAAAGTAACAATCCTCTGAAATGTGGTCTTACTTGTATTTTTTTCTACTCTCACATCCCAAGTGCTGCTTGGCCCACAGCAAGCAGGCTACATACACACGTGCAAGAGTAAAAGACACTGGGCCCAGTGGAGCAGGTTTGTAACTCCAGCACTCTGGGAGGCTGAGACAGAAGGATCGCAAGCTCCAGTCCAGCCTAGGCCATGTAGCAACTAGAGGCTCTGTCTTACAATCAGTAGTAGAAAAAAAAGTGTGCTAGGGACGCAGCTCAGTGTGAAAGCCCTGGGTTGGAACCCCAGCACTCCAAAAACTGATGAAGTACACAGAATTATGCTCACCTTGGAATTATCCCTAACAGCAAAATAAAGAAATAAAAATACTCAGAAGCAGTTTAGCCTGAAGGTGGTTAAAGGATCCACTCTAGGAATATCTATACTTGAACTTTGGCTCCACCTCAGCCCCCCACCTACCAGTTGTCTGACCCTGTAAAGGTTACTCAGCCTCTTTGTGCCTCAGCTACCTCATCTGAAAACTAGAAGTGATAGTGGTCCTTACACTTGGAGGGGTGCTATCAGAACTAAATGAATGAATGGAAAGCACTGAGAACAGACAATGCCTTGCACACACCCCAGAAGCATTAACTATCACTATTATTACAGTTATGTACATTATGGTTATAAAACCCACAAAATAATGGCATAATGGCGTAGTAACTGTAATAACAATAAAATGCCATCTATGGGGGCTGAAGAAATGGCTCACCAGCTAAAGTGCTTGCCTAGCAAGCGCTATATTAAGCACCGAGTATCCGAGTTCGATTCCCCAGCACAACATAAGCCATGCATGGTGGACATGGCTGTATTCCCAGCACTCAAAGGCTGAGGAAGGAGGACTGCTGTAAATCCAAGGCCAGCCTGGGCTACAGAGTGAGACCCTGTCTCTAAATCAATAAATTTCCATGTATGATGAAACATCGTATATCTATTAAATAATTACGACTGTGGAAACATAGGAAAATGTATGTTTCAGACAAACAAGCAAAAGGCAAACTTACGCAAATGGTAAGATTAGAACAATAGCTGGGATGTAATGGGCCAAAAATTACATCAGTTACACAGGTAGAGTAATGGGGAGACGGGCACATTTATTTATTTAAAACTAAAGATAGAACTCAGGGCCTTCACACTAAGCTATATCCTTAGCCTGTCTTTTTTTTTTTTTTTTTTTTTAAGTTTTGCTAAGACTCTATGTTGCCCAGAGCTAGCTCAACTCAAGATCTTCTTGATTCTGCCTCCCACAGTGCTGGGATTGCAGGTCTGCACCACTAAGCTGGCAATTTTTTTTTTTTAATTTACATACCCAACCTGCCCTTCCACTTTTAGAAATTTAAGAATTTCTGAGTTCTTTTATAAAGGCCATTCTTACTGGGGTGAGGTAAAACCTCAATGTGTGATATGCATTTCTCTGGTGGCCAGTGATGAGGAACACATTTTCATGTGTTCGCTGGCCATTTGTACTTCTTCTGAGAAGCTTCTTTTCATTTCACCTTATTGATGGGGTCGTTTATTTTAGGGGACTTTATGTTTTTATTTTAGGTATTAATCCTTTGTCTGAAGTGTTAGTGGTGAACATCTTTTCAATTGTTCGTTAGGGTGTGGGAAAAAAGGAACTCTACTCCACTGCTGGTGGGAATGCAAGCTGGTGTATCCATTATGGAAAGTCTGGAGATTCACAAGAAAGCTGAAAATAGAAATTCCACTTGATCCAGCCACAGCTCTAGCAGGCATGTTCCCAAAATAAATAAAGCTAATGTACCAAAAAGACACATGCATATACATGTTTACAGCAACACAATTCGTAATAGCCAAATCCTGGAAATAACCTACCTGCCCATCCACAGAGGAATGGTTAAAGAAGGTATGGTACCTATACACAGTGGAATACTATGTCGCCATAAAGACAGATATGAAGCTTCTGAATAAAAATGGAGCCACGTTGAGTCAATAATGCTTACTGAAACAGATCAAACACCAAAGACTATAGATGGATATCCCTCTTATAAAACCCACAAAATAATGGCATAAACAGGCCCCAACATGAATGACAGGGTAGAAAGAGGGGCAATGGTCAGCTAGCAAAGGGGTGAATCTCTGAAAAAGAGGTGGGTATACTCATTGAGTCCCCAAACCCTGTGCCTCTAATGTCTTAGAGAATTCGGAATTCATGCATGAACAAAATATAATAAAATATAATAATAATAATAAAATAAAATACATAATTAGGCAAGAAGACAGTTAAAACTGCATATATAATACAATCTGTAGATTCCTAAAACATGTACTCCTCAGTGTACTGAAGTCAGAGATTCATTTGAATTTTTTGATTATTGTATATTTTTTGATTTGCATGCTTAAGTCAATGCTGCCTTGATGTTCAATATTGTTCAAATTACAACTTTCAAATAATAAAGCAAAATTTCAATAAAAAGTAAGCAAATAAATGAAAAAGAAAATTAAGAATTTCTCCAGGTGCAGACACCAGTATCTACTCACCCACCTCCCTCTCATTACTGGAAAAATCAGTGTGGTGCTGAGTTGGCTTTCTCCAAGTTCCTGAGGAAGGGCAGTACCCTGCCTGGTCAGAGGAGGGAGTGGCCAAATAAGCCACGTAGCATGACCAGTTCCTCACACAGGTGGCACAATCCAAGGAGTTGAGCAGCTAGCAGCCACGATCAATTTTGGAAAAGGTTTTTCTTCCCACCAGTAAGGGTTGTTATGACTCGGAGATCTTGCCATGGCCCCAGCACCCAGGAGGAGGACTACCATTACTCTTGCTATAGATGTGCACGCTAATAAAACCCAACACCTGAGCTGGTCAACCCTGAGCTGCCCAATTATTCAACCCTGGAGCCTCAAGACCTGACTCCTTGCTATGAGAAGATACACTTTCTAAGATTTAAGCTGTTCCAGCTGGTGTTTAATATAACTGCAGCTGACGAAGTTCAAATTGCAGAACACAGCATATTAAGACCATGAGAATGGAGCAAGCCCTCTTCTCAGCTTTTCACCTAGCACCTCAAGATTCTACCCGATTCTACTAGGGTAGGCTGAAGAGGCCCATGGGAGAAAGGAAAATGTAAGGGCTCAGGACAGAGAGCCACAACCAAGTAAGACAACGAAGGATGTTTCACTACCAATACGAAACCCAAATCTGCAGTGCACACAAAGAAATCCTGAACAGGTAAGGAGCACTCCTGAACGCTGAGACTGTACAGAATGAGGTACTATTTGCCACATATGCATGCACTCACATGAGCATGTGTGCACACACACGGAGTTTCTGTATAACCACTAAAAGTTGCAGACAGTAGATTTTTCCTAAGAATTTAAATATATCTGTTAAGAACATCTTTTTAAAATCACAGTATATCTGTCAAATTCAGGAAGTCCAACACTAAGTATGCATAGCATACTAATATTGCCCTGATTCAAACACTGTGGTTGACCCAATCATGCCCTTTTATCACCCTCATTTTCCTTATCAAGAACCAGTTCATGATCCCAATGAATTTCATCATCACTCCTATGTCTTGTTCAATCTACAAAGGCTCCTATGTTTCTGCCTCTCATAACCAGTATTTCTGAAGAGTGGATAAAAGTTGGGAGGGAGCAGTGGCACACTCCAGTAATACCAGCACGCTAGTAGGCCAAGGCAAGATGATTCCAAATTCAAGCCCAGCCTGGGCAATTTAGCAAGACCCTGTCTCAAAAAGAGAAAAAAAAAAAAAAAAAAAAAAAAGGTAAAATAAAATTAAAAAGGGATTGGGAATGTAGCTCAGTGAAAAGCAAAGGCTTTGGGTTCAATCTTCAAGCATCACATTTAAAAAAAAAGTAGATGCCAGATGGTTAGAAGGTTCCCAATTTCGGGTGACTCTTCAGAGATATATAGGACCTGTCATTTTGAAAAGACAGGAATAGGATCCTTACAGTAGACAGCTCCACAGGAGAGCCCAGGAGGAACCTGGGGTACAACCCAACTTTCCCACACCTGTCTGCAGCTTTTATGTAACTATGTTATTTTAAATGAGGAGATTTTTCTATGATCTCCAGATAAAAAATCACAATAAATAGTTGTTTTTAAAAAAATCTTTCCTACCATAACTATTCTGTTGTTGTTTTTTATTACTAGGGCTCAGCACAAAACGTTCACAATGAACAATGTCCCCAGCCCATTTTCTATTTCAAGACAGGGTCTCATCAAGTTGCCCAGGCTGGCTCAAACTTGTAATCCTCCTTCTTGTGTCTTCCAGAGTCCATAACTGATGTTTCATGTCTGCTGCCTTCCAGGCTTTATCCATATGCATAAATAATTTTTACTCAAGATTCTATAAAAATCCCCCTCCTTTTTTTAATGTACTGCTCCAAATTCATAAGCATTAAAAGAAACTTCATCCCGATCAGAAAGTGAAGCATCAGCTTTCCTATTTCCCTGGGGTACGGATAGAAAGACCACATCAGGCATTGAAAACCAAAAGAAGAAAACACACTCCAATGATTTTACACTTACAATCTGGGAACACTCTGAAAAGCTGCTTCAAGTATCCCCAAGCACTCTTTCCAGCAGAGAAAGGCCAGGCCAAAAAATAGCAGACAACCCCAAAAGAACTGGTGAGCTTCAGGGTCCTATAGGGACCCAGCTCAGAGAAGCCCAGAACCTGATTTACCAACTTGCCATGCATCCCCGAGCAACTGCCTCAGCTCTTCATCCAAATCCAGTTCAGCAAGGGTAGCAACAGCCCAGCATTATAGGATAAAAGCAGGAATAAGGTATCTTGTGCCAGCGATAGTGGCTATTTTATAATATAGAATAATTTCACTCTGAAAATTTCTTACCCTCCAAAATTAACTCACTACCCTAATACTCTCAGATCTATCAGCTTTCACTTACGGCTCAGTCTACTTCTTACTGAATGGCATCGGCAATATTTAAAACTGTACGCCAGGTACTGTTCTGAGCTAGGATTCTGGTTTCAGTTTTCACTTAGACCTTGATCACTTATTCTCATTCTATTTAACAAACACATCTAACAACTGCAGGGTGCAGAGATGACTAATATTTACACCAGCTCAAATACACATGAACACGTGCAGCACAAGCAAATATCCAGGTACGACTTTTTAAAAAAGACAAGGCAGGCTCCATATACATTCCCACCATGACCAGCCTCCTCACCACTTTTCTTTACATACTAGTTCAAAAGCTGAAAAAGGAGCGTGAAGGGGGCCGGCCAGGATATTGCAATATGGCACAGCTAGCTACGCTTTCTCCACACAGTGTCCCAACATGTAGGTTGGGCAACAGCGGCAATCTGAATCATCGGAAGTTCCTAATAGTCAGGATTGAGGGCGACCACTTCCAACCCCAGTTGAATGCCTTTCTCTAGCCAATCACCACAGCCCCAGGAGAATGCAATATGAGGCTGTCTGAGATCAGGCACCACTTCCAGAGCCTCCGCCCTTAGGACACGTGGTCACACATCAAATACCAAACACTGTCTGTCAGTCACACTTCCATGGCTAGGGACAAGAATGCTTTTTCTCTGGGACTTCCAGGCCACCAACCTAGAGGCTGCCCTTTTCACTCAGGAAAAAGCTACCAGTTTCTATCAGGGTAGGTTAAGGAGGCCCATGGAGAAAGGAGAAAATGTTAAGGGCTCAGGACACAGAGCCACAACCAAGCAAGATGACAAAGGACGTTTCATGACCAGTAGAAAACCTAAACCTACAGAACACAAAGAAATTCTAATCAGGTAAGGAGCACTCCTGAATGCTGAGAAACAGTGTCCCGCAGGAACTGCGAGAACTATTCTTATTTACTGTTACTACAAAGCAGTATTTCCTCTCAGACAAGGAAGAAACTCTACCGGGCACTCAGGGGAAAGGCTTCTCTGTAGAACCAAAAATCAGGATGAGCCTGATGGTGACATATGAGGCATGATGGCTCGTGCCTGTGGCCCAGCTGCTCAGGAGACTTAGGTGAGAGATGTGCTTAAGCCCAAGTATCCAACATCAGCCTGGGTAACACAGCAAGAAGTCATCTCAAAGCAATAACCACTACTCCCAGACAAACAGCTCCATCAATTTGTCCAGGCAGTAACATTTGAAAACAGTTTTGTTTGAGAGCAGTTTTAAGCCTGGTATGGTGGTGCATGCCTATAATCCCAGCACTGAGGGAGGATTGCCAAGTTCAAGCCCCACCCGGGCAACTCTGCCTCAAAGTACAAAGTAAAAAAGAGTTGGAGATGTAGTACAGTGGTAGGACACCCCAGGGTTCAATCTCTAGTAGAGCCCCTCCTCAGCCATATACAAAATTTCAAATACACCACCTAAAGTGTCTTATTTCTGTCCTAAGATACTGGGTGGGTGGGTTTCTTTGAACTGAATCTCTTAAATTCTCCGTACTGACAGAATTAGCTTTTCTATCAAAACAGGGTCAAACCCATATTTACATTAGGCAGAAGTAGACTCATACTCTGCAGACATACCGAACAAATCAAAATTATACTACGACCTTCACAATATCTTGGGGTGCAAGTACCATGAGAGCAGGTACCATCCCACTCACCACTGTCAACTCTGCGGAGCATAAAAATCTCAGCTAGTATTCAGTATTATTTGACAAGTATGCAATAAAAATCTCTGCTCTGAATAACTGTATGCAGGCACTACAGAAACAAACAAACAAAGAAAACAAAAACATACTGCCACCAGTTACTGAGAAACAGTATCAATTTTAACAACTTTCTGGCCCAGTCACAGACATAAAGTCATAACCTTAAAATTTATTACTTCTGAAAACAGAACCAAAGAAAACAAAATTAATGAATTCTCTTGGAATCTACATTGTTTTATACATCTTTCTCTTTATGCCTCTTTATCTTCTAGAAAACCTTTCAAGTATTATTTCTCTTTATCACTACACCTTAGTTATCAATGAACTTTAATCCTAAAATTGAGACAAAAATCAAACATCGATTAAAAGATAGTGAGTGATATCAAAAATCAGCTATCGATGAATTTAGATGTTTCGTTGTGTGCTCATATTTCTTTCATTCCAAGCGTGAAACTCCCTTCCCACGATTATTTTCTCTCTTCACTCACCCCTTATTTCCCTCCAGCAAATCTTACCACCTGGGAAAATGAATTTTCCAGAGTTCTTGGGGTTTTCTCTTGGCATTGCTTGTACTTGTAACTATCCAAATGCTTCTTTTAAGTCTCTGAAAAGTTGTCACTCATTCATCCACAATTACTGACAGTATTTTTAATTCTAAAGTCACCCTGGACATAACATACAATTAATACCTCACTGGTTGATGCAGCCAATCCAAAGTGCACACAAATTTCAAAACATCACATTGTATATTATAAAACATACAGTTTCTGTCAATTAAAATTTGTTTTGACAAAACTGATCAAAACACTGAATCCAACAAGGGCAAAACAGGCTACAAAGCTCCATCCGAATACAGAGGTAGGCAGTTTCACAGGCTACTACTATTCTTAGATGGCCCAGGGATCAATCTAGGCTTTATTGGTGTACTGATCAAGACACACAACACAGAGTGCTGAGCAGAGCAGTGAGAAGAGTGCCCAGTGGGTCTGGGTCCAGACCATACCCGTCACTACAACAGCAGCACATCTACTTTCTCAGGAAGAAAAGAAGGCAGAAGCACAGTAGCACCTGCCCAGCAGGACAGTGGGTACCGACTCCACGTGCTGTGTAGATGGCCCCAGCACTGCAACTGGCGTGCAGTAAGGGCTTGAATACACATTAGTCATCACTGCCACTATCACAAGCTCATCTCCCAAGGGACTGAGGGAGGCACAAGACAATGCCTGTCAAAGACCTGGTACCCATGGTATATGACACATATCAATAAGCACCACATCTCAACAGGACAGCCCTGCTGCTACCCACAGCCTTAACAATCTACGGCAATGTGAAAATTCTTACAGATTATACAAATATATAATGGAGTAATTCCAACAATGGAGAGTGAAATTACAAATGAGAGAGAAGCAAGGGAATGATGTTAGTGATACGAATACCATTGTAAGTTTATCTAGGTAATCAAGTTCCCAAAACACACCTTTTTAAAATAAAAACTGTTAATATAATTAAAGCAAAATCCTCTCAATCTTCAAAGCTTCCTTTTATGCAAACAGAACACCCCCTAATCAGTACAGAATGAGGCTTTACTTCACTCTGAACAGTGATCTGTTATCAGCAAAAAGTTGTGCCACTCTCTGGAATTACTGATCCACTGGAGACGAGCTTCCTTCAGCTGGGCAGTCACCTCATGCCCAGCCCCTCCCCTCCCAGCAGTGGGCAACAAGCCACCACCATTCTGGGCATTCTCTCTGGGAAGGACTCATAGGGTCTCAGATGCGAATGAAAGTGTCTCCCCAGAGGACTATAATCTGAGAAAGACAGACCATGAACAAGAAGTCACAAACTTAAACTGACAACATACATACCATACTTTACAGCCAAATGGAATAAGGGAGTAAAGAGGACCCAGAAAGACTTCAAGTAACAGGCAAACCAAGTAGAATGAGAGGGAAAAGGCACTGAAAAAAGGGAAAAGGCAGTCCCAAACAGGCAGGAATGGAAGACAACAAGCCAGCCACAGCTTATTTTGCTGAAGTGAAAAGACTCTTCAACATGTTAGGATTCCCTCAACAGGTATGTGAACTTGAAATGATGGGAAAGACCTCGTTACTGAAGCCACGGGGACTGGGTACAGTGGGAAGAATGCCATCAGAATGCTCTAAGGAGGAATGGACTTCCATAGAAAAATTACTAGAGGCTCACTTAAATAGTATTTAGAACCCAGCTTGGACAACACAGTCACTTAATAAGTCTGCCTTAAAAAATAAAAAAATAAGTTGGGCACGGTGAGAACACCTGTAATCCCAGCACTCAGAAGGCAGAGGTAGGAGGATTGTTTTATTTGAGGCCAGCCTGAGTTACAAAGTGAGTGCAAGGCCAACCTAGACTACAGAGTGAAGACCATGTCTCAAAAAATTAATTAATTAAAATAACAAAAAAGGGTTAGGGTGGGTTATGTTAAGGGCCAATATGGGGGGAGGGAATAATCATTCATCAGACAAAGCACAGCACATGTCAGACATAATCAAATACAAATCTGAGATTGCAGCATAAATGTAAGAGCTATGCTGACGGTATAAGACAATTCAAAATGTATAGATGAACTATGGGACAAATATTCATGTTATATAAGGATTCATCAGGAAGTCTCTTCAACAGAAACCTGCCTAGTAATAAGTATTTAAACTACATGAACAGCAAGTACTGAGTGAAAGACTTCAGGAAACCAAGCCCTCCATCAGATGAAATGCTCTTGAAATATGTCTACAGAAACGCAATACCTGATTGATAAAAATATATACTTTGTACAACTTAAGAACAGTATGATTGGGAAAAGTGGTCACATGATAACTCACTGTCAAAATAGCAATATTTCATTTTTGTTCTTGAATGCGTGTCACGGCTACTGAGTTTCTTCCTGAATGTGCGGCATCCACCTTTCACTTACCAAGCCCAGTCAGGGCTGACTGAGAGCTCTGCCACACTGGGCCCTAAACCATCCAATCTGGAAATGCAGCCATGCCCCCCTCTTTTTCTTACATGCCCTTAGGAGGTACAAGCGTGTAGTGGCCTGTACCCAGAATCCTGGGAGTTGGAGGCAGGAGGATCACAAGCTTGAGCCCAGCCTAGGTAATTTAGCAAGATCCTTTTCAAAAAAAAAAAAGAAGAAGAAGAAGAAGAAGAAGAATGGCTGAGGATGTAGTTCAGTGAGGAAGCCCTGTGTTCAATTACCAGTATTAAAAAAAAAAAAAATCCACAGGGGGAAGCACAGACAACTAGGACAACTTCAGTTTCTTCAGCAGGGCACACATGCTGCCTCCCTCAGCAAGAGTGGAGACTGTGGCTCAGCAGCAGGCTGCCAACAGACCAAGAGCAGAAGACTCTAGAACTTACCTCAACAGAGGCAGGCACAGCAGAAAGGGCCATACCATTCTCTGCTACCATACTGAAAGGGGTACAGGAGCACAGCAAGATGCTACAATCAGGTGCCTGCCTACCCTGCAACCCACACATTGCTGGGGGAGAGGATTCTCCTGGCAAGAACATTCCTGGACCAAGAGGGATGCAGGGCTAAGCTAGGGGCAAACCCTAGGCCCAAGACACCTTGCCATTTCAAACTCTGGCCTCTCAGCAACACAGGCAAAGTCACTGGCGGACCAGGTCCCTAGGTCAGATGCTCTGAGCTGCAAGTGGCAGGCTGTGCATTCTGGATATGAAAGCTAAATCAGGTGCCAGTACAGAATTGTGTGGATTATGTGAGAACTAAAAGCAGGAGATCAAGACATCAAGTCTAAAGGTACCCCATTAAATTACAGATACATCAGAAATGCCTGAGTGGCACCAAGTGATGAAGACTCACCAGCTGAAGAAACAACCTGAGCATTAATTATTAGAAGATGCTAGTAGTGAATATAAATAAAACATTCAGCAATGTTTACACTGAGCACATGGGAGCTGCTTTTAAGATTTTAAGACTTCATCAACATACAAGCTCTTGGAGAAAAAGTTAATAAAATAAAATTACAAATGCACATGTCTTTTAACCATTATCTCACTTCTAGGAATGTTCTACAAATTAACTTGTATACATAACTGCAGAAAACTACTGAGTAAAGCACTGTTTGTGAGATGAAAAGACCGTAAATAACACAAATATCCAATTGTGCAACGGAAGGCAACCGTACAAAAGTAAGACACACGCTTTGCCTGAACCGGAGAGGAAGGGGTGCCGCCATGTGCACAGTATGCTGCCCCAGGAAGGAAGAGGGAGAAAAGGAGACACAGCATCTGCCAGGCCACAAAGCCACCCTGCAGGGTGCACCAACTCTTCCCATGTGGCCTGCGAGAACCAGGTGAGGCAGCAAGGCAGGCTCTTTTAAGACGTTCCTTCGGACTTGAGCCATGTGAGTTTCATACTTGTTTAAGTAGGAGGGGAAAAACAAAACAAAACAAAAACAAGTTCTTTTTTTACAGACAGACCCCTTTTCTGGGATGTCCTGGACCAGTGATTAGTACCCCAGTGATAACATATGAAATGGTTCTAAATGCTCTAGTTTCCAGTTAGAATATTTGCAGTTTGAGGATAAAATCTGAAATGGGTTCAGTATTAGCTTCAACATTTTTGGCGTTGATGTGAGGTTAAAAGGCTTGGAGAAGAAAGAGCATTTTAAAAACAGACTTTAAGCGAGGGCCATGGCACAGTCCTATAATCCTAGCACTCTGGGAGGACATGGCAGGAAGATTTCAAGCTCAAGCCCAGCCTGGACAACTTAGTGAGACCCTGTCTCAAAGTCAAAACCAAAAAATGGGCTGGGGATGTAGTTCAGTGGGAAGATCCTGGGTTCAATTCCCAGTCCCAAAAGACTTTTTAAAAAGTGACAACCTGGTAACATTTTACATCAGTAAGAGTTGCTCATGTCCATTTCAAAATACTCTAAAATAAATGGACGGATCACTTTCAGGTTTTGTAGTTTCCAGTACATCAATAAGAAACCTTTAACAGAGACTGTTAAAAATGGAGTTTACAGCTGGGTGCAGTGGTACATGACAGTAATCCCAACTACTCAAGAGGCTGAGGCAGGAAGATTTCAAGTTTGAGGCCAGCCTAGACTTTCTCTCTGAACAGACAAGAGTTTTTAAAAGAATTGAGAATATAGTTCAGTAGTAGAGCACTTCTGGTTTCAATCCCCAATAATCTCCGTCATACAGCTTGACAGTGACAACTGGACATCACAGTAAAACACAATCATTTTTTCCTGTCTCTGGATGACAAATCAAGTATTTTGTGCACTGTTCAAATCTTATTAGTGGTCTAAAAAGTGCCTTTTTTGACAGGAATTGATGAAAACCCTGTCTGTAATCATGTAAGATTCTCCTAACCACAAATATAAAAAATTATGTATTAATATATAAGTATATACATTTTAAAAGGATATTTTAATTTTGATTTGTTTTTAGTTAGTTTTTCATTAGAGAAAGAAAAACCCCCTTTTTCAGTGCTGGAGATCAACTCTATGCCCTTGAACTAAGCCAAGTATTCTACCACTGAACTACCTCCCCATCTCTAATTTTAAAAAAATTTTTTTAATGCACTTAATAGAAAATAAAAGGAAGAGAAGCTCTCCAAGTCCCCAGTTACTTGATTCAAAAGATTTCCCTCTAGAAATTTCTTAAACTGTACACATATTAGTGTACACCTTTTTATTCCATAAAAAGATCTAACTTACCTCTCTGTCCTCCACCTTCCTCTTCATGTAACGACTCTCAACCATTCCTGCTGCCCGCTGCAGCCTTCCTCCCCACTCTCACCAATCTGGAAAGGCAGGGACCTCAACTCTTCTTCAGATGGAACCTTAGGTATTTAACTCTTTTCTCCAGACTTTTAGGTTGACTTCAGTGATTAACAATCTCAAAATGAATTAACTAAATTAATAGAAAGCCCTAAGGTTAATATGAAGGTTCTTAGAAGGCCTATCAAGCAAGAAAGAGTTTTACTCTATCTGCAAGGATGGGTTGTTAAGCTACAGGTATTGGTTCACCAACTAACAAGGTGAGTGATAAAGGCTGAATGTTTTAAGAATCTTCCAAGAACTGAGAAATCATACACAGAATGTCAGTGTGAACTGGCTGCAAAATACACATTTCAATAGCAATAACACAACCCATAATATCCGAGATAAAATGAAATTTTTAAAACATCCTATATTTATATAAAGTATAATGAAAATTTAAAAATAAGTCATTTTTCATTAGCCTGCACCAAAATACTGTACCTAAGAACACTCCCAACAAAGCTTGCTTTTTCCATATTGATACCAGGCACATTCAAGTACTCGGTGCCACACAAAGCTCCTGTTCTGGGCTGTGTAGGTACAGACCATGTCCATCCTATTGTCGCAGAAAGTACCCCTAGACAGCACCAACCCAGAGATTACCAGCAACATCGTCTCTCAAACAAGAGTAATGCCCAAATCATCTCTTTGGCCGCTGAGAAACAATCTCTTTTTTTCCCCCACACATCAGAGACTGAAAACACTATATGAGTAAATGGAAATAGCTGCTTCTCTTTCAGTCATCTGAATGAATTCCTGCAATGGCACATCCCTTTAATCCGGCTACTCTGAAGACTGAGGTAGTAGTACTCCAAATACAAGGCCAGCCTAGACAATTTAGTGCAATTCTTTATCTCCAAGTAGAAAAAGAATGGTTCCCTGAAGATTTTTAAAGGTAAGTTCAACCGTGGGCAGGTCTGTTTTATCAGAAAAAAACTTGATTCACATAGTAATAGAGGTATCACCAAAATGACCCAGATCACCTATTAATATTTTGTATCTTTATTTTCAATAAAGGTTATTTACTAAAGCTGTAACGTAAAGATAATCAGAACTAGGGAGGAAATTCTTTGTCCACCATGGGGAAATTTTTACCAGTAAAAAGCATTAATTCAAGCTGGGCATGGTGGCACGTATCCGTGATTTCAGTACCATGGGAGGCAAAGGCAAAAAGAGTTGGGAAACTAGCAACTTAGTCAGGCCTTGTTTCAAAAACTAAAAAAGGACTGGGGATGCAAGCTCAGTGCCAAGGCTCTGGGTTCAATCTTCAGTATGGGGGGGTGGGGGGGGGCTCAAGTGGAAGCATACACAAAAACACAACATAAATCACCACATTCAAATAAAATATTTAGGAGAATGAAAAAATAGCAATTTCTACTGGAAGAAATTCCCATTATAGAACCTGTAGGAAGAGGGGATTTGGCCAGTGCAGTGTGGGGCTGAACTTCAGTGGTAGTGAAGAGGGAATTCTCACTGGGCGCCCTTCTACAATCCAGGCTGACCTAATAGCACAGCGATAACTAAAGCATTCTTACCCAACTTTTATAATTTCTGCGCACCTGCTTTCCCTTTTATTCTACACCCTAACCTAAATCAAGCCCTTGTTCTGAAACAATACCCAGAAAAAGTCTCAGTTAATTAGAGTTCAATTTCCCAATAAAGTCTAAGTGAATGACAAATACAGAGCAAGTACCTACTCTGTGGAATTCCCAAATCTTAGCTCTCAATTCATTCCTTTATGAAGAGAAACCGAAACTGCACTAGATCTGGTTATAGAAGGAAAGATGGCAAGAGAAGTAGCTTCAGTTTCCTGCCAGAGCAGGAGGAAGCTTCAGTGGGCCTCTTGGATTGCCTCTCATTCTCACCTCCACATTCTAATCCTCACTAGCCCAGAGGGAAGTAAAGTCTGCTATTTTCCCCTACAGCCGAACAAGGGTAACAGTTGCCTAAACCAGTCCCAAGCCAGGCATCCCAGAGCCCAGTGTGCAAGAAGCTAAACAGTGAGCTGAATACTATAGAAGTCAAGTCCCTGCTCCTTTCAGAGATACACACCTCTCTCCCTCTCTCTTCTTTTTCTTGTACCTCACAGCTCAAATGTGGACCCTCCATCCAACTTAGAGTTGCATCCTGGGAGCTGGGCTTCCACGTCCACCCCGGGCTGAAGCCAGGGCTCCCTCCCGAGTACCATGCTGCTGGCTCCCAGTATAAAAAGCTCTGACATTTCCTTCAACTCTGAGTCATGCTTAGAAGGTTCTACTTTTAATCAGGTGACAAATACTCAAAATATTTTAATCCAAAGGAATTGGGTCAAGCTCTTGTAGTCCACAATTGTCAAAGCAAACCCTAATTATTTCACAGATTTCTGTAACACCTGTGTCATCATTCAGTTTGTAATCAAAAACCAAAATCTTCTCTATTTCAAAACTGTATGAGCCTTCTCCATAGGCTTCTACAAACAGCAGTGTATTTTTTTTGCTATGTCACTGGATATTCTAGCTTTAAAGTCAAGACATGTATAGGTGGCTCCACCAAATTAAAAGGGAGATGAGAAGTTTCTGTATTACAAGAAGAATTTTTACTGCAACAGAATCGTATCACTATTAAACAGAGTAATTTTTATATTTACTATAGATTCTTTACATACAGCTACAGGACATACCTACTGTATACAACCAGGTATAGTTCTATCAGAAAGAATGGCAAATAAAGAGCTCTCCTAACAGCAGCAGATGGGCACCAAAGACTGGGAGAGGCAGGTGTATCAGAAGAAATATTCACACCATCAGGCCTCACAGTTCTTAGTGATGGTTCAACTAAATATTCTTTTGATTAACGGAAACAAAACACAGGGAAAACGTCACATGGGATGATATCCAAGTCTTTCTTAAGGGTAAGTTTAAAAACAAACTCAACTTTTAGACATAGAGCTCAAAAACAGCCTCATTTCCTAAACTTAGAACCAGAAAACACCCTAAAAAGGTTTTATCAAAGACATCAGCAGCCATTCTCTGTATTATCTAAGAGCTTCTAAAAGGGTAGGAGTGCCTTGCTTACCTCCCTGTCTTCCATTCCCCTTCTACATGTGTGTGAAGTGCCCTTGTTGAGATCCCTTCCTAAAGGCCCAAGGAGACTGGCCACTCATGGTCTCTTACAGCACTCTCCAGGCAAAAGCTCAGTACTAGTTCCTGTGAGGTACTGGTACTCGGGCTGATACTTCTGAAGCAAGGCAATAATTTTTCTGGAAGCTAACTAAGCTCAGGACTGAATACAGATGGGTATCCCTTCCCTAATAAAAGCAGGAGCTGTGTACAGGCCATGCCAGAGCAGAGGAGAGACACACATGGGGGAAAGCCTCAGAGTGGGCTGACAGGAGCAGAGGCCACTTGTATTGTACCAGAGGACATGCCCAGGAGTAGGAGTGCAAGAGGTATCACCTGGGAGCCTCTAAGTCTCGTTCAGCAAGTTCTAAACTACTATAAGGAACCCACCAGAATTCTCTCTGCATTACTATTACCTAAAGCGTATCTAAAACTGAATTATACATGCTAAGAAACAAAAAGACATACTCTTTGCTGTTTAGTCCATAAGAGATGTTCTAAAATTATCAAGAATTTAATAAAATATGACACAACTTATGTTTTTGTAACTTTAAAACTTTATGGCCATCACATTCCCATCTTGAAAAATACAACTGAAAATAAGAGGCAAAAGCAACAGTATTGCTCACAAACTCCTGGCTGTGTGTATGGTGAAGGGCTACACAGAAAGATATACACTGATATACGGCCTCTGAGGACACACCTCTGGCTAGTGTCATTCCCAGAACTACTGACAAACAGATCTCAGTGCAATCAGACCAGCATTCCTGGTGAGTCCTGCATCCAAGGCGCGTCCGCTTGCCTGGTAACTCCTGCAGCAGCTCTTGCTCATGGTACTTCTGCTCCAGACCCGGGAGGCAGATGCTCTCAGGCATCACCACAGTCCACCTTCAGATGCCTTCTGACATGATGGGACTCATTATCTCCATTTTAAGATAAGGAAAATGAGGCTCAGAGAACTGATGTGACACGCTCCAAACATGTTTCAGTCAAAGCACGTGGGCCAATGGGACAGAACACACAGGTACAGGATGCGAAGAATACAGCAAAAGGACGGACCCCACAAGTGATGGCAAATAGTTTAAAAACAACGTCTAAGGAGAAGACTGAGAAGGCCAAAGAACCAAAACTGCACATTCTTTCATCTATTGCCTCAACTATTTTCTAATGGCCTGTTATGCCAGGCACTGTGTCCAGCACTGAAGAGAGAGGCTCACACAAATTTCCACTAGCTCCAACTGAGATGCTCACCATCTAGTTTCATAGGACCAAGCGGACGATGAAGCTGGAGGGAAGAACCACCAGAGTCAGTCAGCAGAAAGGCCAGCAAAATAACACACAAAACTCTTCAAAGTTTCCCAGATTTCTGTTAAACTTACCTTTGCCTTCAAGTACATAAAACTGATACAGTGAAACGAGAGCAGGTCGGCTCCCACTACGCTCCCGAGTGCTCACCTCTGCTGCCGTGTTTCCTACTCTCCTTCTCCCCCAACTTTCCTTCCTGTCTGTGTCCCTGCCTGCGTGCAGTAGGGGCTCAAGTAAAAAAAAAAAAATCCTGTGCTGTGGTAGCCACATCAGCCTAGTGTTCCCAAGTGGGTGCTAGCAGCATGAATCCCACGTCATATCAGGCTCATCAAACTATGGCTCACAGACCAGATCCCTTGCATGCCAGTTTTTTTTTTAATAAAAGTTTACTGGGTCATAGTCATGCCCATTCATTTACATACTGTCTACAGCTGCTTTCCTGCCAAAATGGCAGTATAGAGCAGTCACAAGAAGAGAGCAGATGGCCCACAAGGCTGAAAATATGTCCTCTCTGGCCCTTTACCGTAAAGGTTTGCTGATCCATGTAGTACAATAAAAAGGGGTTCTAGTGTTAATAAAGGCTGTGAACACTGCAAACCCCTGCCTTTCCAGGACTGTGCCCGCCAGTACACAACCACCCAGTGAAATGTACACTAAAATCCATGGACCAAAACAACTTCCTTTTAACACAAAGTTTTTTTGTTTCTTTCAGAAACACCTCTTAGCATGCTTTCTAATTTTTTTAAAAAATACACTCCAAACATTGGTCTGAGTAAGATAAAAAGTGGCACCCCCACCAACATGATCTCAAAAACCAAGTGGCAAACTTTCCTAATGATCACAAATTCACAGTAAGGTACATTTCATCTTAACAAAGTAAGGCATAATTCCACAAAACCATTTTAGCTATTCTGTTTTCCAACACACTATGTAAAAATACAAAATGAGCACGTAAGGAGCTCCAAGTAAAGGCATACCTTTAGACACAACTACAATAGCAATGTTTTAAAGGTGTAAAAACAAGACTATCTAAGCATCAATTTCAAATGCAGGATTAAACCTACATTCCTCTATAACTCATTTTCTGCTGTGTTCACAAATTATAGAATGGGAGGCTGGGGACATAGCTCAGTGATTAGTGTTTGCCAGAAGTAAGAGACCCCAGGTTAGATCCCTCAGCACCACACACTAAGGCTGGGCCTGGTGGCGTATGCCTGTAACCCCAGCACTCAGGAGGCTGAGGCAGAAAGACTGTCGTGAGTTGTAGGCCATCTGGGCTATGTCACGAGTTCAGGGCCACCTGGAACACAGCGAGACCTTATCTCAAAAAAAAAAAAAAAATTACACAATGAAACCCAAATGATGAACTGGAGTGATATCCAATCCTTCGCCTTACATCTAAAGCACCCTGGACTATTCTCAGGACCATCAGCCCTAGGAAGGACGCGGAGCCACATTATCCCCCAGCCTCAGCTATTCAAAAATCCCCACTACGGCAACAAAGAGTTGTGGAAAGTTTTAACCCAGAAGTCTCTATGAAAATTTTACTTCCTATTTAGCCAGGACCTAGTGATAAAGAGAATAACTGAACAATCTCTTAATTATCTCCAGCAGTAAACAGGACTGTGAGCCCACACAACTGGACCTAAACAACAGAACCAGAGAAAAGGAGTCCAGCCACAACCCACACTGGGAAGAACAAGGCCTGCTCCTCACCTCCAAGGACCTCCACCTAGTTATAAACACTCTCCACAGCCTTTAATTCAATGGCTGAAGAGATACTTAAAACTTGCCAAGTATCACAGCCTTCTGAGACTATGATTCAGGCAAACTTAATCTTCATGGACATAGACTTATAAAATACATAGAACTCTTACTTAAGCATTTATGCTTGGTGCTGGCTTTGACTCTTTCTGTTGCCCTCGACGGATAGTATCTATGTATCTCTCTGCTAGTTGGGATTCTTACTGAGAATACATGGTGTCTTTTCCTCCTACCTTGAGGATAGTATGAGCACACTGAGAAGAGGCTTGAAAACCACTCTGACCCATAAAGTACTGCACATGCAACAGACTTTTTAGTTGTAAAGATAGGCTGGCTGGTAATCATATTCACAAATTTTCTTTAAATATACTTCTCCTTTGCATTTAAAGGGGTTCATGGCTGGGTACAGAGTAGTCACAGCTACTTAGGAGGCTGAGGTAGGATGCCTGCTTGAACCCAGGAGTTTGGGGCCAGCCTGGGCAACAAAGCAAGACTGTTGCTTTAAAAATTTCATAAAATTTTAGAAGGCCTTTACATTATAACATTTAAACACAACTGCTTAGGACCACTAATATACTGCATGTGATGAAATATATTCAATACTCAGAAAAATTTAAAACTTTTTCAATAGCTGAGTTTGGTGGCACAGGTTTGTAATCCCAGCGCTCCAAGAGGCACAGGTAGGAGGACTGCAGGTCAAACCCAGCCTGGGCTTATCAGTGACCTGTCAGGACCCTGCCTCAAAATAGGTAATATGGGCTGGGGATGTAGCTCAGTGTGAAGGCTTTGGACTCAATCACCCGTACAACAATAACAAAATTCTTTTCAACAGTATATTTGTCATGTATAAATTTGCCACAATAAAGTTAACCAAAGGCTGGAGGAATAGCATAGCACTTAAGAGAGCTTGACTGGAAAGTGCAAGACCCTGTTTCTGATTCCCCAGCACCAAAGCGGGTATGGTAGGCACATTGTAATCCCAGCACTCGGGAAGCTGAGGCAGGACTGCCTCGAGGTCACCTGGGTACACAGTAATTTAAAGACTAGCTTGAACTAAAGAGCGAGTCCCTGCCTGCAAAATAAATAAATAAACAAATTTTAAAAATTAAGTTGTCCAAAAAAAGAAAAAACACTGCTTGCCCAGATATGTACTTTTTATACACTGTTCTATCATGAATCTTTGTTGAAATGACACAAGTATGTTGTTTTAATTTGGACACATTGATACTGAATAAATAAGCTTCCAAAACACACAAATAACTATACGAGTAACACAAACACTTCACTTCTCATAAAGGGTGCCAAAAAAGGGGAAAACTACATCTGGGAAAAAGTGCTTAATCCTTCAATATAAAACAAGAAAACCTACCACATCAACATCTGATATGATCAAACTGTGCAGCTCCGAGTTACCACTTTAGTGGGGTGACAAGTAGTCTTTCCTTCCCTGTCCTCCTATCCTCCTTCAGGGCACATTCCCTCTTACTGCTACTCAGCAGCTCTCCAGCCTTCTGTGACTTCCATGGGTCACAGGCAGTAATGGCATTTATCACTCAGATGAGCTCTGGGAACTGAGCATCCTAAGGCAGCGCCACTTGGGTGGTAAGCTCCGCAAGATAAGGGGCTCTCTCTTCTGTACCTGATACCACCCCACAAACAAACGTAAGGCCGCCAACGGGCGCATCCCACATCAGGGTAATCCATATTGTTCCTAATTCTCGGGCTCCAAGTCCACCACCTCCCTCTCCTTCTAACTCTTGACTTATTCCCAGGCAAAATCCATGGACCAGAATTTGATCACATCAACAGGACCGAGTTCAATTTTCTCTGGGATGTCTGAGACCATAAAGAGGTGAGTCTCTCAAGATCATCATTCTTAGATCTCTCCATCCACCTAACCAAATGCCTTCACTGTTTTGAACATGTTTAATGTATTTGCTTAATATACATCTCTGGCCATTTATTTGCTTAATATACATCTCTGTCCACTTCATTACTGCGTATCTTAGACTAATTGTTGCTCCAAATAAAGTTTTACTTTGTTTAACGTGCTTGATAATGATCCCTTCCTCGGTAGCCCGCACTGACACACCCTTTCATAATGTGATGGTGATTTACCTGTAGCCAAGGACTACTCAAATATGATCATCACTTTTTAAATTCTCGTAGGAGGTACTGGAGATAAATCTCAGGGCATTCACACAGAGCCTCATCTCCAGCCCATTTTTTATTTGGGATTTTGAGACAAAATCTTGAAAAGTGGCTAAATAGGCCAGACTGACCTTGAACTTGTCATCTTCCAGCCTCAGCCTCCGAGAATGCTCAGATTACAGGCCTATATCCCTGGCTCAATCCATCATTTTACTCTTTAGATTATTTAAATCACAGCTACCACGAATTTTTACTTTTTGTCCCACATTTGGAAAAGGAAAAGTGCTCTCCTGTACCTTTGAAGGGTAAGAATAAAAAAGGAGGGAAAAACGTGGTTAGCTGTGGAAATCCTTTCTGATAAGCTGTTATGACAAGGGGCACATTATGTAATTTTTGACCAACCGATAACAGAAGCTATCCCAAAAGGCCATCTTTTGGGTTCCATCTTGGGAACAGCTAGATGTATATAGAAATGCAAGCCTTTATATAAACCTTGTCATTAACCTTTTTTTGTGATAAAAATCCTACAATAACTTCACTTAATAATGCCAAAGCTGCAAAGCTGTTCAAGGTCCAGTTTCAGAGGAAAAACTTCAAAGCTGGACTTACCTGGTATAATATACATAATTTTATGTGATTAAAAACTTTTACTTTCCACTCAAACATGGCAAGATTAATGAAACAAAGCGATCTGTTCTGTAGGCCATTTTACCTATTTTTGCTTCCACCTTCCTCACTTTAATAAGTTGACTTATCAACTAAAGAAAAAGGAATCACCAGTGACTTTTCTGAGAATCACTCCTTCCCACTGTTGAACAAATTTTAATTCCACTACACAAGAACCTTCATAAAACTAATTTTCTCTCACTTTTACATTAACAGCACCCACTGCCTTTCAGAACTGGATTCTAGGAACCATTCAAACTTAAGACACAAAACTCAAGTTCTGCTTCAACAGTACAAATAGATTTTTTAATACACTAGTGGTCAGTCACAGGAATAGTTTCACAAGTTGAACAGTTGTGTTTACCACAAATCTGAAGGCAGGAACGTAATTCAATTTGGACCCATTCATCAGAAACTGACTTTCAGATGCCACCACTACAAAGGCTGCGCTGGGAAACAGTAGCTGCACTGAAGCAGCAATGCTCAGTAGCAGCCCCAAAGCTTTCACTGCAAAGGAGAACTTAAATGAGGAAACACAAGCTGGTAAGGTTACCACGACCCAGGTCTGAAGAACACCTAATTACTGAATGAACAAGAGAACTCTTAAGCACTTGATATGATTATCAAAAGTTCCCAGTGAAACTGTTTAAACAGGGAGAAGCCAGGCACTGGGGGCACACACCTGGAATCCCAGCACTCTGGGAAGTTGAGGCAAAAGGATCAAAAATTTGAGTCCAGTCTGGGCAACCCGTGACTTAGCTAAATCCTGTCTCAAAATAAAAAGCAAAAGGACTGGAGAAGTCACTCGGTGGGAAGGCTCTGGGCTCAATACAAAGTATCATAAAATAAAAAAGGTAATTTAGTCATTTCCTGCTAATTTTTTATATTGGAATCCCTACATTCCTCCACATAATGTTGTCTATACATCTACACTGTAAAAACTACCCAAACTCATAGGAAGCCTGGAGCCCAGATGGACTTAAATATTTTTTTCTATCGAACTTTCTTTTAAAGTCACATACGTAAATGAACACGCCCCAGCAACTTTGATGGCATCCTGCTAGCGAAGTTCAGAGTTTTGAAAGAAGGAACGACTAGATGACCAAAAAAGAAAGAAAGAAAAGGAAGTTTTCAAAGTAAGTATTAAACATTTTTTTCCAAGGAACCCATTCCAAGAAACTTCTCAAGTCCCAACTCACGAGCCAGTGGCTGCCCAGTGTCCTCCGGCTGCAGCGCCATGAAGGATGGGTGGCAGATCGGAGTTACCTCTCTGTCGCACTTTCTCCCGCTCACCCCCGAAGGAAGATCCCCTCCGCTGTCACTCCTGAAGCTGGCCGCACCCCTACCCCACTTTTCCCCCCCTTGGAGCTCCCGGGTTGGCCGTGAGCAGGGCGCCGATCCCCACCTAGGAAGCGCAGGACCCTAGGCACCGGGCAGGATCCCCCCGATCCCGGCCCGGCCGACCCAGTGCCGCGTCCCTCGGCAACTCGGCCGCAACGATCCCCCCTCGCTCCCGGCCGCCGGGCGCTGACAGCGCGCCGGCTCCCCCGCGTCTCACCTGTGCTGTCATTCGCCGAGAAGCCGGGCGAGCTGAGTTTGGCTCGTTTGGGGTTGGGCGGTCCGTCCAGCAAGTTCTCGGCCATCTTCCCCTGCTCGCGGAGACAACCCCGAGCGCCGGGTCGGGCCGACGGCCGCCAGCGAGCGAGGAGCGAGGTCGCAGGCGCAGCGCAGGAGCGCGGGCCGGGCCAAGGCGGCGCAGGCCGGGTGGGGGAGGCGGCGGCCACCAAATCTCAGCCTCAGCAACAGCGCCCCGCAGCGCTCACCGCCCGCCCCCGGGCCCCGCCGCCGCCGGCCGCGGCCCCCTCATCCCCTGCCCGCCTCCCGAACGCGACACTCCGCGGCGGGGGGCGCCCCGGAGGCCCGGCCGCCCCCCCTCCACCGGGCCCGGATGGCAGCGACGGCGCCCGGCCCGGCGACTCAGGCGGCGGCGCCCGGGAACATGGTGACCGCCGCCGCCGCCGCCTCGCTCTCGCTCTTCGCCCCCCCCGCGCCCCACTTAATGAATTCGCCCGCGGCCCGACGACCAAGGGGCTCCGGGCTCCGCCGCCCGCCCGCGGCCCGCGGCCGCCGTGAGGAAAAACAATGCGCCGAGCGGAGCCGCCGCCGCCGCACCGCGGCCCCCCCACCCCGAGCCGCCGCCGCCGCCGCCGCCGCCGCCGCCGACGCCGCCGCCGCCGCCGCCGGGCTCCGGGAGGCCGAGCCGAGAGGCGAGCGGGGCCGCCGGGGCGGGCGCCGAGGGCCGGGCGGAGCGGGCCGGCCGGGCGGAGCGGGGTGCGCGGGCGGTTGTGGGGCCCAGAACCGGCGGGGCCGAGTAGATCGCGCTCGAAGCCCCGGTCGGGTCCGCGACAAGATGGCGGCTGTTGATTCCTCAATTAAAAAAAAAAAGAAAGTTTTTTTTCTTCTCTTTCCAGAGCCTGAACGGGGAGGGGGAGGGGGCGGGGCACGCCGGTGCGTCACCGCCACCACCGCCGCCCCCCCTCCGCGGCGTCACCACGCACGGCCCCCGCCCCGCCTCCTCCACCTGCGCCGGCCGCGGCGGAAAGAGCCGAGTGCGTTCGGGCGGAAGGGCCGAAGGCGCTGCGACCGTGCGTGGGGCTGCGGGCCTGCGGGACGCCCGGTGGCCCCGCGCGAGCCTCCACTTTTGTTCTGGCGGTGGCTGGGGCCCTGGGTGTGCGCCTGCAGGACTGCCTGCTTGCGAGCGGGCTCCCCACGAGCACACATGTAGCCTGTCCCCGGCCCGCTGGGTCCACTCTGTCCTTCCCCTACTCGTGGCGTCCCTGCCCGGGGACTCTCCTTGGTGACATGAGACGGAAACGGCTGGGTAAACCCCAGCCCAGGTCGCGCTACTTCCCGTCGCCGCAAGCATCCCTATGCAGTGGCCTCTGCTGGTTACAGCCGGCCGCCGAGGTCCAACGACAAGCGTGAACACATGGGGAAACTGAGGCAGCACGGTATCAAGCAACTTTTCCAAGATCACCGAACGAGGAAGGGCGGGGCGGGAGGCGAGCCCTCTCCTCAGGTGCGGAACGAGGGTCCCGAGCGCCTGTCTGTTCCCACCCAAAAGCGACAGGGCCCAGGTCGCCTGCAATCGAAGAGCAGAGAGCACTGCCTCTTGGGACCGACAGAGGCCCTTGCTTCAGGGTGGGGGTCACCACGCCCCGGGCGCGCTCCCCGCTGCGACAATCGCCTGGCCCCTCGCAGGTGCCCAGACAGGTGCGCGGTCCCGAGGAGGCCGGCACGCGTGGCCAGGGCTCGTGAGACACGCCCACCAATACACCTTTGCTCCTATCGGCCGCTCAAAACTCCAGTTTCATGCCCAAGACCTCTAAGGTATCACCGGCCCCTCTAAGCCAGAAACCTGCGCGTCAGGCGGCTCCGCCCTCTCCCCGACCACGACGCGGCCTGCCTTCCCACGGCCTTTACCTGGAGAATCGGCGCCTCCTCCCCACCCGCCGCACGGTGTCGACCCTCATCGTCCTGCGGTTTGGTGGGAACTTCTCACTTTAGTCGTTCAATGTCGTGTTCTTAAAGTTTCCTGAAGAGAAAAAAGAGGAGGGGGGTTTGTTAAAAATGATTTGCTCCTATACATAGAAAAAAAGAGAACACTAATAACATATATGAAGTCTATTATAAAGCACCGTTTAGGGGGCGGGAGGAATGGCTCAGCGGTTAAGAGGTCGCTAAGAAAGCGCTAAGGCAAGCGCTAGGTATCTCAGTTGATTTCGCCAGCACCACATAGGCCGGGTGTGGTGGCGCACGCCTGTAATCCCAGCACTTGGGAGGCTGAGGCAGGAGGATTGCCAGGGCCAGCCTGGGCTCCATAGTGAGTTCGGGACCAGCCTGGGCTGCAGAGCGAGACCTTGTCTCAAAAAAAAAAAAAAAAAAGCACCGCCTAGGTCTACACTTACAATAATGCGTCACACACTCATCTATAGTGACCGTCAAGATGGGGGACCACTTGCCCCTTTCAACTCGTACTACCCACCCGTCTTACCACTTTCCACGGTTCCCAGCAACATGGGCCTCTCTCGCCCACTCAACAGGTAGTTCTTATCCAAGAAGCCATTTTATACTTTCACAAATGCCATTCTCCGGGCAAACTCTGTGAGTGGGCACATAACACACCATGTCTTTCTCTCATCTAATCCATTCATGTTTTTATTTAGTCAACAAATATCTCTTGAGACTCTGCTTGAAGGCATTGCCAGTGCTGATCCCCTGGGAGAAGCATAAATGAATCCCTACGTGCTGTGTTCCAGGCGTTTAAGTAGCCAGCCCTGGAAGCCATCTACAGAATTTTCAAGAAGTCACTGGGCACCAGGGCACAGACCTCCCAGCACGGTAGGAAGCTGAGGCTCACAAATTCAAGTCTAGCCTGGGTCACTCAGCAAGCTCTTGTCTCTAAAAAATAAAAGGCAACATATTCAAAATATAGGTCTGCACGGGAAAGGTGGGGAGTATACGGGGACATAGTGACACCATGCCAGCAGTACCCTATGTCTGATGTACCTCCTCGGGTGTGTGTCTCACCCTGGTCCAGGGCTGTAACTCGGCCTCAGCGCAGTGCCCAACAAGGAAGTAGCTTGTAAACTGGGTAGGCAATTTCACTCCCTCTGTGAAGTCCTGGGGGCCTCCAAGCCACTGAGAAGAGTGAGCCCAACCTGCAGCAGTGCCAGGCCACTCCCTGTGAGTGGACAAGATGTCCAGCCACCGTGGCCAGAGCCCAGCTTAGGGTAAGTAGAGCAGCCCCTTCTCAGAGGCCTTTGGTAAAATGTAAAATGGGCCGTGCACACCTGAGCTCAAACCACTCCCCTCCTGGTGGGCGGCTATGGCATGATTCACAGCCCACTTTACAGTGGATGGGACTGACGGATCCATCCCCGTGACTCAGAGTGGACAGGTCAGGCTGAGCCAGGTCCCAGGTCTTCAGAGTCCAAGCCCCGACTCTCCCATCTCCCCATGCCCAGCCCTAAAACACTCCTGCTCTTTGGTACCAATTCCCATCCATTGCTGCCACTGGTGTCTTTTTGCTCAGCTGCTCTGGTACTTCTCAATATCTGCTTTTTATCTTCCTTGTTCCCCTCCCCTGTATGAGTTTCACCAAAAAACGCTGCCTTGAGACATGGGAGGGGGATAGGAAGGGCGGGAGTGAGGGTCCCGCCTGCACACCCTCAGCCCTCCTGGTGCCTTAGCTGTGCCAGGCCACTGCCTATCTCCACAGGGATGCACTGCCCGCAGCCCTGCAGGGAAGACTCATCCTGACTTCACACACATGGGAATGAGGCTCAGAAGATAGGTCACTGAGCCGCTCTGGGGCTTTGGTGGTCCCACACTAAGATTACCTTCTCTTCCCTCAAATTTCACCCTCTCCGGGGCAAAAGAACACGTAAAATGACCAAGGAATCCCTGTTCTCAGGAAGCTCGCATCCCCCGTGAAGCCACATGTGCCTGGGGTTGCTGCCCCTTGGTACCACTTTCTCCCTCCACATCACTAAACTTTGCCTTTCCCTCCTCCTGAGGAAGGCGGCTTTCCACTGTCTGGCCCAACCGCTACCAGCAAAAACGATAGTTAGGACTGAGGTGTAGGTCTATCAAGGAACATGATGAGCTTAGAAACTTTTTGGAGGTGATTGGGATGGAACCCGGCCTCAAGCAAAAACCCTAGACCTTTGTGAGGTTTTTTTATATTATTATTATTAATTTTAAGGTAGGGTCTTACTAAATTTCCCAAAATGGCCTGGAACCTGTGATCCTCAGACCTCAGCCTCCCAGGTAGCTGGGATCACAGGCATTCAGCACAACAACCAGTGGAATTTTTTTTTGTCACAGGGATTTTGTGTAATTTGTTTTTTATTGTTCCTAAGCATAGATTAAAAGATAACATTAGGCTAAGGGTATAGCTTAGCAGTTAAAGCCTTTGCCTAGCTAGCACAAGGCCCTGGATTCAATGCCCTAGCACCACATAGGTGCTATGGTGGTGCACATCTGTCATGCCAGTACTCCAGAGGCTGAGGCAGGAGGATTGCTGTGAATTTGAGATTATCTTCGACTATATAGTCTGTTCAGGACCACCCATGACTACAGAGCAAGACCCTATCTCAAATTAAATAGGATAAAAATAAAATAAACATAGCATCAAATTTGAACTTTGCCTTCAAGCAATGCATAACAACAGGGATTTAAAAAAAAATCTCAGCACAGACTGAAATGAAGCCAGGAGGATATAAATCAAAATAGCATAAAATAATACCTGCTACCCCAGTTGGGAGTCCTGAGAGGATAGAGGGGCTAGGAGACGGGCTTGAGGAGGGAACATTCCAGCAGTGTGTGGAATGGTGCTGGGGAAGAAGACAGAGTCCACCTCTTTGGAGGAGAATCCAGGTGAGGCTGGGTTTAAACTCCAAGTCTGGGCTGGGCATGGTGGTACTCACCTGTAATCCCAGTACTCCAAGAGGTTGAGGCAGGAAGATTCAAAGTTTGGGCTCAGCCAGACGGTTCAGCAACTTAGATGCTGTCTCAAAATAAAAAGTTGAAAAAAAAAAAAAAGGTTGGGGATGTAGCTCCATGTGAAGCCCTGGGTTCAAATCCCCATTACAGCAACACAAATCTGTTGCTTTTTTTTTTTTTTTTTTTTGAAGCGACACGAAGAGGTGTGATTCTGCTGGAACCCCCAGGCTCCCGACATGGCAGGTGCTCTGTGGGGTCACAGTGGGGAAGCACCCCCTCACCTGTTGGCTACCCCTGCCTCCCTTGCAGGGACCCACTGCCCCTGCCCACGATCTCCTTTTCTGAATCGCTTATCTCTTACTCGGCCTCTTCTCCTTGGCCCACTTTCTGGCACGGCCGCACCACAGTCTAACCTCTTCTGCTCGCCTCTTCCACACCTAGACAGTTGTCCTAAAGGTGTCTACACAGACAGCTCGCTTCCTTTGATTCCCTACACTGCTTTTAATTTTCATTCCCCACCTCCAGACCGAAAGTCACACAGGGGGCAACACTTAGACTCCTAGAAAGCAAAGGTATAGAAATGGCCCCTGGAGAGGAGGCATCTGTAGCTGAGGGATTCCACTGGCTTGAGGTGATCAGATACCCAGACCACTCCCTCCTGTCCTCTGGCCCTGTCAGGTGGCCCACCCATGACCAGAGACCTGGAGCCCAGGCCACAGCAGCCTCAGGGTGGGCCTCAGGGCAAGGGCTTCCATGGAAAGGGCCTGTGGGCATGTCTGCCACAGAAGGTGCACCCCTCCCCGAGTCAGGAAGGATCTCCAATTCGCTTCCAAAATGACTTTATCCACATCTGTATTAACATTGGCTGTTATTTACCAGACTTCATTTTCATTCATTTTAATTTTTTCTTAGGCTTTGGGAATGATACGGTACCTTTTAATTTTAGTGTATAGTTCCCTAGTTCCTAATGAGGCTTAGTATTTTTATATGTTTATTCACCCTGGGAGAGTTTTATATAGTATAAACTGTGTTATCCTTTGCTTTTTTGTTATTGGACACTCTCTCTCCCTCTCTCTGTCTCTCTCTTTCTTTCTCTCTCTCTGTCTCTCCCAGTATTCGGAATACAGCCCAAGGCCTTCACACTGATGACCTGCATACCCAAACCATTGTGATTTTGAGACAAAGTCTCACTAAGTCATTTAAGTTGCCCAGGCTGGCCTTGAACTTGTAATCCTCCTGCCTCTACCTTCCGGGGTGCTGTGATTACAGGCTTGCGTCACCAGGCCTGGCTACATTATTCTATTATTTATTAATGAGTTTCTTTTTGAATTTTATATGCTACGCTGGGTGTGGTAGCACACAGCTGTAATGCCAGCATTCTGGGAAGCTGAGACAGGAAGATCACAAGCTTAAGTCCAGTCTGGGCGGTTTAGTGACTTAGCAAGACCCTGTATTAAAGTAAAATAAATAAATAATAGATAAAAATAAAAAGGATTGGGAATGTAGCTCAGTGCAAAGATTCAAACAAGTTAATTAATTAAACTGAATGTTAATCCTGCACAAACATATTATAGCTCTTTCCTCCCATCTGGCTTATTTTTTCACTTACGGCACCTTTGGTTGCACAGAAGTTTTAATTTTTAATCTTTTTAAATTCATCAATCTTGCCTTTCACGGTATATGTTTGTGACTTAAGATCCCTTCCGGCTCTGCTGTTATGAAGACAGTTTCCTAGGTGGGGGGCCCAGTGGTGCAGGCCGGTAACCCCAGCACTTTGGGAAGCTGAAGCAGGAGGATTACGAGTTTGAGCCCAGCCTGGGCCACTTACCAATATCCCGTCTCAAAATCAGAACTAGCGGTTAGAACCACAGTTTAGCAATTACAGCCCTAGCCTAGCAAGCGCAAGGCCCTGGGTTTGATTCTTCCAGCACCATGTAAACTGGGTGTGGTGACACACACCTATAATCTCAGCACTCAGGTGGCAGGAGACAGAATGGCTGCGTGTTTGAGGCCAGCCACAGCTACATAGTGAGCTCAGGACCAGCCTAGACTACAGAGGAAGACTCTGCCTCAAAAAAAAAAAAAAAAAAATCAAAACTAAAAGTGGCTGGGAAATGTAGCTCAGTGGGAAAGAAGGTCCTGGTTAGATCTCTAGTTCCATAAATAAATAAGCAAATAAATAAATGCTAAGCATAGTAGCACATACCTGTGATCTCAGTACTTGGTAGGCTGAGGCAGGAAGATTGCCGTGAGTTTGAGGCCAACCGGGGCTCATAGTGAGTTCAGGACTAGCCTGGACTATGGAAGGAAACTATCTAAAAGTAAATAAATACATAGATAGATAAATAAATAAATAAAATAGATAGGCTCCAAGGCTTTCTTTTGGAACTTTTACAGGTTTGGCTTTTTTGCACATTAAGTGCATTCTGGGATTGTACATGTGTGCGTGTATGTGTGTCCATACAGTTTGAGGTAAGGATCTACTTTTGTTTTTTCTCTACACAGAGCCAGTTTCTATTACTGAGTGCTCCATCCTTTTCTCTTTAATTTTTTTGGAGGGGGTGGGTGATACTGGGTGTTGAGACTAGGGCCTGCTTATTGGGCCATATTTCGTGGCCTTTTTTTTTGAGATCAGGTCTCACTCTAGTTCAAGCTGCTCCTGAACTCACTATGAAGCCCAGGCTGGCCTAAACTCACAGCAATCCTCTTGCCCCAGCCTCTTGAGTGCTGAGGAATCAAACCTAGGGGCTTATGCTTACTAGGCAAATGCTTTAATCACTGTGCTATTCATCCAGCCTCCCTTACCCATTTTTTAGTTTTGATTTTTGAGACAGTGTCTCAATAAGTCACTAAATTGCCTAGGCTGAGCTTAAATTTGCTATCCCCCTGCCTCAGCCTCCCAGAGTGCTGGGATGAGAGGCATCATTATATCTCCTATACCAAGACCCTCTACTATTCTATTGGCCTATTTGTACTCTTGCGCCAATAACAACAGTACTTCAAATTCTCTAATTTTTTTTTTTTGAGACAGGATCTTACTCTGTAGTCCAGGTTGGTCCTGAACTCACTATGTAGCTCAGGCTAGCCTTGGATTTGGCAATCCTCCCGCCTCAGCCTCCTGAATGCTGGGATTACAGGTGTGTACCACCACCCCCAGCTTTATGTGCTGTTGGGGAATCAAACCCAGGGACTTGCACTTGCTAGGCAAGTGCTTTACTTTAACCCCTGTGCTATTCCTCCAGCCCAAATGTTTCTAATTTACAGTAACCCCTGCTGCCTGGGGAGGAGAGAGGTCCTCTCACTCGTCTTCTTTTTAAAAATTATTGTGATGGGCTGAGGACACAGCTAAGTAATTAGAGCCCTTGCCTAGCAAGTGCAAACCCCAGAGTTCAATCCCCCAGCACCACATAATAGCTGAGTGTGGTACTGCTTGCCTATAATCCCAGCACTCAGGAGGCTGAGGCAGGAAGACTGCTGAGTCCAAGGCGAGCCTGGGGTACACGGTGAGTTCAGAATCAGCCTGGATCACTGAGTGAGATCTTCTCTCAAACAAACAAACAAACAAACAAACAAACAAACAAACAAACAAAAAGTAAAACTAAAGTTGTTTCGACTATTCTCAGTTCTTGACTCTTTCACGTAGTTGTAGGAAAGATGGTCTGGAGATTGAATCCTGCTTTACTGTACTGATCTACATCCTTGGCTGGTTTATTTACTTATTTATTTTTGAGTTAGGATCTCACTAAATTACTAAACTGTCCACGCTGGACTCAGACTTGTGATCCTCTTGCCTCAGCCTCCCAAAGTGCTGAGATTACAGGTATGAGCTACCATATCTGCTTACATATAAATTTTAAGGTCAGTTTCATCAAGGACCATGAAAAAAAAAAGTTGAATTTTTCACTGATGTTGTGTTGGATTTGTAGATTAAGAGAAATTACCTTCTTTTGTTGGTTTTGTTTTTGTTTTTACTTTTGAGACAGGGTCTTGCTCTATAGTCCGGGCTGGTCCTGAACTCATTATGTAGCCCAGGCTGGCTTTGAACTCACAACAATCCCCCTGCCTCAGCCTCCTGAGTGTTGGGATTACAGGTGTGGGTCATGTGCCCAGTTTACATGGTACTGGGGCCTTAAACTCAGCTGTGCTATTCCTCTGGTCCTGTGCTATTTAAGAAATAGTACAACTTCCTGCTAAGTAGCCAGCAAATAAGACAGAGGAATGTGGAATACAGGGTAAAGATGTCATCAGCCAAATCTAAACTACAGGAAACTCTGTGAGAACACACTGTGTGTGTGTGTGGGGGGGGGGTGTTTGGGTGTGGGTGTGTGTGTGTGTGGGTGGGTGGCAGGGGGGTTACAGAGCCCTGAACCCAGTGGAACTCTACCTCTGAGCTACTTTCCCAGACCTTTTCATTTTTTGAGACAAGGTCTTGCTAAGTTGGCTACACTGTTATCAAACTTGTAAACCTCCTGCCTCAACCACCCAAGTCACTGGAATTGCAAGGGTAGGCCACCATGCCCAGCTCACACTTAAGTTTCTTTGACAAATAATTTTTAAGGAAAAAAAATAATGCAGACAAATGGAGAATCTACAGGTTAAGTAACTTAAGCAACATACAACTAGTGGTAAATATAGATCTTGTATGGATCTTGATCCAAGTCAATTCAAATAATAAAACAACTGTAAATGGAAAGTAACTGGTGGGTAATATTGATAATATCTATGTGGTACTGGAGATTAAACCCACCTGGGGCCCTTGTAATAAGCTATATCTGCAGCCATTTTGTTTTGTTTTGTTTTTGAGACAGGGATTCACTAAGTTATCCAGGCTGGGCTTGAATTTGCAATCCTCCTGCCTCAGCTTCCCAGGCTGCTGGGATTATGGGTATGTACCTCCATGTCTGACTTTATTGTATGTTTTTAAATAGCATTTGTTGCAGTATAATAATATGCTGCCCACGACATGAAGGGGGGCAGATGGAACAGCATTTATCAGGAATTGTTACTGGGAGTGAGAGTTGAGTATCTAAAGATTCATCACATGAGTCTATGTATTTTCAGTATTTAGACATTTTTCATAAGTTTTTGAAATATTGAATATTTTCATCCAGAAACATGGCATAGTTGTTCATTTATTTAAGTTTTCTTCTGTTTTACAATAAAGCTAATTTTCCCACCAGGCCCTGTGTATCCCTGGTTGATCTAACAAATTTGTTAAACTATCTTATTGGTTCTCGTTACATCAATCATGTTTCTCCAGAATCTCTTGGACTTTATACATAGGTCACTGCATCACATGTTAAAAGAAAAAAAGGCTGGGGCATACGTAGCTCAGTATGATTAGAGCGCTTACCCAGGAGGCACAAAGCCTGGAGTTCAAATCCCCTAGTTCCCGTAAGAGCTGGGCGAGGTGGCACACACCACTAATCCCAGTGCTAGGGATGCTGAGGCAGAAGGATTGCTGTGAGTTCAAGGCCAGCCTGGGCTACATAGCGAGTTCAGGACCAGCCTGAACTATGGAGCAAGTCCCTGTCTTAAAAACAAAAACATAAAAGAAAAAAAAAGCCAGGTGTGGTGGCACACGATTGTAATCCCAGCACCCTGGGAAGCTGAGGCAGGAGTATTGAGAGTTCAAGCCAAACCCGGGCAATTTAGTAAGTCCCTGACTCAAACTAAAACAATCAAAAAAGGGCTGGGATATAGCTTAATGTGAAGGCCCTGGGAGCTTAATCACTGGTACTGAAAATGAAGAAAAAAATAAAGAAACAAAGAAAAGAAAGCTGAACATTGTGTCTCCTGTCTCATACTTAACCTTCCCTTTTTTGTCTGTGATACACTGGGCCAGAACCTCCAAAATTATGTTGAACACAAGCAGCGATATAAGCATCAATGTCTTGTTACGGTTCCCGTCAGATTGACACGTCATACTTAGTTGTTCTACAATTTTTGTTGAACGCCTAGGATGTGCCAGAAGCTGTACTGGGCACTGAGGTACAAAAGTGAAGGAAGCGAAGGTCTCCGCACTCACAGGGCCTACGCGCTGTCAGGAAACCAGAGAAGACAGCCACAATCACTGAGTAAATGACACCGGAAGTAGATGCTGGAAGGTCATACACATTGCGCATAGAAGACATGGCTTGCGCTAAGGAGGGTGTGGAGTGGTGGAGTCGGGAGAGGGCGGGCCACTTGGACTGAGGTGACAGTCAGGCTTTGCTGAGAAGATACGGGAGCAAAGACTTGAGGGAAGAAAGGAGTGTGTGAATGTTCAAGGAAAGCTCTGCAGGCCTGAGGCCGGCAGCAGCCACGGGCTATGGAGGGCCAGGGCGGCTGGACCAGTGCAGGACAGGCTTAGGGGAAAGAAGTGGGGTAACAGAGGCAGTGTGGGAAGTCTGTAGTAAAGGTGTGGACTATATTTAGTGACCTCCTGATTTTTTTTCACTTATTCTGTCTTGACTTCTGAGAGGACCTTCAGTCCACTAATTTGGACGTCCACGGACGATTCCTTCCTCATCCCATCCCTCATTTATCCGTGGTACTAGAGATTACATGCAGGACTTTGCACTGAGCTATCGCTTCAGTCTTTACATTTTTCCTTTATTTTGAGACTAAGTCTCAGTAATTCACTAAATTGTCCAAGGTAGACTTGAACTTGTGATGATCCCCCTGGCTCAGTTTCCCAGGCTGCTGGGATTATAGGTACGTGCCATCACACCCTGCCCACCTTTCTTACTGAGCTTAAATTCCAGGGTCAACCATTCCGAACGCTGCTTTACACACAGGCTCAGCTCTCTTTTCCTCACTCACGTGATTGTAGTTTCTTGGCGAAACTACTCCAGGGGAGCTGAATCCCACTGTCTGGCTAACCTTCCTCTGCTAGGCTTGGCTGGGGAGAAAGTATACAGCTCCAAGAATTCTCTCTGACTTACCTCATCAATATCCTTCTCTCTACTAGAACATTCACTTCAGCACATAAATATGCCTTTATGTCTAACATCTTAAGAAAGACAAGGAAAGAGGCAGGATTGGGAGGAGCACTCTCTTCATCCCATTTCTCCCATCCCCCACTCCAGCTGCATTTTACTGCAGAAATCCCCATGTGGCAGTCAGCTTTCTGTTGCTGTGGCAAGACACTGGAAACATCAACTCAAGGAGGAATGACTTCTCTTGGCTCACAGTTTTAGAGGGTTTGGTTCATGGCTACTTGGTTCCATCACTTTGGGCCTGAGATGGGGCTAAATATCATGGGGGAGAGTGTATGATGGAACATAATCTGCTCATCTCATGGAGACCAGAATATGAGGGGTGAGGAGACCAAAGAGAGAAAAAGGGCTCAGGGACAAGATATGCCCTTCAAGGGCATGTCTCCTCTGACTCCTTCCTCCAAATGGGCCCTACCCCTTCACAGCTCATTCACCTATGACTCACCCATGGATTAATCCCCTTGCTATGCAGTGACATGGTGACCAGTCTAGGCCCTACCTTTTAACATTGCTCCAATAGGGACAAAGCCCTTCATGTTTAACCTACAACATTTCATAAGAGTCGTCTGTACATGTAGTCTCTTTCCTCCCTTTTTTTTTTTTTTTTGGTTTGAGACAGGGCCTTGCTCTGCAGTCCAGGCTGGTCCTGAATTCACTTCATAGCCCCGACTAGCCTTGGACTCACAGCAAATCTCCTGCCTCAGCTTCCCGAGTGCTGGGATTACAGGCGTGTGCCAACACACCTTGCTTTATGTGATGCTGGGGAATCAAACTCGACCCTGAACTTCCTAGGCAAGCCCTTTAACCACTGTGCCATTCCTCCAGCCACTTTCCTCCCATTTTTAAAATTCCATTTACGCATACCTTTCCTGTGTGGTTGTTTCATCTTTCACCATCTTCCATTGTCTGTAAAGCACCACTGGAAAGGGCACTTTCCATTAAATCTGGGAAGTTTTCAGTCATTATTGTCTCCAAATTATCTTTGCTTCAGTATCAAGCTCTTCCAGGACTCCAATTAGAGGGCGTTTTCATTGTTTCTCTCTTTTCTTCAGGATGAATAATTTATATTGGTGTGTTTTCAAGCTTATGACCACCTCTCCAACTCCAGTCTGCTATTACAGCCATTCAGTACATTTTTCACTTCAGTTATTTTACTTCTCAGTTCCAGAATTTTCATGTAGTTCTTCTACTTCTCAGCTGAAATTCTCTACCAGCTCACACTTCTATAATTTTAATAGTTTACCTAAGTATTAGAGTTTACTAGTAACACAGAATGATGAGATTTGCTTTGGGAAATTAGTATATACATTTAACGTATTGTGATCACTTCCAATCCCATTACCCTTCTCTCCCTTTCTTCCTTCTATGGCTTAGATCTGGGTTGTCCCCCCAAAAGCCTCATGTATTTGGATGTAGTGGGATAACTGTGGAAACTTGTGGTGTTGGGAGGTGGGGCTGGGCTAGAAGGTATAGGTGCCTGGAGTTTGACCTGAAAGGATTGTGTCCACTTCTTGAGATTGGGGGTTGCCCAGGACAGCGTTTTCAGGTATGTGTTGTTGATTTGTGTGCCAGGAAGTGAAGGAGGGGCATCCATCCTGGTGTGGGGGTGGCCAACTTAAGTAATGAAAAGAAGGACGAGGAGGTGTCCTTTTTGCTTCTTCCTGGGAAAGCTCTAACTTTGCCTATCTTAGTTACTTTCTTTTTGCTGGGACAAAATACCCAACATCCTCAACTAAAGGGAAGAAATATTTACTTAGCTCACAGTCTCAGAAGGTCTCACACAGTCCATTCAAGGGGCAGCTGCCAAAGGTAAAGGCTCATGGCAGAATCATTACAGCCAGCAACCAGGTGAGGCAGGAGCCAAACCAAGTCTGGAGACCCAGGCAAGGCCAGAGCCTCCCCAGGAAGAAGCTGTTACCAGTGTTTCTTCTTCCTTACTTACTCAGTTCAAGCTGCCAGTTGGGCTCCCCACACTCAGGGTAAGAGGCCCTCACCTCAGTTTCTGGCACAGGGTCAAGAACACATACCTGAAAGCTCTGCCCTGTGGAAAGTTTGCAGTTTTACAAGACTGGAAGCAGCTGAGAAGGTGGGGCAAAAGAGCACAGGGATGTTAGAGAGATTAGCATTAAAAAGAAGCAAAGTACTTGGAACCAGAACCATAAAAAAAAGATTCCTTGAAGGTGTCTAGGCAACCTTTATCAATTAAAGGGGCAAAAGTGCAAGAGACTTTGCTCTGAGCAGGGTACCCCGGGGCATCCTGTAGGGCACAGGAGAGAAGTGTTTGCTGGATATCAGCCATCTAAGAACTCAAAGACCTCAGCAGTGACGGCCCAAAGGGCCCAGACTACTGCTGAAGCCAGTGCTGGACCTCGGCGATGTCCACGCCGTCCTGGCTTTCCAGGCATGCAGCATGCAAGAGTTGGGGGGTGTCGTGAAGGCTTCCATCCAGATTTCAGAGGAAGGCCTTGGAGGCCAGGAGAGTGTGCCCCCGGGGAGGGCAGTGCATGAGGTTGTGAAGGAGAAGCCTGGGGTACAGTGGAGACTCTGGAAGTTTGGAGATGCTAGAAATGAGGATCATGAGCTGAAGAAAGCCACAGGCTGTGAGTGGAGTCAGCCCAAGGCAGAAGCCACGGCATTTGCAGCTGAAAGCAGCACTGTAAGGGCAGGACCACCCAGGCCCTTTGGATCTCACAAGTCACCACAATTCACTCCAAGTGCTAGACACCGAGTTACAGGATTTAACCCTTGACTTGCTGGATTTAGAACGTGTTTTGATCTGATTGTTTTCTATCCTCCTCTTCCTCTCTTTTGTTTTGTTTTATCTTGAGGCAGGGTCTCGCTCTGTAGCCTAGGCTGGTCCTGAACTCACTATGGAGCCCAGGCTGCCCTTGGGCTCATGGCAATTCTCCTGCCTCAGCCTCCTGAGTGCTGGGATTACAGGCGTGTGCCACCACTCCTGGCTTATGTGGTGCTGGGGAATCCAACTCAGGTACTTAGCACTTGACTCAGTGCTTGCTAGGCAAGCACTTTAACCATTGAGCTATTTCTCCAGCCTCTCTTCCTCTCTTTTAGAATGGGAATATGTATCTTGTGCTTCTGTATGTTGGAAGTGCATACCTTTTGATTTTCACACCCTTGAATCTCAGGAGAATTTGGATTTGGACTTTTTAGAAGTGCTGAAACTGTTAAGACTTTGGCAACTCTTAGAGAAGGACTGCATGCATTTTGCATGAGAAGGTGGACATGAGTATGCAACACTCCAGCCTCTGCCATGAGCTTCTACCATTGCCAGCTGCTGGTGTACTTACTGTGTGAAACTGACCTTCTGAGCTGAAATAAATCTTTCCTCCCTTAATTTGTGGATGTCGGGTATTCTGTTGCAACAACAAATAAGTAACTAAGACACCTCCCTGGCAATTAGTGCCTTCTCCCCTTTCCCAAAGTCTACTTTCTACTTTCTCATCATCTCTCTGTTAATTAATTTGCTTTCTCAGTGTCTTAGTTACTTTTCTGTTGCTGTGACTCAATACCTGACATCCACAAATCTAAGGGAAGAAAAGTTTATTTTAGCTCACAGTTTCAGAAGGTCACAGTCCACTCAGGGGCCACAGGCAGCAATCGAAGTACATGGCAGAGGCAGAGGTGGAGGCAGCTTCTCACGACATCACAAGCAGGAAGGCAAGTGAGACTAGTCCAAGGAAGGCAGTAAGCAGCTTATCTATCCTTCCAGGTCTCAGCCCAGTGATCAGCCCCTCCTGGATCCAAGGTGTGGAAGGTGTGGCAAAACCCCACTACACGTAGTTAATCCTAATTTATATGCCATTAATCCAATTTACATGCCTGTAGCCCACTCCTCCAGACTAGGCCCCAATCTCCCAACAGTACATGGCTCCATAGACAATCTATAACATTTAAATACATGAGACTTTTGGGGGACATTCCAGATACAAACCACAATACTCAGGTAAGAGAAACCATGCAAAATTTAACTTTCTCAATCCAGCTTATTTCACTTAACATGATGGATTCCAGTTCCATCCATTTTCTTGCAAATGACAGTTTCATTCTTTATGGCTAAATAATATGCATATATATTATATTATATAATTATAATATTATAATATACATTATATTATATATATATATTAAATTTTTTTGTCCATTCACCTGTTGACAAGCCTCCAGGTCATTTGTATAACTTAGCAGTGTGAGGTACACTGAGATACACATGACAGTGTGGAATCACTGGACTTTGTTGTCTTTAATTTGGGGGGGAATATGCCCAGGAGAGGTACAGCTGGATCAAATGGTACTTCTATTTTTAATTTTTTGGTACCTTCATACTGATTTGCATAGTGGCTATAGCAGTTGACAGTCCCACCAATAGCATAGAAGTGTTCCTTTTTTTTTCATATTTATGTCAGGATTCATTGTTGGTCTTTTCTTTTCTTTGTATTCTTGATTAGTTCTGACTAGAACAAGATAAAAATCTCAATATAATGTCAATTTGCATTTTCTTAATAGCTAAGGATGTGTAACTCTTTTATATACTTATTGGACAGTTGTACTTCTTCTTTCAAAAAAATTATCCAATTCATTTGCCCACTTTTTGATTGGGTTATTTGTTTTGGGGGAGATAATTTTTGAGTTTGTTTTTAGTATGTTCTAGAGGATAATCCTCTATCAGAAGAATAGCTAGGTTCTGTAAGTTGTTTCCTCATTCTGTTGTTTCTTTTGTTGTAAAGAGGTTTGGGGGCTGGGGTGTAGCTCAATGATTAAAGCATTAGCCTAACATACACAAAGCTGTGGATATGTTCCCCCAGCACCACATAAAAATTAGTGGGTATGATGGAACATGCCTGTAATCCTAGCACTCATGAGGCTGAGGCAGAAGGATTGCTGTGGGCTCTAGGCCAGTCTCATCTACACAGTGAGTTCAGGGCCAGCCTGGACTCCAAAGTGAGACCTGGTCTCAGAAAAAGAAGTTTTAAGAAAAATTTGACATCATCCCATTTGTTTATTCATAATATCATTTCCTGCGCTACTGGTATCCTATTCAGCAAGTCTTTGCCTGTGCCTGTGGCTTCAAATATCCCCTATGTTATTTTACACAAGTTTCACAGTTTTTCATTTTATATTGAGGTATCTGATCCATTTTGATTTGGTATTAGCACACAGTGACAGATGGGGATCTAGTTTCAATCTCTAGCATGTAGATAGATATCTAGTTTCCCCAGAACTACTTATTAAAGAGACTATCCTTTCTTCAGTGAATGGATTTGACCCATTTGTCAAAAATCAGATAGCTGAAGGTTCACGAGTATGTTTCTAGGTCTTCTGTTCTATTCCATTGGTCTACTTGCCTGGTTTTGTGCCAGCACTACATTGTTTTTTGTATGACTACACAGTAAAACTTTAAGTCCTGTGCCGTGCTGCCTCCAGCATCGCCCCTCTTGCTCAGCACTGCTTTGGCTGTCCTGGTTCTATTCTGGTAAAGTATACATTTTAGGATTTTTTTTCTAGTTCTGTGAAGAATGTTGTTCACATTTCAGTAGTGATTATGTTGAATCTCTGGGTTGTTTTTAATAGTATGGCCATTTGCACAGTTTAAGTCTTCTGATCCATGCACAACGATGGCTTTTCCATTTTCTAATGTCTTCTTTAATTTCTTTCTTCAGTTTCTTGTAATTTTCATTGTAGAAGTCTTTCACCTCCTTGGCTGATCTCAATCAAAGTTTTAATTTTTGGGTGCTATTGTGAATAAAATGGTTTTCCTGATTTTTATCTCCCACAGTGGGTTCAATGTTGGTGTACAGAGATAATACTGATTTTGTGTTCTCTCTACCAGTTCACTAGTTAAGGCTATATTTTCTCTTAAATCACTGAATATGTTTTTTTTTTTAAGAATATACCTATAATAGCTGTTGTAAATATTTTTCCACTAAGTCCAACTTCTGGATATTTTGTTCATGGTTCAACTTTAGACCACAGTTTGTTACTTTTTGTAGCTGGGATATGATACCCAACACTCACAATCTAAGAAGGAAGGATTTATTGTAGCTCACAGTTCCAGAATGTCTTAGTCCATTCATGAGTGATCTGCATTGGTGGAAGTTCATGGTGGAGAGCTGGGCTGGATAAAAGCCACTTGCTGTTTGACAAGATAGGACATACAGAGTAAAGGGTGGAGACAGCCAGGGAGGTGTGTCCTTCTTGGGTGTGCCCCCCCCCCCCCCCCCCCGTGTTCTGCCACTTCTGACCGGGCTTCCTCTTGCAACATCACAGGAAACCAAGGGATTAACCTACGTGACTAAATCACCTTCCAAACACATGCAGCTTTTTTTAGGGAATATTCCAGATCCAAACCACAACAACCATGTTTCCCTGTGAATTTGTATATCTAGTAATTTCTGATTGAACAGTAGGTAGTGTAGTCAACCCAATGTACAGACAATGGATTCTGTTGTTGTCCTTCTAGCAGAGAGTTGCTACTGGCTGATCGATCCTTAGAAACCAGCTCATCTGTGTTGGCACAAGTCATCCTTTAAATTCTGTGCTGTTAATTTTTGTGGCTTAGTGGAGTCTTTGTTAGAATGATGCATTCTGTTTGGGGGCTGGCTTGGCACACCTAAACCCATGGGCCAAATCCATCTATCACCTGTTTCTGTAGATTAAGTTTTAATGGGACATAACCACACAAATTTTTCAGGATTCTTTGGCTGCTTTCACTACACAACAGCACAGCTAAGCCATTGTGGCAGAGGCCAGGCCACTCACAAGCCTAAAAAGCTTAAAATCTACTCCTGCATAGGAAAGTCTGCCAACACCTGCTTTGGGGCATGGTCTTTACTTCTAAGGTACATGTCTCGCCGGACATCAGAGTGCTAAGGAGATGGTGGAATTGGTCCATTCGGGCAAGGCCAGAAGTCCAATGAGGTGCCAGCATTGCTCATCCTCCAGCCCTGCTTAATCCTGTGAAGTGACTCTCTCTAAGCTGGGTGTGACTTAATGCTGCACAGGAAAAGCCCAGCTCGCAGTCATGAATACATGAGTGAGTCCTCTGCCAAAGACTTTTGGGGCCTCCACCCCAATATCCCCTCCTCTCCCTGCAGATTTCTGCTGCTCCACCTCCGCATTACGTGTGCCACACACTCTTTCAGAATCACTCCTGATGGACTAAGAAATGGTCTTGAGGTAGTGAGCTGGGCCATCATGGGGTTAAGAAAGTCGTGCGTGGACTTCCCACTCAGGGATGATGGCAATAAATGTTCTGATGTTCACCATCTGAACATCATTGTTGCCTATACTCTTCCAATTTTATAGTCACTTATTTTTTCAGGGTGGGTCTAATACCATTTAGTCCATTGCAGCAGGAGATGGAAGCTCCACCTTTTTTCCTAAGCCCATTCAAGAGGGGGTCTCACTCCATCACCCTGCTACATCCTAGTCAAGGACATTGCTGTGGTTTGGATTTGGACTGCCCCCCAAGAGCCTCATGTATTTAGATATAGTGAAATACACTATAATCTGCAATGTTAGGAAGTTGGGCCAGGGTGGAAGAGGGAGACGTGTGGGGCTTTATCTGAAAGGATAGTGTCAATTTGTTGAGACTGGGGGTTGCGCAGGTCAGAGTTCTCAGGTGTGTGTTACTGAGTTGTAGGTCAGGGAGTGGGGGAGGAGAACCCACCCTGGGAGACCCAACTGGAAGCTGGAAATAGGTAAGGGAAGAAAGAAGGAACACTGTTACAGCTTCTCCCTGGGGAAACTGGCCTTGCCTAACTCTCCAGATGTCTATGGCTTCTGTCTGCAATCAAGTGAGCCACTCTCCAGCTCTGCCATGTGCTTCCACTGTTGTCAGCTGCCCATGGATGGTCTGTGTGAGACCTTCTGGAACTGTGAGCTACATAAATCTTTTCTCACTTAAATTGTGGATGTGGGGTATTTTGTCCCTGTAACTTAGTTAACTAAGATACCCAGGATACATGAAAACACATGTCTGCACAAACACTCATTCATGAATGCTCATCGCAGCATTATTTGTGATAGCCAAAAATGGAAATAAAAACATATGCCTGGCAACTGGTGAGTGGATAAATAAAATATGGTACATTCATACAACAGAGTATTATTTGGCAAGAAACAGGAATGAAGCATAAGCACATGCTACAACATGGATGAACCTTGGGTAAAGGAAACAATGACACAGATGTGAGCATGCATGCGCGTGTGTGTGTGTGTGCGCGCGCACACACACACACACACACACACACACTGTTTTATTTCAATGAACCATCCAGAATCAGCAAACCAACTGAGAAGGAAGTAGATTAGTAGTTGCCAGGCACTGGGGAGTATGGGAGAGCTGAGGGTTACTGGCTGTCTTAGGTACTTATTCATTGCTGGGACAAAATACCCAGCACCCACAACTAAAGGGAGGAAAGATTTATTTTTGCTTAGAGTTTCAGATGGCCACAGTTCATTACATGGACAGTTGGCAATGGTGGAAGCACATGGTAGGAGGATAAGGAGGAGATCGGTTGTATGTGGCGTGGGGAACACAAAGCCAAGTGAAGGAGGAAGGGCAGAGCTATGCCTTCAGGTAGCTGTCCTGGTGATCCGCCCCTTTGAGGTCAAGCCCCAGTTTCCCATGCGCTCCAACCATGGCCCCACCCCCTCCAACCACTCTCCACCTCCTCCAAGAAGGATCCACCCCCTCCAACCAGGCTCCGTCTCTCAATAGCTCATTTTTCAACATTCAGACACGAGACTTCTTGGGGACACACCAGATTCAAACCATAACACTGGTTTAGGGGCACAGGATTTCTTTCTGGGTTAAAAAAAAAAAAGTTTTAAAATTGATGGTAGTGATGGGTATCCAACTCTGTGAATACATGTAAAGGCCACTGAACAATTTAAATGGGTGAAACCTAATATAAAAAGTGAAGTGTGGGGTATGACATAAATACAGGAAATGTTTACATTAAAACAAAATGTATTACAGTTAAAGACATGTTGCCATGAGTTCCCCTCAAAATATTCCCTCCTGCCTTGAACACATTCATCCCTTGGTGCTTGCCACTTTCTGGACAGTTCTGGAAGTCCTCTTGCATGAGCATCTTTAGTTGTGGCATTGTGGCTACCTTAGTGTCTTGAACCAATTTAAGACATCTGCCTTCGTGATGCCTGACCCGGCAGATGTGGGGAATGAGGACACAAGGCGAAGGGCTCACATGTCTGCTTTTGCATTGGATGGAGTTCCACAGTGGTACTCATTGTCTTTTTTTTTTTTTAAATCACATCACACCTTGTAGAGACACTCATTGAAGAGGACGTCCAGGACTGCTTCAGAAAGAGGCAAGAGCACTGGGTTAACTGAGGTGGATTTTGAAGGGGATTAATAGCAACCTGTCTTTAACTGTAACAACTTTAATTTCGGCACCAACTGCATATTTGATCATGTGATATATCTCAGTGTAATATTCTATAAAAAGGATCCTTTGGCTGTGGCATTGAGAATAGACGTGGAGACAGAGTGGGTCAGAAGAATCCCAGGAAGAATATGGATGCAATAACAGGTGGCAATGGCCTGGACCAGGGCTGGCAGTGCTGATGTGGGAATGGGGTGAGATTCTGGCTGTATTCTGAAGGCAGGGCCAATCAGATTTTTGGGTGAATTGGAAGTGGGATAAGTGAAAAAGAAAAGGGGTCCACGATGACCCCACACTTTTAGTCTGAGCAACTGGAAAATTGAAGATGCTGTTGGCTGAGATAGAAAAGGACACGGGAGGGCTGGAGTGTGGGTCAGGGGTCTAGATTGTGAAAAGGCCTTGGGTTCCGTCTTCAGCATGAGGGATGGGGAGGAAAGTAGTTTGAGAGGGAAAACTAGGAGTCAGATTGTAACATACCAGTCTACATTCTAATTTAGATAACACGTTCTTGGGTCAAGGAAGTCTCCCTTCTAATCTCTGTTTGCTGAGAGTTATCAACAAGAGTGCTGAATTTTATCAAATTGGTTTTCTGAACTTGACATGATCTATGCTTTTTTCTCCTTGAATCTGTCAATGTTTTGAAACACACCAGTAGATTCTATAATGGGAAACCTTTATTTTATTCCTGGGATAAATCTTACCTGATCTTAATTTGATTATGAGTTTGTTTGTTTTTTCTGTTGCTATCATTGCTGGTATATTGCTAGAATTATTTGTTAATATTTATTTAGGGTTTTGGCCTCTGGTTTCATAAATGAGATTGGCTTGTAATTTCCTCTGTTCAGATTATCCTTGTCTCATAAAATTATATGAGTTGCTTTCTCTCATTTTTTTCTTTTCTGAAAAGTTTGTACAAGATAAGATATAATTGTTTTTTGAATATTTAGTACAGTTCACCTATAGGACAAACATTCTATGTGTGCTTTTGTGTTGGTAGTACATTTGATTGTTTTCTCTTATGGGTTATATTTTAATTACTGACTCAAACATGTTTATGGCAATGCAATGTTTAATACAAGTATTAAGCCATTTCCCAAAATTGCCTAATTTATCTTTTCTTTTCTTTGGGGTATGGTGCAAGAGATTCATCCCAGGGCCTTACATATGCTAGGCTAGCACTCTACTACTGAGCTATATCCCATCCCCAATTTATCTGTTTTCAAAAGGGCTGTTGTGAAGTTATTTACAGAATTCTCTTATTATTAAAACATCTACCATATATGTACCTATATCATTCACACTTTTAGAAAATGTCTATCTGGACTGGAGGAATGGCACAGCAGTAAAAGCGCTTGCCCAGCAAGCTTCAGGCCCTGAGTTTGATTCTCCAATACCACATAAGCCAGGTATGGTGGTGCACGCCTGTAATCCCAGCACACTCAAGAGGCTGAAGCAGGAGGATTCCTGGAGTTCAAGGTCAGCCTGGGCTATACAGTGAATTCAGGACCAGCCTGAACTACAGACTGAAAATCTATCTCAAAAACAAAAAAGGGAAGAAATTGTCAAGTGGGTTAAAAAGCAAGACATGACTACATGCTCAATACATGATTTGTAGTGTGTGTGTGTGTGTATGTGTGTGTGTGTGTAAAACAGTGGTACTAAGGATCAAACACTGGGTCTTCATCTGAACTACATCCCCAGCTCGTTTTTATTGCTTATTTGAGAAAAGTTCTTACTAAGTTGCTATGTTGCCTAAACTGGCCTTGAATTTGTGATTCTCCTGCCTCAGCCTCCCAGAGTTCTGGGATTATGGGCCTGCACCACTGGGCCCAGCTTCTATAAGAATTTTTCATTTCTAATTGTTCCTAATGTCTCATTACACACACTTACAAAGGCAGCAAAAATAAAAAGATGAAAAAAACCTTGAAAACACTAATCAAAAGAAAGTAATTAATATTGGACAAAGCAGATTCTAGAGCCAGGAGAATTGCCAGGGATAAAGAAGAACATTGTATGCTGACGAAGAGGCCAGTGGATTAAAAGCACATAATAATACCAAGAGTGTGGGGGCTGGAGGAATGGCACAGTGGTGCGCTTGCCTTGGAGCAAGGCCCTGAGTTCGATTCCCCAGCACCACATAAAGCCAAGCATGGTGGTGCACAACTGTAATCTCAGAACTTGGGAGGCTGAGGCAGGATTGCCCTTGAGTTCAAGGTCAGCTTGGGCTACACAGTGAGTTCAAGACCAGCCTTGGCTACAGGAAGAGACCCTGTCTAAGGATAATAATAATAGTGCCAAGAGTGTACACACTGGAGTTCTGGGCTTTAGACCATACAGCAACTGTGGAGAGCATGGAGAGGAAAGAAAGGCCCACATTAGTGTCGGAGGGTTCAACACTCCTTTCCCAGTAACTGGCAGAACAAGGCACACCATGGCTTTGGTTAACATCTGAAATTTGAGTACTGCCATAGCCTATCAGCTGCCTGGGTGACGGCCCTAACAGTGGCTCCCTAATAGATGTCCACGAAGCAGCCTGGAGACCATAACGGTTGTCTCACATGGAAAAGGGATTTGCTCAGATATGAGTAAGTTAAGGATCTGAGTGGAGATAACCCTGGATGACCTTGGATGGCCCAAAACCCAACGACAATGTCCTTACAAGAGAAGAGCACAGGTCGGTGGGAGACAATGGAAGAGAGGGTACAAATGCACAGAGAAGGCCCACGGAGACTGGAGGAGAGCCAACTGATGTGGCACCAAGCCCACGAGAGCCCATGACCCCAGAGCCTGGACAAGCAGAAACCAAGTCCCCTCCAGGCCCTTCAGAAGAATGTGTCCCTGCCTAGGACCTGGTTACAGAATTCTGACCTCCAGAACTGTTAGGGAGCAAATGTCTGCTACATGATCTCTACATGCTGGAGGAAGCCATCAGGTTCCTGGTGATTGGTTACAGCAGCTGCAAGGAATAAATATGTGGACTAAAACAGAAAAATCTTATGAATTGTCATTTTAATGCAAAACCCATTTGATAAAATTCAATACCTATTCGTAATAAAAGAAAAAGGAAAAGAAGATTGTCAGAAAACTAGAATGAAAGTATTGTCACTGGAAAGAACGGAACTGCGTCAGACGTCTGGCATTCTCGTGGCCCTAGTCCAGGAGAGCCTGCAGCGCCTACGACTCCATGTGGCCAGAGCATCAACAGGGAACTCGAGGTTCACTTTGAAGAACCGGGGGACAATTTCTGACAACCATAGCTGCTGGGAAGTCATGAGCCTGGAGAGAAGAGGAACACAGCTAGAAATCCTGAAAGTCTATGATGAGATGGCCTAAACGTGTGGGAGACTCAGGAACAAGGCTGCACCCAGCCAACTCCAGGCTAAAGTTGAGACCTGAACTGGGGTTATAGCTGCTGTTACACAGCAGGTCCTCCCAACCTCCCAGAGGGAGGCAGGACGACCCACAGGTGTGCACAATGGGAGAGGCCGAGGGGCCCTCAGGGACAGGAGCCGCGCCCTGCCGGGATGTACTGGTTGTCCACAGGTGCGGCTGGTGGTGTGTGCCCTCCAGCTAGTGGTGCCAGCACTAAACTTACTGGCCGTAGCTTGTGGCTTACAACACATGTCCTCCAGCACACGGTGCATGCCCTCACCTGCATGGCGACACTGTACCTGGGGCTATTTAAGGACTCCAAAGCTACAGGATGGGGGAGGGAGGAGGTCCTGAGAAAGAAAAGCAGAGTTGACTAGGAAAGTGAGTCCCAGGAGGCAGTATGCATTTTTTGAGACAGAGTCTTGCTCTGTAGCCCAGGCTGGCCTTGAACACACAGCAATCCTCTTGCCTCAGCCTCCCAAGTTCTGGGATTACAGGCGTGCACCACCATGCCAGTTTATGTGGTGCTGCAGAATTGAACCCAGGGCACCTTGCACTTGCTAGGCAAGCACTCAAATTGCTGAGCTATGCCCCAAGCCCTGCGACTGCCGTTGGCATTACCCACATGCCTGGAAGTGACTCATTAACCATGCTTCCAGACATAGCCCCTCAGCTGTGCCCCGGAAGCACCTCCTCACCTACAGTCCTGTAAGTCACCCCAGTCAACTCACAGGTTCACTACTTTGGGCTTTGATGTAATCGTTACTTTGGTATGTCTGCTGTTCCCTATCTGGGGTGAAGAGATGTTGGTGTTCACATTTCCTAGGAAAAACTACTCATGCAGAACCCAGGAAACACAGAGCTTGCCAATTGGATCCAGCCACATCAGGTGCCTGCTGAACAATCTATACTCTCTAGAAGAAGAAAACAGAACCTGGAATCTCTGAACTGTGAGTTACCATTCACAGTGTTGAGCACACAATTCAGCATTCCTAGGCCTGCAGAGATAACAAGGCATGCGATCTGCCCCAGGGGAAAAGACAAGAAAGGAACACTGACTATACATGCTGCATTTTCACCTTAAAAACAATTACTCTAACTTAAATTTGTCTGCTAGGACTATCATGACAAAATGTCAGAGACTGGGTGTACCAGGAGAACCAAACAAAACCACACAAAATGGAGATGTACTTTCTCACAGCTGTGGGGGCTGGATGCTCAAGGTCAAGGTAGCAGCTGGGTTGGCTTCTCGTGTCCTCTCTCCCTGGCTTGCTTCTCCCTACGGTCTCATAGCTTTTCTCTTTCGTGTCCATCCTGCCTCCTTCTTCCTGTAAGGACACCGTCAGACTGGATTAGGCCCACCCTTTGGGTCTCATTTGACCTTACTTCTCATTAAAGGCCCTGTGTCCAAACACAGTCTTACTGGAGGGTGGGTGAGACCTCCAAAGGATCCAAAGAGAAATTCTGGAAGTGAAAAGTCCAGGATTTTTCATGAGCAATTCACTGAAGGGGTTTAACTGCAGATGGATGCTGTCAAAGGAAAACCCACTGGGCTTGACAAGACAGAACGGTCCACACTGAGGCTCAGAGAGGAAAACAGCACCGGGGAGAAAAGCTTCCATGGTGGCCAACGTCGAATGGCTCAAACTAGGAGCCACTGCCCTTCCCAGAGGAGAGGACAAGAAGAAATACTAAGAAATGAGAGAGACAGACCTTCCCCCAAATTTTGTGAAGTTACTTATAGGCTCAGGAATACCCCACACTGAACAGACAATGAAAAGCAGGTGAAGAAAGACCACACAGCAGACGCAGGGCACCAGGGATCTGAATAACACTGACTCATCAGAACAGAGGGAGGTTGGAGGACAAGACGGTGTCTTTCAAGTTTTGACAGCAACCCCAAACTCCGCATGCAGAGAAAATGTGCTTTAGCACTGAAGGGCAGATAAAGACATTTTTGGAGAAGCAACGTTGCGGACAGCAGATCTTTGCTACAGCCATGCTGGCGGAAGCTCTTCAGCCTGTACAGAAATGGTACTGCATGGAAAATGAAATCTTTCGGAAGAAATGAAAAACACCCAAAAGGCTAAGTATGTGGGGAAAATAGTAAAAGGCTGCTGTCCCTCATAATTTTATATATATATATATATATATATATATATATATATATATATATCTGTTGGACAAAAGTTAAAGCAATGGATTGCACAGCTCATGTGGCACCTGTGTGACAGCTGTAGCATAAAAGGTTGGGCCGGGAGAAACTGGCCACAGGTTTCTACATTTCAGGTCAGCAGTACAACACCAGCACTGAGTGCTGGGATGCACTTCCTCTGTAATGCCTTACTGAAATGGCTAAGGAAACACTACACAGGCAGGGTGCTAGATACACTCAGCAATTTGTCCAAATCAAAGCAGGCAAGAAGGAAGAGTGGCATAAAAATAGAGAATACAAACAGAAATCAAAGTAAAATGGAGCTGGGTGTGGTACCTCATGCCTGTAATCCCAGCACCCTGGGAGGCTGAGGACACAGGAGCAAGTTACAGCCCAGTCTAGGCAACAGTGGCTTAGCAAGATCCCGCCTTACAATTAAAAAGAGTTGGGAAGGTAGACCAGTGTGAAGGCCCTGGGCTTCAATCCTTACTTCGTATGAAAAAAAAAATAAAGCCCAACCACCAATATAAAAAGCCCAAGGTAAAGTGATAAATCTAAATTAAACCACATAAATAATTATATATCTAAACTAAACATTTCAATTACACGGCAAAGCTTATGAGCAAGATTTTTTAAAAAATCAATTATATGTTATCCACAAAAAACTGACTTGGGCCAGCGATGTAGCTCAGTGGCAGAGTACCTGGCTATCGTGCACAAGGCCCTGAGTTCAAGCCCCGGTACCCCAAATGAGCAAGAAAGGAAAAAGAAGAACTGATTTATACAATGTTGTGATTTGGGTCTGGAATGTCCCACAAAAGCCTCCTTATCCGGGTGTTTTGGAGTATCTGCGGACTCCACGTGCTGCTGCTATGAAGTGAGGCTGCGCCGGAAGCGGCAGAGCCCCAGAACAAGGCCTGGAATGGTACACACTAGCTCCACTCTCCTCGCCCTGTGGCTTTCTGTCCACCACGCCGTGGACAGCTCCTCTCCTGCTGGGCCTCTGCCACGTGCTTCCGTGAATGGACTGAGCCCTTCTGAAACTGCAAACTACAGTAAACCTTTCCCCCCTTAAGTTGTAAATGTCAAGTAACGTGTCCCAGCAGCGAATGAGTAACTAAGACCTCGGAAGACACAGGCTGAAAGGAAGTAAGTGGACGGAGATACGTCATACAAGCAGCAAAAGGGGACAGTGGCCATATTAATTCCTGTTAAACTAGACGTCAAGAATAAGGTACAATCCCAAAAAGGAGGCATTTTGTAATGAATGCAGGTGGCTTCGTTAGAAGGGCAACACTTGTGGACGTGAATGAGTTCATTTAAGTGTTGTATTTGTAGATGGAAAATGGAACATGAATTTAAGCCAGGCAAGGTGGCACAAGCCCATCACCCCAACACTCTGGTAGGCTGAGGCAGGAGGATCTCAAATTCAAGTACACCAACTTAACGATTTAGTGAGACCATGTCTCAAAATAATAATAAAAAAAGGGCTGGAGAAGTAGCTCAGTGCAACGACCTTGGATTCAATCCCCAGGACCACAAAACAACAAAAACAAAAACTGGATTTGGCTCCACTTCTTTCAAACCTCCTACTAAAATTATATTAAAACAATATATTTAGTATACAAAATTCCAAACCTACAAAAAAGTATAATGAATCCTCATCCAGCCGTCACTTGGATTCAACACTTATTCAAGTGTGTTGTACTTGTTTCTTCTTTTTAATCTCTGAAGCATCTTAAGCTCTAAGTTTTCAAAAATTTGGATGGGGTCCTTTAATTCAATAAAGAAATTTTTAAAGAGGCATAAACTCAATAAAACTTTCAGAAGGAAAATAAAATAGTTTTGTGAGCTTGGGCTTAGGCGAAGAGAGAGAGTTCTTAGGTGTGAGAAAGAGCTACACACCAAAGGAAATAATCAGGTGGATCTCACCAAGATGTAAAATGTTCTTAACAAGACACACTGGAAACAAAAGAGACAAAAATACACTTGGAGAAAATGTGTCTAAAATGCACCTGTGATAGGACTTATACCCACACTGCACAAAGGATCCTTAGAAGGAAAATGAGGATAAACATCTAATAAAACACAAAGGGAAAAAATTTAGCTAGAAATTTCACCAAAGAAAATGTACAAGTAGCAAGTGAGCAGAGAAAAAGAGTCAAAATCAGTAAGTATCTGGGAAATGCAAACTAAAACCACAATGAGGGAGTACTTCACACCCACCGGGGCAGCTATGAAATAAAAAGTAAGTGAACAACAGATGCTAACACAAGGTGGTGGGGAGTGGAGAAGCAAGGCCACTGGCCTGTGGACAGCAGGGAGGTCAAATGATATGGTAACTTTGGCAGTTCCTTAAGAAGTTTAACATATTCTCAGATATCTTAGAAGCATAAGCAATAAAAGAAAAAACAAATTGAGTTCATCGAGATTTTTATGCATCAAAGGACACTCAACGAAGTGAAAGGCAGCCCACAGTATGAGAACATTTACAAATAGTTTAATGAGTGGTGTATTATCAATGTCTCATATTTATGTATATAGTTTTAATAACGAGAAATACTGAAACTCAAATATAGTAAAACAAACAATACAATTAGGAACCAGGCAAAGAAGCCAGGTTTGGTGGTGATACACACCCATAATCTTGGCACTGGAGAGGCTGAGACAGGAGGATTGCAAGGTAAAGTCCAGCCAGAATAATTTAGTCAGACTCTGTTTAAAAAAAAAAAAAAGACACAAAGAAGAAGAAAAGAAAGGGAGGGCTGGGAGTGTGCCTCAGGCTGAAGGCTCTGGATTCCAGCTCCAGTACACAGGGGCTTGAGCAAAAAAGACAGTCTGTGGTGTAGCTCAGCAGTTAGCACACATGCCTATTAAATGCAAGGCCTTGGATTTGATTCCCTAGCACTGCATAAGCCAGGGGTGGTGGTACACACACACTCACCCCTGTAATCCTAGCACTTGGGAGGCAGAGGCAGGAGGATTGCCACAAGTTCAAGGCCAGCCTGGGCTATACATATACAGTAAGTTTAGGACCATCCCAGACTACAGAGTGAGACACTGTTTCAAAAAAGAGAAAAGAAAAGAGAGAGAAGGAGAGAGAGAGCAAAGACACACACGAGCCAACAAGCACACGAAAAGATGGATGTACAATATACAAAGCCTTAAGGATAGGGAAAAAGCTCATGACCACAATGAGGTATCACTTAGCACCTCTGAAATTGCTATTATCAAACAAACAGAAGTGACAACTAGAGGTGGGGAAAGAACTACCGGTACCTGCTATGACATGGGCAGAACTCAAAAACAACGTAAGCCATAAGAAGCCAGGTGCTGGAGAGGCCCAGGGAGGGGGGTGTTTGGACTGGGGAGCACAGGCCACATTTGAGGACAAGTGAGGATACTGCAAGTAATAGCATTAAGGGCAAATTCACACATTAATGTGGAGACAACATTCCTTTTCTCTCTTGGGATCCCATAACTGTGGCACCCAGGCAGCACCCTGTGGGCACAAGAGGAAAAGTCGAGGAATCTGACCAGTCCAAGGTAAGAAATATGAAGATAGTCACAATCAGGGTTCTCCTGGCACATCTCTAGCCAAGTCAGTGACAAAGGACACGGCAGAGCGCAGTCACTGGGCTTCTGTCTGCTCTTGGCAGCCAGCTCTCACACAGGAGCTGGTGGATGAGGACAGAAGGGCAGTGAGAAAACATCACATAATTACACTCCCCCCCACTCAAGAATCAATCAATCAATCAATGAAAAAAAAAAGCCAAGTACATGAAAAAGCATAACTGAGAGGAAATAAGGACCAAGCAGGGAGAAGCTATAATAGCCTTTTGGGAAAAAAAGTTGACTGCATTTTCTAAAGGGACACCCAAAGTATGTAAAAATACTTGGGGAAGAGAAAAGAACAACAGAAATGAGGAATTTCAAGTGGGAAAACTAAACAGGGCTAGGGGCGGTGCCCAGCAGTACAGCATACACAAAGCCCTGAATTAATCTCCAGTACTATTGTGGTTTGGACCTGGAGCTCCTCCCCCAGCCTCGTGTATCTGAATGTATTAGGATAACTGTGGAACTTTGTGCTACTGGGACATAATGCCTGGAAGGAAGTGACAGGTGCTTGGGGCTTGACCTGGAAAGAGTGCATCAATCTGTTGAGATTGGGGGTTGCCCAGGGCGGAGCTTTCTGGTGTTTGTTAGTGATCTGTGGGCCAGGAAGTGAGGAAGGGGCACACACCCTGGGTAGGGAGGACCCAACAGGCACCTTGAACTAAGTAAAGGAAGGAAGAAGAAACACTGTCAGAGCTCCTTCCTGGGAAGACTCCAGCCTTGCCTGAGTCTCCATATATCAGCTTGGCTCCTGCCCCACTTGGGTTCTGTCTGCAGTGCAGTGAGCAGCTCTCCAGCCTCTGCCATGTGCTTCCACTGTTGCCAGCTGCCTATGAAGGACTGTGAGATCTTCTGAAACTGTGAGCTAAATAAATCTTTCTTCACTTAAAGTGTGGATGTTAGGGATTCTGTCACAGCAATGAGTAAGTTACTAAGACAAGTACCAACTCCCCACATCCAATAAAATAAAACCAGGAATAAATGGGAAAAAAGAAAACAAGAGAGAAAAACTAAGAAAAGTAGATGATTCATGTACAAAGTCTAACTAATCAGAGATCCAGGGGGGAAAAAAAGAGAAAAGAGAAAAGGGTACCTAAAAAATAAAAACATTTTCCTGAAGGATGGGCATGAATTTCCAGATGAGAACAATAACTACAAGTGCTCTGTGCCAAGCTCACCCCAACACTTACAGGATCTGGGGCAGGAGCATATATGGTGGCCAACATGCTATACCTATCAACTTTTTTTTTGAGACAGAATCTTATTAAGCTGCCTAAGTTAGCCTTTAACATGTGAGCTCCTGCCTCAGCCTCATGAGTAGCTAAAATTACAGGTGTGTGCCACTGTACCTAGCTTAAAAAATTTTAAATTATGGATGAAGATAAAAAAAACTACCAAATAAAATATGTCTGTTCTCCTACCTTGCCAAATGAACCTTCATAAGTCTCCAGATGGCCAGGCTCTAATAGAGGAGTCCAGGATCCTTGATGCTCTGGTCCAGAATGTGAGGTGTGGGGAGGGCTGGCAGGCTCCAACCTGCTCTCTTTCTCTTCCAGCTCTTGGATGAGGGGCCCCTGAACATATACAGAGATACCCCACCCCATACATTCAAGATCCATTTCTGTTTCTCACAAGTAACAGTGGAGTGGTCTGTCCTCAAGAGGATGCATCTAGGACACGGTCACATTCCCTCTGTGGGAGGCTAAGATAGAAGGATTGCAAGTTTGAGCCCAATCATGGAAGATGCCTATTCAAGTCCTAGAAGCTTTCTATCTTTTGGGTGGAGTATTCTAGTTTACTGGGATGCACCTAGGCTAGGGCCAGGCTCTGAGTTGTCCAGGAGATGCCTTGTCCTGTGGGAAGAACAGATGGAGGATCCGTAGGCCTCCCTAAAGGGGAGGGACAGGAACATTCTTGCCCCGGTCTCATGGTGGCCTTTTGCAGCTCTAAGCGACCCACATCATGGGGTTTGTTTCATCCCTGAATTTTCAGAACACTAGAACCGAGAAGATTCTAGAATCTTACAGGAGAAAGGGAGAGGGGTCCCTGAGCACATACAGAGATACCCCACCCATACATTCAAGAGGAGAGGGAGAGGGAAAATGAGTTTCACACATTCACTGTCCAAAAGACACAATGGATATTCCAAAATGAGATGACAGACAGAAGACAGGACAACAAAGCTTCCAAAATTATGAGTGCAAAAGGTTTCCCATCTAGAATTCTATACCCAGCCAAACTTTCCACTAAGTTTGAATATATAGAATAAAAGGCCACTTAAGATAAGACCGGCAAACATGCCTACATGCCTTTTCCTTAGGAAGCTACAGGTCAATGTGCCACCCTTGGGGATAAAATCATGAGGAATACAGAATAAAACAGGGGACCAACTCAAGAGATAAAATAGAGTCCCCTGGGTATGTTTGTTCAGTTGCTTTGTAACAGCCACCACAAACTTAAGTCAATGCCTTTTTATGTACCATTTCCATGGGCCAAAAGTCAGGGGGCCACACAAGACTGGTACCTGCTTGACGTTTTGGGAAGCTAAATTCCAGGTGTTGATTGAGTTACCTTCTTACCTGGAGGATTGGGGGACAGCCTACTCCCAAGATCTCACAGGCTATTCTTGTGATGTAGGACCAGTTCCTTGGGACACTCTCAGGCTCTTTTTCTGTGGCTGTTTCCATGGCAGTCATCAAGAATGTCACTCACCACAATTTCTCACTCTCAGAATCTCTAACTTCATTTGCCACTCACTAGAAAACACCTCTCTTCTTGGAAGGAACTCCTGGGATTCAGTCAGGCACCAGGAAAAATCTCATTCTCTAGAAGAACAATTGATGAGTACCCTTCATCACATCTGCAAGATCCCTCCTGACACACAGGGTAGTACAAAGCACAAGAACATCTCATTGGGTGACAGGTTCTGCTCATGCACAGTTCACATAGGTGCTCATCTGGGAGCAGGAGTCATGGGGTCTCATGGGAGAATTCCAAGGCCACAGTGAGAGGGAGAGGAGCTCCCCAGTGACAAGCGCACAGCAGGCCTCAAGAGCAGGCAGAAAAGTCATGGGGAGGGAGACTTCTTCAAGATGCCATCCACTTGACAAGTGGATTTGAATATATATAGAAGAAAAGCAAAACAAAATAATTAAATAGATTTTAACATCTTCCTGGAAAACAGAATGCTGTTCAGGAGAGAAAAATGAAAGAAATCATAGGGCCAGGATATTAATTCAATGGTAAAGCACTTGCCTGTGTGATGAGTCCCTGGGCTTGATCCCTGGAACTGGAGAAATAAGACATAGCATCTGTGTGCTCAGAGGATAGAACAGAGGATAGGGCCTCGATAGTCACAGTAATGTAAATCTAAATATTGACATACAAATATTTTTGGAAGGTAAGGGCAGAGAAAAAGTGTTTGAATGAGAGCATGTATTGGAGGAACTGGGTGAAAGAGCAAAATGCTCACCTTCCAGCACAGAAAACATCTCTAATTCAGAGACAGGGAAGTAGAAGTATTCATTTTAAAAAATCAGCTCACGGAGTTGGAAGTAAGGAGATGGGCAGGGAGCAATCTCTTTTTTTGGTAACATCTTATAGAATTCCATGTTATCAGTGTGTACAACTGGTAAATATTAAATTTTGATTTAAAAAGAGAAAGGTTTAGATAATCTACCTACCTGAGCATCCGAGCTCAGCCATCTTCTCTTCTAATTACCTGGGTCATCATAAGCACACCTCTGGGCCCAAATCCTCCCCTTTCTCTCAGAGTCTGTACCTGCACAACCTGATGCTTCCTGTATGTCCCCACCTGGCTACCCACAGCTCCCCCAACTCAGCTCGTCCACACTGCCTACTCTCCCTGGCTCCCACCCAACCTGAGGCCAGGTGCTCCTCTGGCTCAGTACACCTGCCCACCTGGTCAAGCCAGGGACATGAGGTGGGAATGGGGGGTCTTAGACACCTTCCTCCCTTCACCCCACATGAAATCAACTTGACATCGAGCATTGTCACCAGTACTGAGGCCCTCATCTCCAAATGGACATTTAAAATACTCTACAAAGTTGTTTGTTTGCCTCATCTTGCTTTCTACAGTTCTCCATATATAATCCTTATGGAAAGATCCTTTAAGCTAAAAAAAAAAACATAAAGTAAACAACAATTGTATGATTTTAAAATCCTCCATGTTCCTTAGGTTGCCTGTGGGATAAGATGTGTAGTCCTGAGCACAGAGCCCAAGGCACTGTCCACCTGTCCTGCCACTATCTGGCCAGTCATTCCTCTAACCAGGTTGAGGGGCAGCCCCACCAGGCTCTCCATGGCCCCAACCCTGTCCATCTCCCCAACCTTATCCACCTCCTATTTTCACTGCCCTCCCCCAGGTCTCCCCAATAAGTCCTACACTTTTCTTGAGGATTTAAGGCCATGCGCACTCTTCTGGAAGGTTAGTAATACTACAGGGACAGCCTCTGGTGACCCTTGGCCTCTCAAGCCCACTGCTACCATCACGCTGATGGCCTTCCCCTGCTACAGCCCAGGAGCTCCTGAGACCAGGACACGGGCTTTAGGGGGAGCCGGGCAGCAGCTACTTGCCGCAGGAAAACACAAAGAAAAAGAAAAAAAACTAAGGGTTGAGTTTTCAGAGTCTTATCAGTGAAGATGTGTTTAGTTAAAGGTGACAGAAAGCACCTGTAACTGTTGTGACCAAAGGGCAGTTGCGGGTGCAGAGCAGCTGGAAAGTCCAGGCAGGGCGGCTTCAGGCCCCGGGGGACTGGAGCTCACTGCAGCCTGTGCTTAGGTGAGGTGCTACTGTCATAGTCTTGCAATTCTTTTTTTTCCTCCCTCCCTCTAAAGCTGGGGATCAAACTCAAGGACACTCTACCACTGAGCTACATCCCTGGCCCTGTTTCTTTTCTTTTTTGAGGCAAAGTTTTGCTAATTTGTCAAGCTGCGCTTCAATTTGTAATCCTTTGGTGTCAGCCTCCCACACGGCTGGGGTCACAGGCGCGTACCAGGAAGCCTGCTGTATGACAGTTCTTCATGACCACTTCGAACTTGTGCAAGTGAGGTCCAATGGGGCAGGGCTGTGCGCAGAGGACAGGTGTGTAACAGGCATTTCTACAAAGGCTCTTGACATGCTGTGAGCCCGGAATTCCGGGGGGACCCACAAGGGACAGCAGTTTATCAAGATTCAAAGCGAGGACAAGAACAGTTCACCTCTGTGACCGAATAACTGATGCATCCACACCTCTGCTGGAACCGAACTTGCTTCGGTGGCAGTGTGGCACGGTGGTCCAGGAAACGAACGTGCCCAGGACCCCGCTTACCTCTCGCGCGTGCACGTTATGATCCTGTGCTCTGTGCCTTGTTATATGGAGAGTAAAGACACAGCTGGAAGAGGAGAGACAGCCCAAGTCCTGTTTCCTCCCACCAGGCTGAAGGTCGGGCAGGACACGCCTTCACCCAGGGTCCAGGAGAAAGAGCGGTTATCAGTGTGATGCAGCGTTCCCATTGTTCTGGCCGGAACCCAATAGAGATGGCCGCTCTGTGGCACCAGGGGGACAGATCTTTTCAGGTGGGTGATCCCACATGATGTGTCGTTCTCACATTTGCATTTTAAACCGGCATGGTACAAAATAAACCTGAACTGTAAAGTTCTTGCTAATGATTAAGTTTTAATTTCCTTTGACTTAGAACGATGCTGGACGGAAGATAACTACCATGAAGTCAGGCGACAGACCAGGACGACGGAACAAAGCCCTGCACTGCCGCTCCTCCAAGGGCGATGGCGCCGCGATCCAAGGAGGCCCGCAGTGTCGCTGCGCACGGGGCCTCGCCAAGGCCAGATCCAGGCTTGAACGCATATTCCTGGCTTCAGACGCTTCTGGTTTCGGGATTTCCAAGGACGAACTCCAAACTTGGCTTCTCTTTCCCCGTCAGCCCTGGCCCCGTCTCAGCTTCCTGCCGTGGCAGGACTGAGGCCCACCGCGCCGTCGGCCGGTGAGCATCTCGTCTGCCGCGTCCTTGCGCTCTCAGACCCGCAGGCATCCATCCACGCGGGACGCTTAGCGCTGGTCGCCGGGGAGAGGAGCCTCCCGGAGGGTGCTGAACACCCGCCGCAGCCCACTTCTTGTTGGCCTGACAGAGATTCTGGAAGAGCTGGGACCGGCGCTGTGCGTTTGCCAGCCTCGGGGTTTTCTGCCGCACACGCCCCAAAGGCCTAGCTCAGCACTCTGTGCGCTAGCTTCTGGACAATTCCACAGGATCAGTAAAGCCAGATACCCGGCAAAGTCTGAGTCTGGATGTAAAAGGTGGCCTGGGAACCTCGGTTCCCTAGCAACGGGCCCGAGGCCTTCCTTGCTCGGTTTCGTGGCTGCCCTCCGGGCCTGTACCGTCCTCTTGGCTGAGCGCCCACATCTGGGTTTCTGCCCTGGGAAACTGGAAACAGCGGTGGCTTCAGAGGTGGGAGGCACTGCGGTTCGCCTCCAGGGTCCACGCAGCTACGTCTTAACAAAATAGAAGAAAGGCCTTGTAGACCAACCGTGAACCAGGAAGGGTGAGTCACTCCTCCTCTGTGCTGGGAGTTGAAAAATAGAAAAGAAAGAATCACTCATGCATTACTTGCATAATTTTAAACTACGTTTTTAATTTTTAAAACAATAACAAGAAAAACAATGGTCAAAAGAAAAAAATAGGCAAATTTGACTTCATGAAAAAATTTATTAGTTTTTTTCTTTTCTTTCTTTTCTATTTCTTTTTCTCTTTCTTTCTCGTCCTTTCTTTCTTTCTCTCTTTTTTTTTTTTCTTTTTTGGTGATACCAGGAAGTGAGCCCAGGGCCTTCACATTGAACTATATCTCCATCACATTTTTATTTTTATTTTATTTATTTACTTATTTTGAGACAGGGCCTTGTTCTGTAGCCCAGGCCAGTCCAGAGCTCACTATGCAGCCCAGGCCAGCCTTGGACTCACAACAATCCTCCTGCCTCAGCCTCCTGGGTGTTGGGATTAGAGGTGTGTGCCACCACGCCCAGTTTATTGTTTTTCGGGTTTTTTTTTTTTTCTTTTTGAGACAGGGTCTTGATAGGTCGCTAAGTTGCCCAGACTGAGGGTGAACTTGCAAATCTTTGGCCTCAGCCACCTGAGTGCTGGGATTACAGGCCTGTGCCCCTGGGCCTGGCTTTAAATTTTGTATCAGAAGATATTTTGAGGGGATAGATGTGTGGCTCAGTGGCAAAATGTTTGCCTAGTACACACAAGACTTTGGGTTCGATCCTAGCACCACAAAAACAAAATGAAACAAACAGAAGAAATGATCAGCAGAGTAAAAAGGTATCACACAGAAAGGGAGAAATATGTGCCAATAATTCATCTTATAAGATAATGATATCTAGAATATACAGAGACTAAGAACTCAATGTAAAAATGGGCACAGGACTTGAATAGATGTCAGTGCAAGAAAGACATGCAAATACTGTAGCTAGTAAACACACAAAAAGACGTGCATCACTAATCATTAAAGAAATGAAAGTCAAACCCCTCGTGACTACTACCTCCCACTCACTCAGATGGCTACTAAAACAAATATGAAACCCAGAAAATAATAAGATTTAGTAAAGATGTGAAAAAAACAGACCTTTAGCATTGTTGGTACAAATGTAAAATGGCAGAACCATTGTGGAAAGCAGTATGGCAGCTCTCCAAAAATTAAAATTGGGATTACTGTGTGATCCAGCAATTCCACTCTGGATATTTACCTTCAAAGAACCAAAAATACGGTCTCAAAAATATCTGTGCACCCATACTATTAGCCAAAATGTAGAAGTAACCCATGTGTCCACCAACAGAAAAATGGGTAAACACAATACGGTATACATATGTATCTGATGGGATTACTACTCAGCCTTCAAAAGGAAGGCTATTTTGACACACGCTATGATGTAAATAAATCTTGAGCATGTTACGCTAACTTAAATAAGTCACTCACAAGAGACAAACGCTGCATGATTCACTTGTGTAAGCTATGCAGAGTAGCCAAATTCAGAGACAGAAGGTAGCATGGTGGCTGCTGCGGGTAAGAAGAGGGGAGAGTTGGCGCCTAATGGGGACAGAGTTTCAGCTTGGAGAGATGAACACGTTCTGGAGACGGATGGCAGTGATGGCCAACCAACATCCTGCGTGGACGCATGACTCGCACACGTAAAGCCAGCGAAGGTGGTGAATTGTGTGTTACGTGTATTTCACCGTGATGAGAAAATAAAGAAATCATGAGAAGAAGCAAATGACTAAGGAATCAGTGCCACTTGAGCCTCGCCAGCTTCAGGGAGGCTGGAGGAGTCAGTTGCCTGGACACTTCCGAATGAGGCCAGCAGTGGGGTGGGTAAAGATGCCAGGGCGGGGCTGAGCCTGGATCAGCCACCACTGTGACTCCCCCAGGTCCAAAGGAGCCCCTGAGTGAGGGGAGGGAGAGAGAGAGAGAGAGAGAGAGAGAGAGAGAGAGAGAGACTTGCCCGTGTCCTCCTGACACACACGAGAGCCTCACGGGATCCCGCTGCGTCCCACAGCGCTCAGCATCTGTGGCAAGCATGTGTAATTAGCACTCTTGCTGCCTTGTTGACCAGGCGTGCGTGGCCAGCCGCAGAGCAGGGCAGTGGGAGGAGCAGGAATGTGCGCTGAGGCTCCTCTTAAATCCTTACAGCTATAACCCAGTGGGACTCAGGCCTCGGGCGACATGATGGACATTGACTTCCAGCTCACATCTGGATTGGAGCCAGGCAGGCTTCTTACCTTGCAGTGGGCTCACCCCATGCCCATCATTGGCTTAAAAGTAAAGGAGGCTATCCAGCCATGGAGGTACTGCCTAGAATCCCAGCACTCCGGGAGACTAAGGCAGGAGGATCAAAAGTTCAAGCCCAGCCTGGGCAGCTTAGCAAGACCTGTCTTGAAAAAAAAAAAAGCTGAACCTGGTGGCACAGACCTGTAATCTTAGCAGTCTAGGAGGCTGTGGCAAGGGGACTGCAAGTTCAAGTGCAACCTGAGTAAAAAAATAACTTAGTGAAACCCTGTTTCAAAATTTTTAAAATGAAAAATTTTTTGTGGGTGTAGCTCTGCGTGAAGGCCTGGACTCAATCCCCAGGACCATAAAACATCAACACTGGCAGCGTACAGGTTGGTTACACCTAAGTAAGCTATGATGACCACCAGAGGAGCCTAGTGACACAAGACCATGGCCACCAGGAACGTGGAGGGCAGTTAGCTCTGGGCACATTTGGGGGACCCCTGCATGGGACTGCCTCCCTCAGGCCAGCTGCTGGCAGCTGAGTGGCATATAAAAAATGCTCCCTGGCTATCCTCAAGTGTCCTGGGGTTGGCAGTTGTAGGGTGGCTGCAGGGTGCCCAGGTGGGGTTGGGTAACCATGAGATGTGTCTTGACCGGCAGTTCACTGCATAGCTATAGTTGTTATTTACTTTGAGGCACAAGGACATTTATTGGCTTTCCCAAGGCAGCCCCAGCCAGTGCTGTGAGTCCTGTCTAAGGAAGGGTTCACATGACTCATGGTGATACTCAGAAGCCCTTGAAGTGCAACATGAGTGGCCCAGTGCCTCCATGTACACACATGCAGATGGTGGCCTGTCTGACGCTTCTATCTCTGAGATAAATATTAAAGGCTTAGTGCCAAACAGCAAGTGGGGCGGGAGTGCTGATGTCTGCAGAGCTTGCTCTGTGAAGTTGTACAACAAGCTTGGGCACCCCAAAGAGGAGCTGGAGGGTTTGTTATTGGGTTCCGGGGGGAAAGCAGAGCTGCATCATGCTGTGTGGTTGAGGTGTCACATAAAAGCTGCCAAGACGTCAGGCACGATCATGCATCTCAGCTACTAGGGAGGCTGAGGCAGGAGGATTGCAATTTCTAGCACCTAGCGAGGGCAACTTAGTGAGGCCTCATTGCAAAACAAAAAACAGAAAAGGAAGGTGTCTAAAGTTACTTTCGCATTGCTGGGACACACTACCTGACACAACTTAAGTGAGGAAGTGTTTATTTTATCTCACAGTTTCATAAGGTATCAGTCTATTCATGGGCAGCCTGCAATGGTGGAAGGGCATGCCGGAGGGCCTAGCTACATAGAGGCTGTTTACCGTATGGCAAGGCCCGAAACAGAGGGAGCGAAGGGTGGATATTGAGGGAGCTACATACATCCTTCTGGGTCATTCCCCGTCGAGCTGGCCCTGGACCAGGCCCTACCTCTTAGCAGCACAGGAAATCATGATTTTCAACCACTGTAGTGGATCTGGAGTGTCCCCCAAAAGCCTCATGTTCCTATGGATACTGTGTAGGGTTGGGAGGGGGGCGTGCCTGAAAGGGGCGGGTGCTTGGGGAGTGACCTGAGGTGTGTGCTGGTTCCACCCTTCTTCCCAGTCTCTCTCTTCTACCATGTTGTGAGGATCTCTGTCTCCCAGGCAGCTCTGGCTCTAGCTGCGGCCCCACCATGTGATTCCACCATTTCCCAGCTGCCCACTCATGAATGGACTGAGACTTTCTGAAACTGAGCTACAATAAATCTTTCCGCCCTAAGTTGTGGATGTCTGGTATTGAGTCACAGAGATGGAAAAGTAAGGAAGACAGCCACCTTCCAAACACATGAGGCTTTTGGTAGACAATCCATACAGTGGTACAGTATCCCAGGTTTGATTCCCAGTACAGCAAACAAAACAAAAACACACAAACAAACAAAGAAAAAACCCCACAAAAACTGCTGAGAGTTAGTTGCCCTGGGGTTGGACTCTCCCATCAGATGTAAAGATAGGACCTAGTCCTACACTTCTCTGCTCCCATTGGCTCCCTATGGCCTCCTCTGCTTCTCTCTACCTAGTCTGTGTGTGTGTGAGAGAGCGTATTTGTGTATGTGTGCCTGTGTGTGCGTGTGGTATTGGAGATCAAGCCAGGTCCTTCACAATGACCAATACCCCCAGCTCACGTTATTATTTTTATTTTTTTATTTTGAGACAGGGTTTAGCTAAGTTTCTGATTTTGAGACAGACGTGGCTGAATTGCTAAGTTGCCCAGGCTGGACTTGAACTTGTGATCCTTCTGTTTCAACCGCCCAGAGTGCTAGAATTACAGAATTACAGGCTTACCTTTTTTTTTCTTCCTGAGACAGGATTTTGCTCTATAGGCTTGGCTGGTCCTGAACTCACTATGGAGCCCAGGCTGGCCCGAGAACTCCCAGCAGTCCTCCCTTCACTCCCCTGAGCACTAGGATTACCCGTGTGCACCACCACACCCAGATATTATACAGTGCTTGGTGATTGAACCCTGGGCTTCCTACATAAGTGCTCTAATCACTGAGCTATGCCCACAGCCCCTCTCTACCTATTCTTGAATGCATCTAACCATGACCCTTGATGGGTGCTTTTGTTCCCTGTTCTTAGCACTGAAAACACCACACAGGACAGCCAAGCTTTCCCACTGACAGCAGAAACAACAGGCTCTACCTGCTTCAACAGCAAGACACAAAGGTACAAAAGGTTCTACTGGAACACACACACCCCCTCAGTGTGGAGAGGTGTGGGGGTGTCTTGCTCTCCTCAGACCCACAGAGGCTCTTACCAAGCCCTGCGATAGTTTGCATCTTAAGAAGATGGCAGCCGAGTAACGGCGCTGCACAATGTCTCCTCGTCGGCTCACTTAAAAAGTCGAGAATTCAGTCAATTTCCATCTTAAATGTTCCTCAAATTTCCATATATTGAAGGCTTAGCCACTAGGACGGTGCTATTAGAGGCGGTGGAACTTCAAGAGGTGGGGCCTAGTGGGCTTTCTGTGGGTCACTGGAGGCATGGCCTTTGCCAGGTAGGAGTTTAGGGAAGAAAAATGCAGAGTAGGGTATTTGATGAACAACTAACTGCCCTAGCCAGGGCAGTTTTTCTGTTGAGTGGTTTTTCACTTTACCAAGACCAAGTGGTTACTATGTTCCATATTCCTAAAGTTAGCAACATAGCTATACTTCTTCTACCTTGAAGAAGTCCCAACTTCCTCTACCGTTTTCCAGTTACCTGGCCTGAAGAAGCCAGTCATTAGAGCTGCCTCATAGCTCCAGCCAATCACTGGAGGCCACCTCTTTGCTCAAGCCAATCACTGGGGCCATCTTATACCTATCCTCTTTGTTCTGAGTCTATACAGAGAACCCTCAGACCCATGCCGATGGACACCTGCTCGGGAGTCCTCCAGCTTCTTTTCCAGGAGCTTTTCTATGTTTCTTTCTCTCTTTCCTTAAGGGAGAACTTCTTGGGTTTCCTCCCGGTTTCTCAGCCTGGAGATTTCCTTTCTTTTTCTTCTCTTTCTCAGAAACCAATTTGAACTTCCTCTTGGCTTTTTGGCCAAGGGCTTTTCCTTGCATTATTTTCAAACTCTGTATGCTTTGCTCTTAATTCTTTTTTATTTATATTTTATTTATTTATCTTTTGAGGCAGTGTCTTACTCCATAATACAGGCTGGTCCAGAACTCACTATGTACCTCAGGCTGGCCTTGACTTCACGACAAGCCTTCCACCTCACGGAGTTTGTTTCAGGTGCTGGGATTACAGTGGTGCACCACCACGTCTGGCTTATATCATGTGGGGAAACAAACTCAGGACCTAGCACTCGCCAGGCAAACACTTTAACATCTAAGCTACACTCCCTCCCCAGTTTTATTCTTAATCTTAAGGGAGTCTGTGGACCTGGAACCTCCCTACTATCAGTGGGTGGGAAGGGATTTTACTTCAATACCCTTGAAGGGATCGGTGGGACCCCAGATCTGTCCTCTCTTTTTAGCTTCCTGGCCATGAGGCGAGTGGTTTTGCGTTACTACCTGCTTCTACTATGGTGTGCTGCTTTCCCACAGCCCAAAACAACAGAGCCTAAGCTAAAGTATGTAACACATACATACCAGCTACGGGGTGCCCCAAGGTCACCAGACCCAGGAAAATTAACAAACTCCTATGTTCTATTTTATTTTTTTAATTTTTTATTTTAAAAGTCATTATTATTATTTTTGAGACAGGGACTCACTCTGGAGTCTGGCCTTGAACTCACAGCAATCCTCCTGCCTCAGCCTCGCGAGTGCTGGGATTATAGGGTTATGCTACTATGCCCGACTTATTATACTTATATACGTACTTATATGTATGGCAACTTTGAGGACGTCTTGTACTATCTCTGTCAAACATTCACTAGTAAAAAAATTAAGAACAAAAACTAAAAATACATCGAATATGTAAACAAACCAATGTAAAAAGCTCAAATCCACGGACTGAAACCTCTGCAAATGTGAGCCAAAGTAACCCTTTCCTTTTGCACGCCAATTGTCTCAAGTAATTGTTACAGTAACAGGAAGTGTACAAACATACACGCCCCACCGAGGGCCCTGGCATTCTCCTACCCTGCAATGCAGGCCTGCCTAGGAGTCTGACTTTGAGGACACAATGTCAAGGCCAGTGCAGGTCAGAGTGAATGCTATGGTATGGCAGGGTCCCTGAACAGAGTAGCCCAGCCCCCATGACATCCATCCCATGGCCACCACCGTGATATGGAATATGCAGAATGAGGCCACCTCTCTGAATGGTGACAGAGGCCTCAGACGGTAGTTACGCTAAGCATCTGCTCGGCTCCAGGGACTGAGTCGGAAGTTTTCCACACAACCTCACTTTCCATCCTCCCAACAGCCCGGAAAGCCGGTGCTATTATCACCATTCCTGTTTTAAGATGGGTTCCTGAAGCTCAGACACTACCCAAAGACTCCAGCAGCAGCCCAGTTGATCCTGAAGTCTCAGCATTTATCCCAGAGAGCAGAGGCAGCTGGGAAGATGGACTCCCTGGTACAGTATGGGGAGCCAGCCCTTAATTGCATAGCTGGGAGTGATCCAACAAGTTCTATCACATACCACCTGCCTACCACCTGCCTAGTTCCCTCTGGCTCTCTGAAGGCTCCCCAAGCACCTCTTGGCCACAGACTGAGGGCAGGGAGGGAAAGAGAGAGGAGGCCTCAGTGCCCACCTTCTCTGCCCTGCTCTCCTGAGACTCATCCAGTGGGCCAGCCCTTCAGGCTCTGCACCAACCTGGCCAATGCAGTACACTGTTAGGTGGCACTGGGACCCATGCTATGCCTCAAATCCCATCAATGCCCTGGCACAAACTCCCTCAGTGGCACTGTTCCTGATTCTCAGTGGGGGAACCCTGGTTTAGAACTAGATTCGAACCTTGCGAGGCCCATGCTAGACACATCACTGTGGAGAAAAATGTTGAGCTGTGGGTCTGGGCCCACCCAAAATGAGGCGCAGAGGACAAGGAACTTGTGAAGAACTCACCTAAGGAAGAAAGAAGCCAGACCTGGGGCCCTGGCCCTGTAGTATTGGCTTTGTTGAATGACCCAGAATGTGGGAGGCTTACATGGCATACCTAGAGAGCTGGAGAAAGTAGGAATAGTAGATGTGTTATAAACAAACACTAATGGCACCCACTTACCCTACGAAATAGGGCATAAGCCATGACAGCAGCCACTGTGCCTAGAGAGGGTGGCCTGAATGGTGCAGCAGTGGCAGCCACTTTGAGTGCACACCTAGACTGTGTTTGGTAACATCTTCAGGTTGTGGAAAAGCTTGAAGGCCACACTGACCCTCAGAAAGGGACATGATGGCAACTTAATGTAAGACCCTTAGCCTGGATGGGAATGATGCTGCCCACCATGGTTTAAAAAATATGTCCCCACTTTTTTTTTATATCCCTCCCTTAAAGAAGTGGAGCCCAGGATAGGAGGGGTATGAATATGATCAAAATGTTGGGTTGTCAGAAGAGTCACCACACATTTTTGCAACAGATAGTGCTAGTCCATTTTTGGATGTACTTGAGTCAGTTGTCTCTGTTACCACTATTCTATTCAACAGCTGATAGTTCTAGCATCATTCTAAAAAAATTGAGCAATTTGGTTGAGTTTTGGAGATTTTACAAGAAGTTGAAGATGGAAAACCACATTGTGCGTTTTTGCCAGATTTTACTGTTTCACTTCTGTAAAGGGAAGACCGCTCATCAAACTTGTGACAAGTTGTGCACAGTTTGAAGTGAAAATGCTCCACAAGACCATCAGTGCCAACAATGATCATGAAATTCTGTGCTGGTTTTTCTGATCTCAACAACACTCCTCAGTGAGGGATGACCATGGAGGTTGAGGAGGGCAAAATAAAGGTATTGATCAAGTCAAACCCACATTACCTGACACAAGAGATTGCAGAAACATTGAACATTATCATTCCAGCATCCACCATGACCTGAAGAAGCTAGGATGTGTAAGCAAGTTTGATGTTTAGGTTCCTGATGAACTGAAAGAAGTTCACCTGACAGTGTGTCTATGCTCATTAAATGTGAGGAAAATGATCCTTTCTTGAAGTGACTGATAACTGAGGATAAGAAGTGTATCGTTCACAACAATGTGGTGTGCAAACCGTCTTGGTCCTGATGTGATGATATGTCTCAAATGACATTGAAAATAGACATTCATCAGAGGAAGGTCATGCTCTCTGTGTGGTGGGATTTTACAGGTGCTCTGTTTCTCAAGCTCCTACTCAAGAACTAAACAATCATTTTGAATGTGTACAGTCAGTAATTGGACAGTTTGAATGAATCCATCATCCAGAAATATCTAGTTTGGTAATTTTCAAGGAGTTATGTTCCTTCATGACAGTGCGAGAAGTTTGATCAACCATCAGAATGCAGAAGTCTGAGCAAACATCAGGACTTACTGGAACTTGGATGGAATGTGTTGCCACACCCACCATATGTGCCCGACCTTGCACTGTCAGGCTTCCTTGTGGTTTGGATCTAGAGTGTCCCCCAAAAGCCTCATATACTTATGAATACTACATACTGTTGGGAGATGGGGCCTGGCTGAAGGCGGCAGATACTTAGGGCTTTACCTAGAGGGGTGAGTGCTGGTTCTACCCTTCCTCCCAGACATGGCCGTGTTCTGCCATGCCATGAGGAGCTCTATTTCCAGTTCCAGCTCTGGCCCCACCATGTGATTCCATCATTTTCCAGCCGTTCACCTGGGAATGGACTGTGACCTTCTGAAACAATGAGCTAAAATAAACTTTTCCTCCCCTATTTTGTGTGTTTTGGGTATTCTATCACAGCAATGAAAAAGTAACTAAGACAGATTTCTACTTGTTTCGCTCTCTTCAAAACTCCTTGCATGGTATAATGTTGAATTCACATGAGGCTGTAAATCAGCACCTTGCTCAGATTTTTACGGATAAAGATCCTTCTATGAATGAGGAATTATGAAGCCCACTGAAAGATGGCAAAAGGTTATGGAACAAAACGGGCAATATATCATTGACTGATTTTTGTTCTTTATATGAATAAATGACCTTTGAAAAACACAGGAAAATATGTCATGGCTTTCCCAACAACTCAATATACTATACACTGAAACTCCTCCAAAAATACATGAAACTTGGGGAAGGGAGGTGTGAGGAGTTGACAGGGGGTTGATTAAACTATGTCACATGCATATAAAAATATGCCAAAATGAAACCCATTAATATGTATAATGAATATGTACTAATAAAAAATGTAGAGGAAAAGGATATTTGCTCAGGTCCCCTTCTTGGCTTCCTGGAGAGGAAGTTTCTTTTTTTCTCTTTTCTCTCTCAGATGGTGACCTGCGGGGTTCCCTCTCATTTTCTCAGCCAACAACCTTTCTTTCGGTTTTGTTTTATTCAATAAATGGCTGCTTGCTTTTTTAAAACGTGGAGGAAAAAAGTGAGATGGAATTTTTTTTAAAAAAGGGGTGAACCTTACTGAGGCAGGAGGATCATAAGCTCAAGCCCATCCTGGGCAAATTAATGACGTAGTCATACTCCATCTAAAGTAAAATATTTTTTAAAAAAAAGGCTGGGGGTGAGGTGTTGGCATCATAGCTCAGTGATCTGCCCAGGTAGCGCTAGGCCTGGTGGCGCATACCTGTGATCCTAGCACTCAGGCAGCCAAGGCAGGAGGATCGCCATGAGTTTGAAGCTAGCCTGGCCTCCGTAGTGAGTTCAGGGCCAGCCTGGATTACACAGACCCTGTCTCAGACAGAGAGAAAAACAGGCAAAGAGAGAGAGAGAAAGAAAGAGAGAAAGAGAAAGAGAGGGAGAGAGGAAGATGTAGCTTAGTGTGAGGGTGTCAGAGTGCTAGGTTCAATCCCCAGTACCACATACACACACAAATAAGAGGTGAACCATAATTCCTCTCACCTCAAATACGAGCTAGAAACAGTGACTGGCTTCTAATGAACAGAGAAAAGATGGAGCAATGCAAACTCCGAGACTATACAAGGGCAGTCAGTAAGGCTGAGGCAGATGGATTGTAAGATGAGCCCAACCTGAACAACTCAGCAACAAAGCAAGACCCTCTCAAAATACAAAAGGGACGGTGATACAGCTCAGGGCAAAGGGTCTGGGTTCAATCCCTCCTACCAAAAGAGAGAAAGTGAGAGAGACAGAGAGAGATTTTACAAAGACTGTTGTGGCTTTCTGCTCATTCCCTCTCTTGCTCTTGGATCTCTCAGTTGGGGAAGTTAGATTCTATGTCACGCAGAGGCAGGCTGGCAAAGAACTGGAGCCTCCAGCCAGCAGCCACATGTGGACACCAGCTTGGAGGTGGCTTCCCAGTTGAGCCTCTGGAGAGCAGCAACCCTAGCCAACCTCCGGAAAGACCCTGAGCCAGAACAACCCATTGAAGCTGCTCCTGAATTCCTGACCGATGGGAACTATGAGACAGTAAATATTTTAAGCTAGTATGTTTTGGAGGACAGCCTGTTACAGAGCAACAGATAACTGACATGCCTCAACGTATTTGTTAGGACGTCCTGAGTGGGCACACGCCTCAAGGACATTCAGCCTGGTCAGCTCCTTGCCACTCTGAAGTGTCAGCAGACCCCTCCTCAGAGGATCAGTGCATGGACTGTGAGCTGTGCCCACCCAATGGCAAGTCCTCACTCAGGTTCCTTTCCTCTCCCCACAGTAGGCGTCCTGAGTTTGCCCATCATGTTGAGAGAAGCTCTGCTCTCTTCTTTTATACAAAAGATGAAATAAGTTTGAACGTAGTTTCATCAAGGTCCCGTGGCAATGCTGTGTGCTTGTGCACACCTTCCAGGGGCACAGCTAAAATGGCTGAGTTATGTATGAATCAGCTCATTTCGCTTTGCACATACAATCATCAATGGCTTCATCTTATCCTTGCAGTACAAATCATCACAAGTTACTATGGCTACAAGACCCATGGGCTCTGCCCCTCCCCCACCGCGCAACCTCTTGCCTCCCCCAGCTTCAGTCCCTCAGACATGGCAGACCACACTGTCGCTCCCACCCAGAGCATTCTCCCATGGGACCATCTTATCCTTCGAATCCCCTCTCAGTTTGGCCTCCTGAGAGCCCCCCACTACCTTTCGATCTTTTTATCACCAGCTAAAATGCCCCATCTGTGTAATTTCTACCAGAAACCCACACTGGCAGGAAGACTTTATAGGAATAAAGATTTATGTGTTTGCTCCAGGGGCTGGAAAGGTGCACAGGAGACACTAGGCACACAGCAGACACCAGGAGAATGTTTAGGGCTGAAGAACTTTTGGGGTGTCACTCCAGTTCCTTTTGGAAGCACTGGAGGCAGCTTTCTTCGTGAAGAACCTTCTGCAAAGTCCTCCCATAAGGGAAGTAAATGACCTTTCACGCTCCTTACAGTGGGATCATCTTAATGCAGGAACTTTCCTGTAGGGATGTGGGAACAGCGGTATCTGAGGGGAGGTAAATCTTTCTCTGATACAGTTCCAGGTGACAAGCGTGACTGGGAACACCTTGATTTCTTATCTTGGGTGGGTTTTGTGCAGGAACCGCCAGGCCAGCTGTGCCTCTGCAGAGAGGGAGGGCCCCAAGGCTGCACAGCCACGTGAGGCAAACTCCCTCCTCCTCTCCAGGGTGCACACAGATCTGGAGCCAGTCCCAGGAGCGCAGGACATCTGGGGCCAGCCAGGCTGGAAGGAGACACACTGGGGGTGACTCTGGCCTATGGGAGCAGATGGGGCATAAACTCCAAGTGGACTCAGCTTAAGGAAAGGAGCGGACCAACTGGAGGATCTCAGGACAAGGTAGAGAGTAGCAGGGAGACCCTGGGGCCTTGCTGCCTGAGACTGCAGCTTTTAATGCCAGTGCTGGTTGGTGTGGCACCAAGACCCTGCCTCTTCCCACTACCTTTCTCCTTGCCCCAGTGTGGGCTTCAGCATCCCACAGTTTTTCTCCCCAGAAGACCCCAACCCCAAAGTACCACCCTAACTTCTTGAGGTGAGCCCACTGTGCCTTCTTAGGGTTAGCTTTCTCCAGTGCAGACAGGCCCCTGTTCCTTAATCCCCACAGAACACTCATTCCCTTCCAGAGCCTGACAATCCCAACGCCTGCCCACAGCCAGCGATTCCACAGAGAGTGAATTCCACCAGAGGCTCAAGCCCAGAATGATTTCCACTCACTATTTAGCATTGTCATCTAATTAAACTGTGTCTGGGAGGACGAGCAAGTGGATGAGCAGACTAAGGACTCCTACCCTGTTACAGAGCCCAGAACCGCTTCCTGCCTCTGCCCCCCTGGAGAAGGTGCACTGTTCTGTGGCATGGAGAAATGCTGGGTTCTGTGAGGATGCTGGCACTGCAGGGTCCTCCCCCTAGTAGCAAAGATGGCTTTGAGGGATGGTGGGGCAGGAGATTCTTCTGAGAGTAGGAGGAGCAAGACCACAAGGCCCAGCCTGATGCACCAGCTGGTGCGGTATAAAGTGCCCAGGCCAGTCTTGGTGGCTAAGAGGGATTTCATTTGTTTGTTTTTGTTTTTGAGACAGAGTCTCCCTAAGTTGCTTTGGCTGGGCTCACACTTGTAATCCTCCTGCCTCAGCCTCCCAAGGGCTGGGGTGGCAGGCCTGCACCACCACTGGGTACTGAGAAGGTTTTGACAAAGATGGCTCCTCCCCCTCTGCTCACCTTTTTGAGCACCTGTCTTGACACATGGGTGATATTGGTACCTCTGAAGCAGAGCAGGCATCACCATGAAGCAAACAACCTGCTAGCAGGTTTGCCTCTTCATTTTGTTTGACTGGTACCATCAGGATGTTTTCCCCTGTGGAAATACATCATCTTTTCCAAGCGGCTGGAAAGGTGGTCACAGAAGCAGTAAAAGGGATTTAATTAAAGAGCATAGGCTGAAGAAAAACATTGCGCTGCTCCCTCTTTTCCTTATTCTCATGTAAGGGTAGCAGGTTAGCTCTTCCCTTATTCAATGCTTCAGCTGCCAAGATGGGAAGGATTTGGCCCAACTGCTTCCAGGCCGCACTCCCAGCAGTGGGAGGCAGTTCTTGCAGCCCTGGTGCTCTGAGCCTTACCTCCCTGTCCTGGAGTGATGCCCGGCTGGCTCTGTGCCTGTCTTGTACTGTCTTGGAGTGGCACGTGGCCTTGGTGCACCAGGTCTAATAGTCACACAGAAAATCACTACACCACCTGCACTCCTACATATACGCCTGGAGATGTGGCTGCCTAAGCTGGGATAGAGAAAAGACCCGGAGAAAGCCGGTCCACAGAACTAGGCAAACCTACCCTGGTGTGATGTGCAGTGCTGCAGGCCAGAACTCAGGCCACATGCTCTAGGGGAGGACTTAACTGGTGTGTTCTACCTGCATGTGTGCGTGCATGTGTGCGTGCATGTGTGTGTGCGTGAGATGTTGGGGATTGAATCCCAAGTCTCTGCACTGAGCTACATCCTCAGCCCTGTTTTTCTTTGGGACAGGATCTCTCTAGGTTGCTAAGTTGTCCAGGCTGGGCTCTGCTTGGAATCCTCCTGTTTCAATCTTTCAGAGTGTTGGGATTGCACGTGTGTTATCACCATGTTAGGTGCTTTTCTAATCTTGAACAGACTCTTACCTTTCCATCAGTGAGAAAATATATATGTTGATGCACTTGTTTAATGAGGAAACATTTGGTAAGTGATTTTTAAGTACTGAAGAGCAATCTGAAACCTGCTCCTTAAAGGAAAAACCTGAGATGGGAGGGAAATTCCAGCAAAGTCAGAAAGTGTTGTCAGTCTGGCAAAAAAGGCTGTGGAAGGCCTATCTTTCTATATACTGGATGCCTGGGTCCCCTCTCCCCTTCTGGGGAGAGGGCAATGCAAGGGAACTGAAAATAGAACCATCAGCAAAAAACCAAAGGTGGCAAGGCCATTGCAGCCAGGCAGGAGATGGCAGCCAATGCAGTCAGTTGGAAGATGGTGGCCATCTCCAGCCGGGCCAGAAACGGTAGCATCACTCATCTACAGGAAAATGTAGGGAAATCCACAGGAAGTGATCACTTCTCAGGCACAAGGATAGACGTAATCAGAGGCATGGAGAGTGAGAGGTGTTGGCAAGTCTATGAAGTAATTGGAACCTTTGTACTCGTCTGGTGAGAGTGTAGAATGGGGCAGAAGGGGGCAGCCATTGGGTGAATATTAGGAGGTTCCTCACAAGTTTAAACATCATTTCCATGTCGCCCATCCATTACATTCCTAAGTGTATACACAAAATGAATGCCCGCAGGCACACTAAAGCTAGTACACGAATGTCACAGCAGTGTTATTTGTGATCATTTAGATGGGAAACAACCCAATGTCCATAAACTGGTGAATGGACAAACAAAACGTGGGATATCTGTGCACTGGAATATTCTTCTTTCATAAGAAGTATTGATTTAGGTTACAACATGAATGAATCCTGAAAACACTGTGCTTGATGAAAGAAGCCAGTCAACAAGGACCCCACGCTGTGGGGTCCATCTCCATGCAACGTTCAGAACAGGCTGATCCAGAGGAGAAAGTAGCTAAGCTATGGTCCAGCACTGGGGAGGGGAGAGGAAGGACTAGGAAAATGATAAGAATGTGGTATTTCTCTCAGGAGTAATAAAAACACCCTGAGCTTGATTACAGTGAGGTTACCTAGCTCTGACCATGGAAAACACATTGAATTGTATATATTTTATATGGTAGAAATACAGGATATACAAATGATATCTCAATAAAGCTATTTAAATAAAAAGGATGTTGGTGACCAGTGAGTCCCTTCTTTACAACATCTGTAGTAGGGTCTCCTGTAATCTCTCCAGCCATTGGTGCAATGCCTGGCAAGGCGGGGTAATGATAAAGTCATTTCTCATCATAAATTCATTAAGAAAGGGGTATAGATTTGACTGTGAGGCAACCACAGAATGTGAGGACTAGAAAATAAAATATAACCCGCAACATTCAGAATGGAAAAGAATTAATTCATACTGAATGATTATAACAATTTGCAGTAATGTAAGGGGCAGTTTAAAAAGAAACTGCCGAAGAGCAGAAATTGAACCAATAATTAATTACCTTTCAAAACAGAAAATACAACATTCAGACAGGTTCACTTCTTCTTTAGAAGAAATTACAACCAGTTCTCTGAAATCTCTTTCATAAAACTGAAGCAGAGAGAATTATTTCCTAAGTCACTCGGCAAGGCTAACATTACTCCAAAACTAAAACTACTTATAACATGTAAGAAAACTACAGAACAAGATCTCTTAGAATACAGATGCAACCAGGCCTGGTGGTGCAGGCCTGTAATCCAGCACTCTGGGAGACTGAAGCAGGATGATCACAAATTTGAGCCCAACTTAGAAAGGCCCTGCCTCAAAATAAAAAGTAAAAGAAGGCTGGGAATGTAGCAAAGTGAGAAAGCTCTGGTTTGATCCCCAGTACTCAAGGTGGAGAGGCGGGAAGACAGAAAGAAAGAAAAAGAAAATGAGAAAAACAGAAAGAAAGAAAAAAGGATATAGATGCAAAAGTCCTCAACAGAATATTAGCAAATCACATCCAACATTGCAGAAACATAAATGTGTAACTCTACAAATTGGGATTTATGCTAATTAGGCAAGGCTCATTCTACATTTACAAATTAATTAATATAATCCATCACATCAGCAGGCTAAAAAAAATCATACAACTATATTGATAGATGCAGAAAAAGCATCTGAAAACAATCCAACACCTACTCATGATGACAAATCTCAGAAAACTAGGAATAACATCAGTTAGACAAGGAACATCTGCAGACAGCACCACCACCCACTACAGTTAGTGCCACACTTACTGGTGAGAAGCTAGCGGTGTCCCTCGAAGGCCAGGAGCAAATCAAGAACATTCCCTCTCATCACTAGATACTGGAAGTCTTACCTAACACGATAGAAGACAAGAAAGAAAGTAAAATATACAAATCATCATAAAGGAAGAAATAAAACTGTTTTTTTAGATGGCATGAATATTTACATATGGAATCCAAGGGAATCAATGAAAACCTGAAAACGTCAAGTGATCACAGCGAGGTTGAAAGACACAAAGGCTAATTGCTTTCCTCCGTATCATCCATCTAGGAATAAATGAAATTTGAAATTGAAAACACAATACTCTTTATATTTGCAGCTTCCAAAAATGGGATAGGTATAAATTTAACAAAATATGTACCAAGTCACTATGAGAAACAAAACTAATAAAAAAACCCCCAATAGGTCAACAGAGGTCCATTCCATGTTGGTAGACAGGACCGTTACTGTCCAGATGTCAGCTCTTCCAGATGTGATCTATAGATTCAATGTGACCCCAATCAAAATCCCTGCAAGTTTCTCTGTGGACATCAACAAACTGATTACGTGGTTTTCGTGGAGAGGAAGAAGACCACGAACAAGTAGTACAATATTCGAGGAGAAGCAAAAGCTGAAGACTGATGCTACCTGGCTTCGAGACCACTTAGAACGCGGTCAACACGCTGCAGTGTTGGTGAGCTGCAAACAGAAGAGTGAGTGGGAACAGAGCCCAGGAACAGAGGCACATAAATATTGCCATTGGCTTCCGTGGGGAAAAGGCACGCTCTGACAGATGGCACTGGAACAACTGGCAAGCCACGTGCAAAAAAGAATGAGCCTCACTGTCACGCCCTTCCCAAAATTTACCTCAAAATTGATCACAAACCTAGGTGTGGAATGGGAAACTATAAAACTCCCGGAGACAACAGAAAAAAATTAGATGGTTTTAGGCATGGCAAAGACTTTTAGTATAAAGAATAAGGCCACCATCCATTAAAGAAGTAATTGGTAATCTGATTTCCATTAAAATTCAATATGTCTCTCTGTGAGAATTAAAGGACAAGCCATGGACTGGGAAAACGTATTGTAAAAAAAATTTTTTTAAGTATACATCAGATGAAAGACTATTACCCGAAATACATAATTTTTAAAAGTCAACAATAAGAAAATGAACAGCTGGAATTTGAAATGGACAAAAAAGAGTCTAGCATAGTGTTACAGGCCTATAATTTGGGAGGCTGAGGCAGAAGGATTATAAGTTCGAGCCCAACCAGGGCAACTTGGCAAAATCTTGTCTCAAAAAAAGAGGGGGTGGCTGGAGGGATAGCTCACCAGTTAAAGTGCAGCGCAAGGCCCTGGGTTTGATTCCCCAATACCACATAAATCTGGTATGATGGCAAATGCCTGTGATCCCAGCACTTTGGAGGCTGAGACAGGAAGATTGCCTGAGGCCAGCCTAGGGTACAGAGACAGTTTACAACCTAGACTACAGAGCAAGGTCCTGTCTCAAAATAAATAAATAAATAAACTAACAAATAAATAATGAAATAAAATAAGACCTGAGGGTGTAGCTCAGTGCAGTAGCCTTGAGTTTAATCCCTTATACAGCAAAAAACTTAAACAGACCCTTTCCCAAAGATATGAAGAAGACAAATAAGCATTTTAAAAGCCTCTTCATATCATGTATCACTAGAGAAACACAAATGAAAGCGACACACTGGTACGTACCTTTAGGGCGGCTAAATCCAAACCACTGACACCACCGAAGGCTGGAGAGCTGGGAAGCGAAGGGAGCACGCAGCCGCTGCCGGTGGCAGGGCAGGAGGGGCAGAGCTGCTTTAAAACACGCTTTGGCGATTTACAAAACAGAATGGATACGTTCAGCACAATCCAGCCATCATCCTGCTTCTCGGGATGCGGTGTGCTTGGCCCACCCGCCCTGCCTCTCGTGGATGCATACCACGCCGCTTGGTCCAGACATCTTGCTTTTTGGGACATCCTCAGATGAGACGAAAAGTTATGTCCACACAAAAAACAGCACATGTGCCTTTGTAGCCAACCTGGAAGCAGCCAAGATACCATTCAGTGCATGGCCGGACAAATAAACTGTGGTACGTGCAGACCGCAGGAGTACGTGCAGACCGCAGGAGTACGTGCAGACCGCAGGATGTGATTCAGTGCTAAACAGGAGTGCGCCATCGAGCCACAAAAAGACATTGAGAAACTTTAACTGCAGGTCACCGAGTGAAAGAATCAATCTGAAAAGGCTACCTGCTAATTCCAGCACTAAAACATTCTGAAACAGGTAGCGAAGGACCTGGGGTTGTCAAGGGGTCAGGGAGCAGAAGGGGCAAATAGGCCAAACCGAGGATTTTCAGGGCAGTGAAACTGCTCTAGATGTGGCGGTGTTAGTAGGTCCATGCCATCATCATTGTCTGAGCTCACAGAACCCAACACCACGGTGAGCCCTAGGTAGCCCTAGGTAGCCCTAGGTAGCCCGGGTGCTAATGATGTGCCAACACCTGGTCACCGACTGACAAGAGCACCGCTCTGGGGTAAGACGCCGACAGGGCACTGGGCATAATGAGGGGTGGGCACATGAGAGTGCTCTGTACTTTTGCTCAATTTTGCTGTAAATATAAAATAAATCAACAATCAACAAAAATAAAATTTTAGGCTCTGCTGTCTTTTCAAGCCTACACATAGTGACCTGCCCCTACCATGTTCTCTTGGAGTTTTGCGTGTGCTACTGGGGATTGAACGCAAAGACTTCATGCTGAACTATATATATCCTCTGCTTTTCTTTTTTTTTTTTTTTTTTTTTTGGTGGTGGGGCGGGGGGGACAGCAGGATCTTACTCTGTACACTCTGCTGTCCAGGCTGGTCCTGAACTCATTATGTAGTTCAGGCTGGCTTAGAACTCATACCAATCCTCATGCCTCTGCTTTCCAAGTGCTGGAATTTCCCACAGGTACCGTCATGCTCTGCTAGTAGGTGACTCGGAGGGACTAAAACCCAGGTCCTCGCGCTTGCTTGGTTAGCATGCTAATCACTGAGCTACACCTCTAGCCTCAGCTCTGTGGGTTTTTTTTTTTTTAATTTTGAGACAAGATCTTGAAAAGTGTCCAAATGAGACTCAAATTTGTAGTCCTCCTCCTCAGCCTCCCTCCCTGGGATTACAGACATGTCTGGCTTGTACGGACTCTCATTACCATACACTCTGCATCCTCATCTCTGGCTTGTGGAGGAGCTAAACGCAAAGGTGACTTCTCCGGGATGATCTAAGTTACTTCAGGACAGAGACCTCTTATTTGTTTATCATCAACATTTTATGTCTCTATACTGGTAACTCACACAGTGGACATTTAAAATTGGCCTTTTAAAAAAGAGGGAGGTGGCTGCTGCTACTTCTAATAATGGTGGTCAAGGTAAATTGTACCAACCTGCCTGATGAAGCCAAAAAGCCTGGACAAAATACAGCACATAGCAAAGGTGTCAGCAAGACAGTGAGGAGCAGTGCGCTGCCATCCAAGCGGGGATCTGGGAAGGTGGGCCCAGTGCTGCAGCCGCTTCTGTCTGGAGGCTGTTTGCTGATCTGAAGAGACAGCTGAGAAGCTGGGCTGCATGTTTTACAACTCCATAGAGCTATGGGGGAAGAGCCGGAATCTAGGGCCTGCCAACTCCTAGAGGGTCCCGTAAACCATTCCCTGATTTGGGCTCTGATTTCAAAGAGCAACACCTCAGGAGAAAGAGTGGCCTGGAAGGAACGCAGCTGTCACACGACTGCTGCCCAGCTGTGAGCCATCAGGTGGCCCAGAAAATACTCAGCTCGAAGATGGGGCAAAGGAAGTCCCAGATGGCCGGTGTCTCCAGGCACCTGGCAAAAAGGAAGTGAAATCCTCACTGGCATCAAGAGAGCGTCACCCCAGGCCCTATTTCTTTCTACAAATAAGTTTTTGCATACATCGTCCATCACAGAGAGCATCCAGCTTGTGAGGGGCTTGGCATTGAGAATGGGAACCAACAGGAGCGACAGATGACAGAAAGAGTTCAGGGGCCCTCAAATCAGAGAGTCATATACAGGTGAGATGACAACTCTGCAAATACCATACAAGAAGACAGAAACCATGCTTGGATATTTCATCAGAAAAATAGAAATCATATTTTTAAAAAGCTATGAAAAATTTTCATGAGAATCAAATTGGCACTTTAGTTCTCAACAAAAAAATTAAAATAGCATGATCAATATTAAAAAGTCAATGGAAAAGTTTACTAGGATATTAGACCTAGCTGAAGAGTGAGATGGTGAAATGAATTTTAGGTGCACTCCATGAGAATTTGCACAGCATCTGTAGAAGATGGCTCATTCTCTCCCATCCCCAAAGGGAGCTTCTTTGACAGTGTGTGACAATGTTTGGATCTAAAATATCCCTACGCAGCTTCCTATGCTCAGAGGTAGAGCTCTGGGGAGGTGACTGGCTCATGAGGGTGTTAACTCCTCCACGGGCTAATCCCACTGGGTGGGCTCATACCTGAAGGGGCTTTTGGGAAGTAGGGCCTGGTTGGAAGAGGTGGTACCAGAGGGTGTGATCTGGAAGAGTATTTTTTGCCCCCTGCCAATTTCTCTGTTCCTGCTTTTTCTTCCCAGTTGCCAAGAGGTGAGTGGCTTTCCCCTTGGGAAAATGTCATGAATACTCAGAAGCCATAGTGTTTCTTCCTCACAGCACAGCAACTATGGACTGAACCCGTGAGCCGTGAGAGTCTCTTATTTTTCCCTCAGCAACCAAAATCTGACTAATACAGTATGTTTTCACTTCAGTTGCATATACTATAAACATAAATTTCATTGACATGCTAATTTAAAACTTGTTTTTGACCGTGATGTCCTTGAGAAAACTTTTTTTAAAAAAGAATATGTTTATACTTAAAGAGGAATTCATGGGAAAAATAAACAGTTTGCATTTGAGAGAAAGAGTAGGAATAAATTTAAAAAGAATCTGTCGTGGTTTGGATCTGGAGTGTCCCCTTAAAGCCTTGTGTACCTGTGAACACTTTATATTGTCAGAAGGCACAGCCTGTTTAGAAGGGGCAGGTGCTTCAGGCTTGACCTGGAGGGGCATGTGCTGTGTGCCCCCTTTCTCCTGGTCTTGTCTCTGTTCTGTCATGCTGCCTCAAGGGTCTCTGTCACTGGAGCACTGGCTCCAGCTCTGGCTCTAGCTGTGGCCCCACAATGTGATTCCACCATTTTCCATCTGCCCACTTGTGAATGGACTATGACTTTTTGAAACTGAGTTACAGTATATCTTTCTTCCCTAAAATTGTGAATGTTGGGTATTGAGTCACAATGACGATAAAGTACCTAAGATAGCTGCTAATACTTATAGTTTACATAACCTCCAACCCCTACAACCCTAACCCACTGTGCTACCTCTGAGCGTGGAGCAATAGTCTTATCTTTTTTTTAAGACCCTGAAAGGTGTTTTCCAGACCATGAGGAGACTGCACGCTCATATTGTTTAGAAGAGGGGAGCACTGCCAGGAGAGGTCACCGATGCAGCCGGTGAGAGTCAACAGCGGCCAAGGGAGAAGGCTAATGAGTGCTTAATGCAGACTGGGTCACGTATGCTGCCTGCTAGGCCCCTTCTGCCCACTGGCTCGCCAGGTCACACACAGGCATGTGTGGCCCACAGCTTCTCTCAGTATTGCCTAACTTTGATGTAAATACTGAGCCTAAGCCTTCATGGTCAACCTTGAGTTAATATTCAGAATGAAACAATCTGGGATAAAGCATGAAGAGTCAACTCAATGAAAACGATGAGTCATAAAATATCGAGGGAAGAGCTAAGACAAATTATACATTAAGACTACTCTCTCTAATATGCTTAAATGGAGTCTCAGAAGGACAGGAGGAAAGAATGAAGCAGGGGTCGTAGATAGGCACAAGTTGTGCCATTTTATATGGGGGGCAGGAGCACCTGTGGTGTCCCTCACTGACACTGAGGAATGAGTGTATATATATATATATATATATATATATATATATATATATTCTCAAAAAAATGCAACATGACTTGTGGAATAAGGTGATGACAGAGCTTTATCTGTAGCCCTTCCTGCACATTTTAGAAAAGATGAGAGGCTGAACTATAGTGAACTGAGAGTTCACTTTAAGATGTTAGGAACAAAGCACCAAGCAAACCCAATGAAAACAGATGAGAGGACATAATTTAAAAGTGAAAATAAATAGAAAGGAAAATGCACAAGAGACAAAGGCCTTCGTGGGCAAATGACTGATCGAACTGGGTGGCCCCCAGGGAGACTGATGAGAAGAAGAAGAGGCACAAATAACAGAGAAACAAAAAAGATACTTTACCTTTTCATGACTGTGAACTTGACTCGCTAAAAACTAGTCTAATGGATACAAGAAGAGATAGAAAGTTTTAGCCTTATTGGTGTTGAATAAATTAAATCTATGATTTACAAATGCCCTATGATGTGTGTTCAACGCATGGGGTGTATTTTAAGGCACATTAATGCCAATGTGTCTTTTACTGAATTTAACTTTTTAAAAATTAAAAAAAAATATCCTAAGATGAAAACTCAAGACTCATTACCTCAACAAGGACTGGACCAAACACTGAGGGGGGGAAATATTGCTTATACTTCTTGTAGAAAGTAGAAAAATAATCACCAACTAGTGTTTTAGGCTACTGTGATTTTTTTTTTTTTTTTTTTTTTTTTTTTTTTTTTTTTTTTTTTTTTTTTTTTTTTTTGCTAGCACTGGGTACTGAAGCCAGAGAGTACTTAGCTACATTCCCAGCCTTCTCAGCTTTGTTTTTTGCCCAGGAGGGCTTTAAAATTATAAGATCATCCTGCCTCAGCCTTTGAGTAGCTGAGATTACAGGCATATACCACCATGCCAGGCTTTTGTATAACTTTTACACTAGTGCTCAAGAAGAACAGTATGAGAGAAAGAAAATATTGATTAATGTCATTTATGAGTGTAAGCACAAAGGTCCTGGCTGAAATGAATGCAAGTCAAATCTAGTTCTATACCAAAGGACAATACAAAAAAATTAACAATTAAGAAAGTACTGGGGAAGTAGCTCAATCCCTAGTACCATTTTAAAAAAAGGAAAGAAAGAACTTGACAAACTGATTCTAAAAATGGAAACAGTTCAGAAGTCATTCAACAGTGGTATGGGTAAATAAACTGTGGTCTATTTAGAGGGCAAATGAAAATGAATGAGCAACGGGCAACGACTTGAACAGCTTTCGCGAGGCAGCCAGGCACACTCTGACACACAGATGCAGCCCGCGGGAAATAGGAAGGCATGTGTTGGTGGTGAAATTGTAAGTATAAGCAAGGAAAGGATTAAATAAAAGTGAGGATTTGGGGGAAGAGAAGATTTGCGATGGGAAGAGGCAGACGGTGGGTTCTGGAGCGTCGGCACTGTTCCATTTCTTGACTGGGTAAGTGATTATGCAAGCGCTTGCTTTGTGCCCAACCACCTTGTGCGTTTTTCTATATGTCTATCCTATTTCACAAGGGGTTTTTTTTTTTTTTGAGGGGGATGTATGTGCAATGCTGAGGGTGAAGCCCCGGACTCCGTTCATGCTAGGCAAGTCTGCCACGGGACACCTCCTGTGTAAACTAATAAAACTGCATTCTAGAGCAACCCTGTAGCCTCTATAGGCTTGTGTGGTCTGACTCAATGTGCACATTTGGTGGTCTGATAAAAATGATTGAGACTGACAACCACCAGACCCTGCGACCAACATTACCCATCAAATGTACTGACTAACAGACCAAGGGACCACTAGGCAGCTGGCATTATGCCATCTCATCAGCCCTGCCTGGCTTTTACACAGAGCACACTGGGATGGGGCTGAATCTTGGGCTTGGCAATGATCTCTGTGGGAAGGACCCCTCCGCCCTTTCGTTTTATTTAAGGGAAAATATAAGGGATCTAGTAAGGACATTATGAACAAGAAACTGCAGATCAGTACCTCTCATGAACACACAGACAAAAATCCTCAATAGAATGACAGTAAGTAAAATCTAGCAATGTTTAAAGAAGACCATGACCGTGTTAAATTTAGCCCAGGAATACAAAGTTAGTTCAGCAGGTGAAAATCAATGTAGGGCTGGGCAGGCCAGATTCAAAACAGAGCATCACCCAGCAGCAGGTACTTGCCTAGCAAGTACAGGGCCCTGAGCTCAATTCCCCAGCACCACATAAACTGGGTGTAGTGGCACATGCCTGTAATCCCAGAACTCAGGAAGCTGAGGCAGAGAGATTGCCATGAATTTGAGGCCCATCTGGGCCATATGGCGAGTTAAATGCCAGCCTGGACTACAGAGCAAGACCCTGTCTCAAAAATCAATAAACAAATTTAAAAAAGAAAAAAAGTCAATGTAATCTGCTACAATAGAGCAAAAGAAAAACATATCATCTCAGTAAATGTAGAGAAAGCATTTGACAAAATTCATTGTACAATCTATCAGAAAAACTCTCAGAAAATTAAGAACAAAAGGGACTTTTTCAATATGATATGGCGCATCTAAGAAAGAAATCAACAGACGCCATATGTCCTGGTAAACGAATGAATCTTTTCCTCCTTCAATTGGGACCGGGACTAGGACATTCACCTTTGCTGCTTCTATTCAACATTGTACGGGAGGCCCTCACCACAGCAATAGTGAGTGAAAAAGAAATAAAATGCATTCCAATTGGCATGGGAGGAAACTGCAAAGACAGTGCAGAAAGGGTGATAGCCGTGACCTGGTTCCCTCATAGCTATATCTAAGTGACATACTTAGACTAGGAAATATCAGTCAACAGATTTTTTTTTTTTTATTCCAAAGGTACCAAGACAACTGAAGTAGGAATAATTTTTGAACAAGTAGCACTGAGCCCACTGGAATCAGTGCATTTCACACACAAATCAATTCAAAGTGGTTAAGAGTTCTAAGCTGGCACTATAAAACTCCTGTAAGAAGACACAGAGACATTATGACTTTGGTGTAGCCAGAATTTTTTCTAGGACACAAGATTTGGGGTTGTAGGAAAGAATAAAAGAAAAATAAAGGATAAAATTGACTTAATCAAAATTTTAACCATCTGCTTTTCAAAAAACATTGTTAAAAAATGAAAAGGAAAGTCTTACACTGGGAGAAAAATCTCAAAACCATTGTGACAGAGGAATATATCCAGAATATATCAAAACCCTTTACAATTCTGTGGTAGAAGATTAAGAACTCTAATAGACAACACAAAAAAGAACAGGTATAGAGTTTCTTTTTCTGAGTGACAAAAATATTCATGAATTAGTTGTAAGTACCTAAGACTGTGACCAGACTGAAAACCATGGAGGTGTACAATTTAAGGAAGGAAATTTTATTGTGAAGAATATATCGATTTTAAAAAATCTCTAAAAAGGGAGAAAAGATTGAAAAAGACATTTCACAAAAGGAGATATATGAAGAGACAACATACACAGGAAATGATGCTCAAGGTCATTGATCCAGGAAACACCAAACAACAGTAAGAACCTCTCTGCACTCAGAGAGGCTGAACTTAAACAAACAAACAAGACAACAGCAAGTGTAGGCCGCGGTGTGGTGCAACCAGAAAGCCACACCCTGCCCATGGGAGTAAAATGTAACAACCATTTTGGAAAACAGCCTGGCAATGTCTCCTAATGTGGAAAACATACACCTCGTGTGACCAGCCATTCCACTAGGAAGCCTTTACCCGCAGAAGTGGAAACACATCCCACAGAAAGATCTGTACGTAAAAGGTCACAACTACATTCCTCTTAATAGTTCAAAACAGAAGACGACTCTCCTGTCCATCAGTGAGGGAACAGATAAACTGGGATACGTCCACACACCAGAGTTTTTCAGCAATCAAAGAACAACCCATGCACAAAACAGCAGGGTTGGTTCTTGCTGATATGATGCTGAACAAAGGAAACCAAACCCAAAGGGCTGGCCTGGAATAGTTCCGGTTATCCAGGGTTCTAGGACAGGTGACAGAAATCAGAACTGAGGCTCCTTGGATGGGGTTGAGTAGGAGAACTTCTGGAGTGACTAAAAGGGGAGAGGCAGCTTTGCACGAGTAACGCAAAGATCAGATCTGTTATCAGTGTTGCCATATTCCAGTCTTGAATAAGACACTTAAAATCTGAACGTGACTGGGTTATCCCCCCACATAAAAGGAGACACAGTCTTTTTTTGCTGTTGCTGTTGTGGCTGTTCTGCAGTGGGACTCAGGCACTGGTGTTTAAAAACAAACTAAAAGCAAAACACAGTAATTTTCAGATACAGCTCAGTGCTGAAAACTGCTGGTATTAACAATAGCTATTATTTCACCGTGTGTAAAATAACTCACTGAAACCTAACAATCCCAAAAGGAAAATTCTGTTGCTCTTCCCATTTTACAGATAAAATGACGCACAGCGAGTGTGTTTATGACCACACAGCTAGTGAGTGGTGGGGGTAGTATTTAGGGAATCCAGATAGTCGTTCTAAGAGTCTAGTGGAAGCTGACTGAGGTGGTACACACCTGCGATCCCAGCACTCTGGGAGGCTGAGACAGGAGGATTGCAAGTTCTAGCCCAGCATAGACAATTTAGTGACCTACAGAACCCTGATTTGAAATAAAAATTTAAAAAAGGGTCTAGAGATGTAGATCAATGTCAAGACTGTGCTCAACCCCCTTCTCCAAGTAGAAAGACCATGGGAATGCTGTGTGGCTGGGAGAGGAAAGAGCAAAATGTTAAATTGGAGCCAGCAGAGGAAGGGCCCAGGACTCCGCTGATCAGCCTGGCTGGGTATCAGCAACAGGGGTTCCCAACTCCCCGGTGTAACTGCTTGGGGCATTCTTGAAGCACAGAGTCCTGAAGTTTGCATCTGGGGCAGATCCCAGGGATCCACATATTCAGGGAGGCCAGCTTCTTAGAGTAAGGCCTGCATAGCCTCACGGGCTTCCCGAAGGGCCTCATGCTTGGTTCAGACTTCTGCTGTTGGCAGCTTGAAGTCCTTATGAACCTGTGTTTTGTACGTGATGGGACCACACGGCATGCTCAGCAGCCCTGAGATCTCTGCTCAGCATTGCTCTGCCCCTGTGCAGTCCCACATCCTGGTAGCCCAGGGCTGGCCAGGTCCCCCTCCCTGTCCACCAGTGACCGCTGTGGTTCCTGTCCTTTTCCCTCTGGCCCTGGTGGGGCCTGGTCATGAGGGTGGAGTCAGGTGTGCTGCTCCAGCATTGGAGGATGGTGGTGGCCACACCTGCAGCACTGCAGTGCAGGTGGCAGGGCCAACACAGTGGAGCTGGTGACCCTTGTGCCCACTCCAGGTACTGAGTGCATCTTGGACAGATAATTAAAAACTCCTGGGGTCAGCTGGCAGAAACCATAAGGAACAGAGAGCCTGTAGGAAGAAGAGATGTTGGCTCTGACTCCCACAAAGCTGCTGACGGCCAGGTGGGTATTAGCCTAGCCGCTGGTGGCAGGGAAGCCCTGTAGCCATAAGCCTGAGCTTTTACTCTCTCTACTGGATTCTAATTGGTGTTTGTTTCTCTGACCTGTTCAAAGACAAAAAACAAAACACAAATCACAAAGTTTCAGTTACATGCTCTTCCATTTGCGTTTACAACAGGCACTGAGTAACACAAGAATCAGTGGGGAAATTTATGTTGATAACCTATAACTTCATTTTTCTTTACTGAGAATAACATTATTAGTAAATAGCAGGTAAAAATAAAGATACCATGATGCTGGGATGGTGTCACAGGCCTGTAATCTCAGCACTCTGGGAGCCTGAAGCAGCAGGATCACAAGTTCAAGCTTAGCCGAGGCAATTTAGTGACTTAGTAAGACCCTATCTCAAAATAAAAATTTAAAAAGGGCTGGGGATGTAACTCAGTGTGAAGGTCCTGGGTTCAATCTCCAGTACTGTAAAAACAAGCCAACAAAAAACACTGCCATGATGCATCAAGGGAGAAAGACCAGGGGCCACGGAATAAAGGACACAGTTCATACGTGGATAGTGGATACCTTCCCTTTTGCTCCTGGCCCTTCCTTTCTATTTTATAGCCAGCTGGTTACAGGACTTTTTTTTTGTCAGGGAAATTACAGAAACTGTCAGAAAAGGGGGTTGCATAGAACTCTCAACCTTGAGTCCCGTTTTGCTGGGTACCTGAACTAATATCACTGCTGTAAGATACCTCAGCCTCTGCAGGCTCCCTGCTCCAGGAGTTTCCAGAAAGACCCTAAGCAAGACAGCACCTGAAGCACACTGCACTGTGGGACAGACTGGACAGAGCCTAGGCAGCAAGTGGCCTGGGGGTGCCAGTGGGCAGCACTCAGCATTTGGGAGGAGAACACAGCTGGGCCTGGAGGTGCAGAATAAAATACAGGATACCCCAGGAACTCTGAATTTTAGATCAACAGAAGATGAGTTTTTGGTATAAGTACGTTCCACCTCATGCGATATTTGAGATACAGCCGAAAGAAAATTATTGGTTAATCTTTAAAATTATTGGTTAATCTGTGATTTATTTGCAGGGGGATCAAAAATGCAGCGAATGTTTACTTTTTAAAATTGTAGCATAGTAAAGGACACATTATAACACACACACACACACACACACACACACACACACACACACACACACACCCTGGTGTGAACACAGTATCCCATTGTTGCCAATTTCTGAGGCAGTCCTGGAAGTCCTCTTTCTGGTTTTAGTTGCACTGTCATGTCCGCCTGTACTCCCCGCTTCAACTCAAAACGTTTATCTTGGGCAGGAGGAATGGCTCAGCAGTTAAAGCGCTTGCCTAGCAAGAACTTAGGCAAGCACTAAGTACCCGAGTTTGAGTCCCCGGCACCACAGAAGCCAGTCGGGGAGGCACACGCCTGTAATCCCAGCACTCTGGAGGCTGAGACAGGAAAATTGCTCGGCAAGGCACAAGGCCTGGGCTCCACAGTGAGTTCAGGACCAGCCTGGGTTATAGAGGGAGACCCTGTCTCACAAAAACAAACAAATAAATAAAATAAAATCTTACTTTTGGGGAAGAGCCAGCAGTAGCCATCGGTGGCAGATCCCGTGAATACGGTGACGAGGGCACACTTTCGTGTTAGGAGCCGGCCTTTCTGTCGGATGGCACTAGGCAACAGCACTCACTTTTTTTTTTTAATCACACACATGACAGAACTTTCCAGAGCTGCTTCAGAGGGTGGCAAAAACAAGAGGATAAGTGGGTTCGAAGGGAGAGTGTTTTCAAAGGAATTCATGGTAATGTGTCTTTTATTGTAGTCAATTTTTAAAAACTGAACGTTCGCCGTACATTTTGATCACCCCTGTGTGTAACTGAACGTTCTGTATTTTTATTTGCCAGATCTGGCAACCCCAGCAGGACAGGAAGTTGGAGGGTGCAGTTTCCAGCCCTGTGTCGGCTCTGAGCAGGGGTCTGAGCACGAAGTCGCTGCTTCTCGGGCCGCTGCTGCAAAAGCAGCTCCAACCGCACCCCAAGTTCCCCCCGGGTGAAGGTAGCCGCCAGGGCCGGACCCCACGCTCGCGCTCCCCGGGGCCGCGCTAGTCCCGGACGCTGCGATGCAGAGGACGGCAGGGGTGGGGGAGGGAGGGTAGGCAAGCCGTCACGGAAGACGCGGGAGTGGACCGGGGAGACGGCGCTCGGCCCCGGTACCAGGCGCGCCTTTATACTCAGCAGAACCCTAGACCCGTCTGGCGAGCCAGAAAGACACTGATGCTCGCCGCCCCCCTCACCCCAGTCAATCGGCCTGGGGTGGCGCCCAGATACTCTTCAAAAGCTCCCTGCGGTCCCAGTGACCTGCCAAGGTTAACAAACTGCAGGAGCCGCGCGCTCCCGGCGGGGAAGCGGATGCGGAAGGGCTGGGGCGGGACCTGGCGCGCGTCCTGTCCCGATCCCGCGGGCGCGGCGCCTCCCGGCCCCGGGCGGCCAGCCGTGGCCTCTGGGATCCGAGGACTGACCCCCCGACCGCTCGTCTCGTTTGGCGCAGCGGAGCCGGCGGGGGTCGCGGGTGGCTCTGGAATCTGCCAGCGCCAGGGGGCGCCCGAGGGCGCGGCGGGCTCCCCGGGCCCGGCAGGGGGCCTGAGGCCGGGGTGCCGGAGTCTCGGGGGACCCCAGGGCGCCGATCCTCCGGGGAGCGTCCCCGGCGCCCCTGGAGCGCGGCTTGGCCCCTCCCGTTGCCCGGTCGACTCGGCCCTTCACCGGGTGGCGGGTGGGTTCGCACGGTACCGTCTCAAGACCCGGCACTTTACCTCGGGAGAAGGAAGCGTCCCTCAGGTGGGCGGCGCAGCGGTGGGCAACCCGGGACTCTCCGGGGCTTCCCTGCCCCGCACGTGCTTCCGCAGGCTGTCGACTAGCAAGGAAATCGGACTTAAAAAACAAACAACAACAACGACACAGGACATCGATCAGAAATGACTGACGTGAACGCCTTTTCTAAGATGATGGGGTGCGAGTGGAGACTTGTAAATGGGGACGGCATCCAGGTCGGGCGTAATTTGATCCAACAAGGAGCCCACAAGGCATGCAGCTTCTAGTGACACACCTTCCCCAAAGCTTTTTACAAAAAACAAAACAACAAAGAAACGCACAGAAACAGCAAGCAGACCTGCTTGGAACTAAGCGGTTCTCCGGAGGCCTGAGGACTGTATTTGCACAAATTCCTCGTGAGAAAATGGGGTTAACTTTGGGAAACTGGTCGCTCTCTTATTTCCACATTTCTCTCTCCAATTTCATCCCCCAAAATTTAGTCCACCAAGCTGTATGTACCAGGTTCTGAATCATGCAAATACCAAAAAACAGCACTAGGAAAGTGACCCTGCCGGTGGAAAACTCATCACCCAATTCTGGGGAAGGAAGGTTCGAAATCACCGCCAGCAGTGCCCTCCAGGCCTTGGTGGAAGGCGGGGGGAGGTGTCATTGATTTCTTAAAAGTTTTGCGTTATGAAAATTTCAAAACAAACAAAAGTAAAAGGAATGACACAAATAGTCCTCATTACCCGCCTCCCAACATAAAAAATTGCCTATTTCGTTTTGTCAGCCAGTGCCTTACCTCTCTGTCCCTCCCTCCCTCCCTGCTTTCTTGCTGTCTCCAAAGATAATTTCAATTCTTACCGCAAACTTCACCCACTCTAAATGGATATCGCAATTGTTTTTTTAGTAAATTCACAGACATGCAGCCATCACCACAATCCAATTTTAGGACACTTCCTCCAAATCTCACTTGTGACTATTTGCACTTCTCTCGGGCCCTACGCAACCATGATCTCTCTGGCTCTACAGACCTGCCTCTTCTAGCATTTCCTATTAACTTAAACATCTAGTCTGTGGTCTTCTACACCTGGCTTCTTTCACTTAGCATGTTTTCAGGGTTTACCGATGTCACAGCACGTATCAATACACCATTCCTTTTTTATTGATAAATGACGTTCCATTGTGCAAATATGTCACATGTTGTTTACTCACTACTAATTGGTGACACTGTCTTATGAACAATGCATCAACGGACATTCACATTCTGTCTTCTGTGGGGACATGTTTTCATCTTTCTTTGGCAGATAACTAAGTGGAATTGCTGGGTTGTATGTTCGTTTATGTTGAACATTTTAAGAGATTGTCAAGTGTTTGGTTTTTTTTCCCCCCAAAAGTGCTGTACTGTCTAGAATTTCCACCAGGGCTGGGGATGCAGCTCAGTAGGAGAGCACTGAGGCCCTGGTTTCCACACCTGATACTGAACAAAAAATTATGTGACTATGGTACACAACTGTTGACTGAACCAATGTTGATATGTTACTATTCACAGAAGTCCAGACTTTACTCAGCTCTTCTTGGTTTTTAGCAAATGCCCCTTTTCTGTTCTGGGACCCCGTATAATATGCAGCCTCCCTGAGGTTCCTCTTAGCCGTGACAAGGCTCAGAGTTCTTAAATTTTTATTTATTTTTATCTTGATGTTTGCTTATCTCAGCAGGGTATTTTTATTTTGCCTGTCTTGTCCATGCTAGGAAAGGGTTCAAACTCCTGAGCTATTCTGCCTCTTTTTGAAACAGGGAGGAATTCTTACCTTGTTGCCCATGCTGGTCTCAAACTTGCAATCTTCCTTTCTCAGCCTCCTGAGCAGCTGGAGTGACAAGCATATGCCACAATGCCCAGCTGCACAGCAGTTCTGAATACTGGTTTGGTACTCTGCAGGCTGCCTCTCAATTTGGATCGGTCTCCTGGTTCTCTCATTGTTAGAGTGCGGCTGTGAGTTTTTGAGCGGAAGAACTCAGAGGCATAGTATTGAGCTGTCACAGAGTAAGTACCACAGACTGGGTGCCTGAAACAATGGAAATTTACCTTCTCATGTCCGGAGGCTGGAAGTCTGAGATCAAACTGCAGGGTTGGTTTCTTCTGAAACTTCTCTCCTTGGCTTCCACATGCTGTGTTCTTAGTCTGCACATGGTGGTTTCTCTTCTACGGACACCAATGTATTGGGTTAGGGCTCATCCAATGACATGGTTTAACCACAAGTACTTCTTTAAAGACAGAATGCCGTGTCTCCAAATACAGTCACATTCTGAGGCCCTGGAGTTGTGGCCCCAACATAAGAAGTTTGGGAATTCTGGGACACACTTTAGCCCATCAGTGCCATTCTCTAATACCAATGGTACATGCTGTTGTCACCAGCTAGTGTGGGTGGATGGAAGTCATACATGGACTAATTCCAAGGCTCTGCTGGGTGTGGCACTGATGTCTCCTGATGCCAACATGTTACCAGCTGATGGGGTTCTTTTGCTCAGTTGAAATAGCCATTGTGGATAGGCAAATGGTCATAGTCCTAAGCTCTGAATGCCTGCTTCTGTTGGCTCTCAGAGTCAACAGTGCTTCCCTTACCACTCAGCCCACAGCTACTGGCAGGCCGCAGATTCTCTTCCAGTCCCCTCAGATGGCATCTTCTGGTAATTCTACATTATTGTCTGTCTCGTTTCTGAGTGTTAGCAGCCTCTAGTATTAGCAGCCCCAGCTGCTGGCCACTGCAGCGCTAGCAGCCTTTGGTATACCGACTCAGCCTGCTCTACTCAAGATAGAAATTATGAACAGGCAAAAAAAAAAAAAAGTTACCCAAAAGAGGCTTTATTAGGACTTTTATATAGAGGACTTATATGTCAGCATACATTTCAGTGACAGACTGGCTAAGGGTATGGAGAATTTGCCTATGTAGAAGAAAAAGGCGAGATTGTGCACGCACAGCACCAGACTTTCTGTTTAGCCTTGGGTAGGGGAGGCACCCTGGTAGACAGGATTGAAAAGGCTCTAGAGGGGCAGAGTCATCAGGGTTGAATCCGTGTCTGAAGCCTGTTTTAGCCAAAGCAAATGTCTATTGGAGTCTCTTTAGGGTATTTGATGCAGCTCCAGCTCGCTATGAGTTATGTAGGACAGCTGTAGAAGAAAAGAAATAAAAAGCACTTCTCAGGGAGTGTTAGGCCCTGTCTCCTGCCTCACAGGGAACATGACATCATTGGCCCACTGTTGATGTTGACCTTGACCAGGTGGTGGAGGTAAACTTGTTAGGTTTCTTCACTGTAAAGTTATTGCCCCTGCCTTTCTCTTTCCTCCTGTAACCCCTGGAGAGGAATTACTGAGTGTGCCCCACATCTTAGGGTTGAAAATTATGTTCCATAAGATTTAAAAGACACCTAGAGGTAAATCATCATGACCTTGAATTTGGCAATGAATTATTAAATATGACATAAAGAGCATGAAAAAAATAAAGTGGACTTCATCAAAATGCACAAAGTTCAGTGTCTAATGGACATTATTAAGATAGCAAAAAGATTAGCCAGGTGTGGCACATGCCTGCAATCTCAGCTACTAAGACAAAAGTGGGAGAATCACTTGTACTTAGGAGTTTGACACCAGCTTGGGTAACGCAGTGAAACGTAGAACAAAACAAAACCTACAAAATGAGAGATAATATCCACAAGTTATTGTATGTCTAATAGAGTATAGGGTCCAGTATGTATAAATAACACAACACTAAAAGATAAAACTTATCTAATTAAAAAATAGACACAGGATATAGAACACATTTCTTAAGAAAACATACAATGGCCAACAAGCAAATGAAAAGATGTTCCACATCCTTATTCACTAGGTAAATGCAACTAAGACTATAGTGAGATAATACTTCATACCCATTACAGCAGCCATTATTTAGAAATGAAAAGTAGCAAGTGCTGGCAAGCTACTGAACTATGTCTCCTGACCCTCTTTTTAAAATCTTATGACCTTGAATTTGGCAAGTGCTTGCTTAACACGTGTGAGAAAGTAGAACCCTCATACACTGCTGGTGGGCCTGTAAAACAGTGCAGTCCTCAAAAAGTTGCACACAGAAATATCATAGGGACTAGCCATTTTACACCCAGGTGTGTGCCCAGAATAAACAAGATCATGTATTCAAATAAACATGTAGACACAGGTTCAAGGTAGCACTGATTATGATATCCAAAAGGCAGGAACAGTCTAAATGTTCATCAGTGGATAAATGGATTAAAAAAATCATATATACATAACACAAGAATTTCAGCCATTAAAAATAAAGCACTGAGCTGAGCATGGTGGCACATGCCTATGATTCTAGCTCTTCAGGAAACTGAGGCAGGAGGATCCCAGGTTCAAAGCTGGCCTAGGCAATTTAACAAGGGTCTGTCTCAAAAATTTTTTAAAAAGTATTAAAAATAGGCTGGATATAGCTTAGTCTAAGAAGAGGGTTTGCCTAACGTGTCAGAGCCTGGATTCATTTCCTGCCCCCCACCCACAAAAGCAAAGAATCCAAACAGCAAAGGTCATATGGTACATAATTCCATATACATGAAATAATCAGAACAGGCAAATCTGTGAAGACAGAATTTGAGGTTCAGATTTGAGGTTGCCAGGGCCTGAGGAAGAATGGGAAGCAGCTGCTTAATGGGTACACGGCCTCCTTTGGGGTGATGGAAATGTTACAGAACTAAACCGGGGGTGGTTGCATAATATTGTGATAGCACTAAATAATACTGTGAATTTAGTTTTTCACTTGAAAACAATTATTTTAGCCAGTGTGCTGAGGTAGCACTCTGGGAAGCTGAGGCAGGAGGACTGTGAGTTTGAGCTGAGGATGGGCCACTTAGTGACTTAGCGAGACCCTGTCCCAAAATAAAAAAAAAAAAGGTTGGGACTGTAGCTCCACTTTAATTTAGAAATATGACAGGGATGGGAGAAGGGATTAAAAACATACCCCAGCACTAGTCAGTCTTCTTCGGAAAGCCACAGGATACTGTGCTCAACTCTTAAGTTTTCATTCTTGAGCCAACCACGTATGCTTGAACATTAAGGAATGTGCTTGAACATTAAGGAATTTAAGCCACAGGCTTACTCCTGGCTTCCTTCCAAGGAACCTTAAGAGCCACGGCTATCTGCTTCCAGAAGCGGGTTGGGCCTGCACCCTTCCTGGAAGCCGGCTGTGGGCTTCATGCTGTGTGAGGCCCCCATTTCTGCTCCCAGCTCGGCAGCAGAGGTAGGTTTCTCCATTACTCAAGGCCCTAGTAAAGAAGAATCCTTGCTGTAATCCCAGGCTAGCCTTTGCTCTTCTTGTGCCGTACATGTCAGAGCCTTTATTTTTTGCCTTCCTATAAAATGGGAGTCCTTTGCTTTGTTGAATTCTAAAACGTTTCGCTGGAATTCACATGTTGCCTGCTTGGGGTTCATCGGATGACTAGGAAGCTGCGGTGGGAGGCTTATTCCTCGTGGTTGTAGCACATTTTGGCTCAATGAGGGCTTTGGGGGTGGGGGAAGGAGAAGTTTATTTTGTCTCACACAATTTAATGCATTTTGCCTGGTGCTCAATCTTAGACAGGAAGTTGGAGACGCGTGGCTGTGTGGGAGTCTGGATGGCGCAGTGCCATGAAGAAGCTGCCCTGGAGACACAGCCTGGGCCCTCGGGGATGCCCTTTAACAGCGGTGGTGGCACGAGTGCAGGAAGCCTGCTGTGGCCTCAACTCAGGGAAGCACCCCAACTAGAAAGCTCAGCGCTGGTCAAAGCAGCCCAAGCTTTTGTCCCCAAGCCCGAAATCAGCGTGAAGAAACCAGAGAGTTCCTGAAGCTGGAACTGACCACGGAGGTGCCCCCAGGGCCCACAGCCGTCTCCATCTGCCACCTGTGGTTTCTGCCTTCAGCCGTGGCCGGCATCTCCCCAAGTACCACAGTATGCTCATGTGGGAGAAGCGTGGTTACCTGAGGTCCTTGGCAGCCATCTGAAGGGTGAGTAGATGGATGAAGGAAGGGTGGAGTGAAGAGAGGACTAGGCAGGCAGCTCTGCAGAGCCCAGGGCGGGTGGGCTCCCCAGGAGCACACACATCCTCTCCCCGCTGTTGCCCCATGTTCCAGCAACACGGTGAGGTGGATGAGCTGAGCAGGCTCCACATTTCCAGTTTTTTTTTTTTTTCCCACTGAGATCTAATTCAGACACTGTAACTTTTATTCTCTCAATGTGTATAGTTCAGTAGTGTTTAGTCTGTTCAGAATAAACTGAGTTTAAGGTAAGTAATGCATTCATATGGCTTAAAATTCAGTGATCACAAAGGAATGAATAGATACTAAAAAAATCTGTCTTCTCAGTCTGTCTCCCATAAATAAGACTATCATTTTTTTCTTTTTTTCTCTTTTTCCTTTCCTTTTCTTTTCTTTTCTTTGAGGCAGTGTCTCCCTAAATTACCCAGGCTTGAGTCTAACAATCCTCCTCCTTCAGCCTCCCAGAGTGTTGGGATTATGGACGTGAGCCACCATTCCTTCTTGCAGCTCCATGGCATTCTGGTTTACGGAGGGCTCAACGTTTATTGGTGGGTATTTAGGTTGTTTCCATTCTCTCGCTCTTGCAGGTAAATGCTGTAGTAAAGAACTTGGTACATGGGGTATTCTGCATGTTTGAGCAGATCTGTTGAATAAATTCCCCAGAGGTCACATCCTTTTCTGACAGTTCTTGATAAATCACCCTTCCCAGAGGTTGCACCCGTGTAGGTCCCCGTCAGGATCCATTGCCAGACCTACTGGGGAATACACCGGCACTGACAAGGGGACCCTCCACAGTGGTGTGCACTGCAGAACCAAACTGCAAGCCACCCGAATGACCCTCAACAGAAAGGACACCTACCTTGTGCTCTTAGCACAACGGAATACTACACAGCCCTGTAACCCAGCAAAATGGTGCTGCACTCACTACAGAGGGGCATGATAGGTATACTGATGAAAGAAGCTGGACATGATATGGTTCTTACTGCAGTCACATGAGTCAAACAAGGAGTTAGGAAGGCGCAGTCTATGCTAAGAGAGGTGGGGGGTACAGTGTCCCTCGGGTGATGGGGTGTGAGGGAATCTGCCCCCTTGCCAGAAATGTCCTGTCTTGTTCTGAGGGATCATTTACAGGTGTGTGAGTGAGTGAAAACTCAAGTCATGTTTTCTTCCCTGGTGCCAGGTACACCCCCAGAAAGTACACAAAGGTTGAAAAAAATGCCAGCGTGGACACGAGACAATGTGGCTATGGCAGCAACAGACCCCTAGGCTACAGATTGCAGCCTTTGTCCAATCCTAAGCCACATGTGTGTCCCAGGCTTAAGAAGGTGAAGCCCATGCCTGTATCTGCTGCCGCCAGCGTGGTTGGGGTTCCTCCTGCATCCTCAAAGGAGCAGTCCCACCTGCCAGAGAGGGGTACCAAGGCACTTCGTGCCCCTTATGTCACATCCTACCTTTTGCCCCCTGAATGCTGCTGTGTCCCCACTTGTCCCCCAGTGTCATCCTCTAACAATTCCCTGTGCCTGCTCTGAAGCAGCTGCCCAGGTACTCAGAGCCTCAGGCAGCAGTCCTCCCATTCCACCTTAGGTGCTGCTCCAGCCGTAAACTCTTCCACCCTGGCCTCCTGAGGCTTTACCTGTGTCTCACTGGCTAGGAGAGAGGGGATCTTGGAGTCTGACTCATGGTAAGTACCTTAGAACTCAATTTGTAAACTGTTTCTGGAACATTTCGGGACTCACTGCTATGGTAAAGGGGCTGACCTATAGGATTCTCTTGTTATGACCTCAGCTCTCTAAATGGCATGTGCACTGGGCCCCCTGGACTCATTTCTCTCCAGACTCAGCCCAGGCCTATCGTCCCCCCGCACTTGGCTTCTGTGCCTTCTCTTTGGATGGAGTGACCTGTGTCACTCCCTGGAGACTCATGAGGAGCCTTTGTCCCTTGCTGGCAACAGGCTGGAGGCTCTGGCTAGGTCCCCTGGGAGCTCTGGCTGGAGGCTAGCAGCCTTTATCCACAAGACCGGCTTCTCCACTACCTTCCGCTAGATCTGATGGCAGCACTCTTTCAGGGGAAACTTCTGACTCTTTTTTTCGACACTTTTTCGACTCTCTATTTAGCCCCAAGGTAGTCTTCTGTTCCTCATTTCAGAAACTGAGAATGCTCTCACGCCTACCCCAGCACACTCTTCCCACCTTGCCAGATGTGGAGGAAACACATCAGGCCCCTGAGCCTTCTGTTTACTTAAGGCCTCATGGGGAAGCCTACTTGTTGGGGACGGGTGCAAGTCTTCAGTAGTTAAGGCTGGAAGACCTGGTATGGACAGTTGTGGGAAACTGTGACCTAGAAGATGTATTTAAGGGTTAAATCCATTTCACAAAGGGTAGAAGTATTTCCTTCTTTCTCCTTTGTCAGTTCTTTCTCTGTCCTTTTCCTCCTTTCTCTTCCCTTCCTTGTGGAAGTGAGGGGCCACTTCTAACTGGGGAGAAAAGAGATGTAAACTAGATCCAAGTGGACTGAGTTGGGGAACAGCACAGGTCCATATTCTGTGTGCGACCGCCGAGCCGGGACAGTTTGCTGCTGCCGCTGCCCAATCGCCAGGGCTGAGAGGGGCCCTGAGGAGCAGCAGCACTGGAGCAGAGGAAGTTCCCTTCGCCGTGATTCATCGTCTTCTGCGCCGAGGGCTTTCAACAAGCGCAGAATCTGTCTTCGGGCCCTGTGTTGCAGAGCGTGCGGAGGCCAAGAAGTTATTGGCAGAAAAACAAGAGCAGAATTAGCTTGCGTACTTCAAGTCTGTGGCTGTCTGCCAACATTTCCTTCAAATACAAACATTCTTCTTTTCATTCTGGAAGTTTTTTGTCAGGTTTATTGCAAATGAAAGGGTGGTGAGCAGACAGCAACAAAATGACATTCGCTGAGCCGGAAGGCTCATTTTCTAAACCTCCTCTTGAGGGCACGCCAATCTAGGTGAAGCTTTCTGGGGCGACACGAGGCGACCCTTCAGGGGGACCTTACCCCAAGTCAGACATGGCCTCCAGGACTCATCCTGGGTCTCAATGACCGGGCATTCATATGTATTTAACAAGCACACTTACGTCTAATACTTGGCAAGGGCTGTCGTAAGCCACCACTGGAAACATGTGCAGGACAGATGGGCACTGAGTTCACAAGATAATAGAGCATTCTAATGAATGTCATTGGCATCCAATTTTCATGTTCCTGTAAACTTTTGAAAGCCATGAAATTAAAATGCGTGCTTCACAGCAGCACAAAAGTGACTAATTTAATGGGAAAAAATCCAACAAAATGAATTGGTAAATAAAAATCAAAGTGAATACCCTTTAAAAATGGAAAATGATACCCCTGTGTGTTCATACTTACTCACAGATCCCTTTGGCTATGCCAGTTTGTCATACAAGATACTTTCTTGTTTTCAAAAGAGCATTACAGCATTAAAATGCTGCCTGCCTTCCTGGAAGATGCCAACAGGGAAGGTGTGCTGCCCAGTCTCACATGGATAGAGCTGGAGGGGGTCCCCGGGAATGACAGTTTTAATCTCAGGAGAGTCACTGGGCTGAAGTGTCCCTTCCATGGCATGATACCATTTAAAGGGATATTAGATTTTTTAAAAAGGAAGGTGATGTTAGGCCTGGTGTTATAGATCTATAATCCCAGTGGGCAGGAGAAAATTTGAGCCCAATGAGGACAACTTAGCAAATCAATGAGAACCTATCTCAAAATAAAATATAAAAATGGGCTGGGGATGTAGCTCAGTGTGAAGACCTTGAGCTCAATCTCCAGTAACACACACACACACACACACACACACACACACACACACACACACAGAGAGAGAGAGAGAGAGAGAGAGAGAGAGAGAGAGAGAGAGAGAGGTATACAATTTTCCTATGTGGACAAAACACATCATTGGCTATAAGGGCACTTAGTAACATGAAAATAAAGAACTTTCTTCCCATCTTCCCTTCACAATACCAAGTAGTGAAGAGTGCAAGATGGCCCCTGTCCCTTTCTCACTTATGTGTGGTGCTGGGGGTTGAACCCAGGGCCCTACCCTTACTAGTCACATGCCAACCACTGAGCTGCATTCTCAGACTGAATTGTTCTAAATAGTTGGGCTGAGCTAAAACAAAAAAATAAGGGTAAGCAAACAAAGGAAACCCCCCACACACAGGTCTACTTCCAAAGTGAGCATAATGTCTCTGTAATGTGTTTGCTAATCACCTTCACTCACCTGGTTTCCTAACAGCTAAAAAACGTACTTAAAGAGCCATACACCTAACAATCCATGCTAAAAATCTGATCTGGCCTCATGTAGAAAACTTTCTACAATTCCCAGGCTCCTAAGCCTGTCAGTTTGTTTTCGGTCTATTCTTAAAACTTAGGAAACTGCAGTCACCCTTCTAAGCTAAAAGATTGGGAAACTGGGCCAGTGAATAAATACTTACTTTGGATCTGTACTATTGATGAAAAATAAAATAAAATAGACGACTGGAAAAAATGAGCGCTTTTCTTCTATTTTTGCCCAAGGCCCTCCAAAGAAAACAAGCTCCGGTTCGCTCCTGTCCATGAGCTCAGTGTTGAACAGGCTCCAGCGACGTCCGCGGGAAGCGGGGAGCAGCTACAAAGTGGCGCATCTCCTCCGTGATTCCAAACACAGACAGGCCGCCCTTTCTTCGACACCGGAGGGAGAGACAGGCTACAGGGGCAGGGGCTTCTTGGCTTGTTCTTTAGCCGCCTTTCTGCACAGGTTCCTGTGGGAGGAATAAGGGCTACTGAACCTCATCCCAAGAAGAACACTCAAGGCTCTGAAAACTTAAGAGTCCCACGGTGGGCTCCAGATGATTCAACTCAGGTGACGAGGAGCTAAGGGTAACACAGCGGAGGGTGGGCTGGAGTGAGGTCGCCATACTTCCCTCCTGGAAATGCCTGTGTCAGACTTCCTTAAGCTGGGACACTTTGAGCAGGTGGGTTAAAATGCAGCGACCAGCCTATGTGCCTTACAGTTGGATTGAGCATACGAAGACAGGAGAGCTTTGAATCAAAGTTGTGTTAAAACAGGTGCTTGCGAATAAATTTCTATGGTTGATAACATGTATTATACGTATTTTCTACTTGAAATTGTGCCCAGCTTACAATAAATCAACAACAAAATTTGAGTTAATGATACTGTATTTTGACTTATTTTCCCAGATTTTTCTTGATCTGTAGTGAGACATTTTCTTTGATGCAGTAAAACATCTGAATATACAAGAGACTACCAGGCCTGCAGTAATGAATTAAAAATAATGTGCTTTTACCTATATACACAAATAGCTTAATATTTTACAGATACACGTCTTCCTGTTTGTGGTTGACAGAGCACAGAAGTTTCTCTTCTTATTTACAATGAGACTCCTGAACAGAAACTCTGTCCCCTTAACTGAAGTGAAACTTTGTGAGTTTCCCACTCAGTAGTGTTTTTGCCTTCTGGAAAGAGGAAAAATAGGAAAATGTACAGACAGGTGGAGGGCAGAAATAAAGGGAACAAAAACCCTAACAATTTCTAGAAAATATGACATTTAAAAAACTAGCCATGCTTTTGAAATGGAAATTTTATTTATAATCTGTGATTTATTTCATGACAAGCAAGGTGCAAGGCCCATAGGTAGAAAGCCTCTATCAGCATGCATTTTAGGATCTAACACAAAACTACCCACAAATCAGAGGGCTGCTTCTGCCTTCATCACCCCTGCACACGGACGTAACACCTTCAACACTGAAGATGCCACAGTGTGGTTACCCATCAGGGTTAAGCTTAATGGTTGCTCCATCTTGACACAAGGGCTTTGCAGGGCTGTTTTTGGTATAAAGACAGCTTCTCGGACTGAGGAGGTGGAGCTGGATTCTAACACCGGGTCCAGCTGAGGGCTGGCTGGGCCTGACAGCGCGTCTGCAGCATGAGGCATACACACGATTCAGAGCGTATGTTAAGGCTTGGGTTTTCCACATGTTCTCATCTGAGTTCTCATCAGTGCTCAGGGGTGCCGCTCTGGTGAGATGAGACGCCTAGAGTGCCACCTGGTACACTCATCTGATGGCTTGTGATGTGCCACACCCTGTGGCACTGGATGCTGGTGACCTGCTCTTCATCAACATCTGTTCTCTGGGCACTCCCAGGCTGGTCCTCTGCTTTGTGTTGGTCCTCCCCCATTTCCAATGACAGCTGTGGGCTCCCAGCTGGTGGGGCTGACAGGGACTTTTGCTGGGGTTCTGGGCTGCCCTGGATTTAGCCCAGGAGAGCAGAGATGATGCTCCTATTTCTGGACCAGTTCTGGAGCTTTGGGCTGGCCACTCTGGCTTCTTCCTGTAGCTAAAACCAGAAGGGACTTGCAAATGATTTTCAGGAAGACTATCACAGGTTTGCCCCATGGATGGGAGCTTTTAGGGAGGGGTCTGAAGTGACAGTAGGGCTGGTGCAAGAGGTCCAGACCAGAAAGTGTCACAAACTGAACACGGGGTTCACCAAGAACCAGCTGGAGGGTTGGCACCACACACTGATGCTAGGAGGCTGCTCTCTTGCCCTTTGGAGGAAACAGGAAGGAAGAGACTGTCCAGCGCACATATGGCACTGGCATTGTTCCGGAAAGCTTTCCGAGGTCACCCACAGGACTATTGCTGTGGACGGAGTTAGAGAGGTCTTGTGTTGGTAATGGTAAGAGAAGCCACTGGCTGAGAACACAGGCCAGTGTTCTGGAGTCCTGATCATCATCCCAAGGGAGAGACCAAGAGTGACAGCACACAAGCTCTCTAGACACTCCAGGCTTCCCTCAGGGGAGATAGCGTTGGGGCTGCTTTAACTCTGCTGACAAGGTAGACAATTGGTAAGACATGTGACTTTGGAAATGAGCTGAGGACAGAAAGTGACCCTTGGTATCAGCTAGGTAAGAGGAGTGACTTGAAGACTCTGGTTCACTGTCCAAGAGATTCAACCAATAGATTCACTTTGTCTCATTTAAAATTTTTTTTAAGAGAAAAAGATGCTTGTATCATAAGTTATCTGGATAATAGCTTCAAATTTTTGTCATTTAAAAAAGTTGCTTATTTTCTTAGGTTTTAGGTTTGCATCAAATTGGTGTCCTGTACGTTCACAAAAATGACCCTTTTCAGTACTTTAACAAAACAAAACCAAAAAAGTCGAAATACTCTTCAGGCGCCAACAAAGACTAGGATCTTCTTCAGAAGTTGTTGGCTGAAAATTGTTTTCTATACTAAGTGTGTATCCCAAACTGCTGACAGAGCAAGCAAGGTGTGGAGAGGATCTTCATTTAGAAACCAAGAGCAGAAGAGTACAAGCTCCTACTCTCCGGGAGGGAGTCCCAAGTAGGGTTGCCCCAGCAGGAATTCTTGAGAAGTACAATTCATTATTCAATGAATGACAGAAACAGGAGAACAGTGGTTACCACTCAGCATATCTTGGGTAATAAATAGTCTAAACACCTATGTGATGCCGTCCAGAAATCTGTACCCTCAAGGAAGAGTAAGGACCACTTGGGCTCACCAAAATCACTGCAGAGATGTTCTACCAAGACTCACTCTAGACTCATCCTGCTGTAACATTCACTTCTGAGAAGTTAACTGCTTCCTCCATTGTTTGCAAGTAGTCAACAAGCAGATTTTCTCTTAACCCAGGATCTCTAAACTGTCCTGGAAACTTAAAGTTACATTCTATGATAATCCAGGTGAAACGGCCAAGCAATATTTCTCTTGTTTATCCACAGTAAGTCTGTACAGTAATGGAGATGCACAGATACATGGTAAGGCAGCTTTTTGTTTTTTTAAATGACCCAATACGATTAAGAACTTTTTATGTAACCAGCATGGGAAAGCCCCCTGACCTGGTTTGGAAGGTACTGGTTTTATTTTTGTGAGCAGGAAGCACAGAACATCAGCATGACTTGCATCCTATACTGGGCTTTCTGAAGTACTTACTATAGTAGACCTTGTCTTTTTTCAGGAATGGCGGGGATAATGTGATTATCACATGAACACTAAGTTTAGGGTTTTTTAGAGCTTTAGAAAATAATTTTAAAAATTCTCTTTCCTAAATATAGATAACTGAGGAGTTGGGGGGGGGGGCACACACACACACATTTCCTTGTAGGTCACTTGCTGGATTCCTGTTTAACCTTGGCACTTAAATGCATAATGTCCCACTCTACCACCTGAATCCTTTGTTCTGTCCTTGGAAAAAGAAAGGGGAGGACAAGAATTCAGTCTCCAAGATTTGGCAGCATGCTACATTTTTGCTTTGCTCCCACAGGGAGGATAGTGTGGCTGGCAGTTATGGCCAACAACAGGCCCCCTCAGCCCTTTAACCCCAGCCTTCCTGATCTGCCCAGCTTGAGGGGCCCTGCTGTACTACTGCTTCAGTGAGGCAGCTGGGGCCAAGTGAGGTTTCAAATGTTTTGAATTCCTTGACAGAAAAGTATCACATAATGGGAGACTACCTACTTGCTTATGTGAGAACAGACTTTTGGTGTAAAAACAAGTTTTGTTTAAATCAATATTGCCTAACTGCAGGATGATGTCTGATCATTGCATTAGTGAGGTTTCTCTATATTCCTAGAGTTAGGATGTGAAGATGGCAGAAAGTCACGGATGATGGCAGAATGGGGATGAAGGCAGCAGGTGGAGTGGAGAACAGGGGGCTTGATGCAGGTAACTGTGTCCTCAGAGATAAATAAATATCCTTGAGACACAGACAACTGCAGAACCTAGGGGTGGCGGGGAATGTGTAAGCAACAGGCTAGACTGAGGACTGAAGCGCCCCCTAGGCTACTCTGGAAGAGACAGGCAAGGCTAGAAAGCTGTGGGGACAGGAGGACAGAGACAGTGGTCTTTAAGAGAGGGGCAGGTGAGTAGCATAAGAATGTGGATGCCCAGGAAGCGGCAAGCAGAGTTTGAGGCCCATTTTATTCCCCTTTGAGTATAGCAATGCCCTTTCCAACGCTGCTGTTTGCCAGAATCACATGGGTATGTCCAAAGCTTCCCTTACTAAGGGGCAAGACTCTTAAGGCGAGGAGATAAAAGTCTTTCGAAGAAGATACCAAGAGCTGCTCTTTCGGAGACAGTGGAGGCTGGTAGTCTCTGCCTCCTCACTGCAGAGCTCATGGCCTGGAAGAGGCACCTGCTTCCCCAACACATCTAACCACCCAAGTAAAAGGAATTTTCAAATTATTTGGGAACTATTGGCACAAGTAGGTGCTCAATTAATACTAGCTGAATTCTACTCATCCGTTGGAAATGATTTTGTATTTATATGTTGAAAAGTATTTTGATAACTGACATAAAATACAACAATACGATTTTGGTAAGAAATGCCCATGGAACTGAGTAGCACTGACATGTCGAATGGCGTTTCCAATAGTGTCCAAAACTGGTTGGATGCCTCAACTGAATACAGATCATCATGACCAAATGTCGTCATTCCTCAGGTTACTGCATATCAGAGGACTTTATCTGGATCCATTAACTCCTGAAATCACACGCAACATCAAGAGGGTTGATTTTTACATGCATTTCTCCAAAGAAATAGTCACAACTTCATGAGGTTATCAAAGGCTCTGGGAGCCAAAAGAAATTTGCAGCTGCTGATGAGTGAGATTCCAATAGGCACTTGCATTGCCTCATTCATGATTCAGATTTTCAGACCCAGCAGGAGTATGAAAATTCCCTGGCGTACGTGATTCTAATTCTCACTAATAACTCTTTAGAACCATGTTCTTAACAGTTTTTTTTTCCTAAACAATCTGCGTAAAAATAAGATACATGGCAAGATTTAACATGTGTATGTGTATAACGTGCATGCGTATACTTTTTCCTAATCATTTCCTCTCACGTGGCTCTGCCTTCAGTTGGCTTCCTTCGCTTGGTACTTGGGATTTATTCCAGATGGCCATAGTGATAAGAGTTCTGCAGCAGGGAAAAGCCAATCACGTGTGAAAAGATCTCAGATGAAAGAGAAACCACACATTATAAGTTCTGGGGCTTATGGCAAAGATCGGAGGCCATCTTTCTTGACTGCGAAATTCTCTAAATCCCAGGGTGCCCTTTCTAGCAGATACCCACATTCCTCAAGACCTTCGATGCGGCAAAGATCATGATTCTTTAAGCTGGGAGGACTCCTAGAGGTGCTGCCCGCTGGCCAGTCTCAAGCAGGAGAGTGACTCTGACCATGGGCAGTGCTCTTGTTGACACTAAGGCCAGCTGAGGATGGATCCCTGCAACATGATAAGCAGCGATCAGAGATTGAGTCCTCATCTCCCTTCTTAAGAGTCTGTAGGACAATCTTTGCATCTTGAATTTGCTCATAAATACCTGACTCACCAAGAACAACCTTTGGGAACAAGGCTCTGGAAGATTAGTAGCTGGCCTCAGGTCTGGAGGTGCTGTGAACACACAGGACATGTACAAAATGGTATATATGTTGTTCTTGGGAGAGACTGTCACTTTAAACAGATTCTAAAATGGGCTGTGATTTCCCCTACACAGCATGGAACCAGCATCATAGGGATATTCACAGTCACTCTGTGAGGTGATCTTTTCAGAAAACCTACTTTGTTTTCCACGTTAATTCCTTCCCTTACAGTAATGCAGGAAAAAACTATTTATATAAAGGCCTAATGAAGTGGGGATGTTGTTAAAAGCAAGGAGGACTGCCCTAATTTCTGAAAGGGCAGATCTTTTCAATAAGGACATACCAGGCGCCAAAGTAAGATTTTTAGAATATTTTAATATCCATTTCTTCAGTGGATGCATTTTGAAATTCTTAGAATAAACAATTTAAAAAGAGCAGAGCAAAGGAAATGTGGAAAATGCAAACAGTTGGTTCTTGCTAATTTAATTTCAGATTCTAGGCATGATGTGATTTTCGAAATAACCAATCAGAAACATGCTTACTTCGAAAATCTAGGAATTCAGATGCAGATGTATCTTTGGAAACTACAAGTGATTACAGCGCAGGTAACAGGTCGCACACTGCCTTTAGCTCTCCATGTCATGTGCAAATGTGCAGGTGCAGTCCCCAACCAGTGAAGCTGGTGTTGAAGGAGCCATGCGCAGGTGTGGCACAATCTGTGGAACTCTTCAAGCTAGTTAAAGGTTTCATAACCGATGCTCTACATTTGTTTGCACTGATAAAATTATGTGTGCTTGTTGATCATACAGACGCATAAAATTTGATCTGAGCTGGGCCGAGAAGAAAACAGCAATTGTGACTCAAAGCAACTATTTACACACATTCAATTCTGAAGTATTGCTTCCTGCCCTCGGTTCCTAAGAAGTATTGCCACCTGCAGGATGCCTCCGTCCTATCAACAGCACCAGGCCCATGTCTAGAAGCCTACCTGCCTCCAGCAACAACGCTGTGTTCAATGCTGACAGGCTAAGCAGGTGCTGTACGGAGATTCTACATTCTGCACTAAGGTATACTTTGGAGCAGGGAGCTGGGAAAGTCCCGAGAGAACGTCTGCACTGGTTCTGTGGGGAGGCTCAGTGTGTTTTCTAAAGACCATTTACACTGTGCTTGAGCTGCCCTTTGTTAGAGCTTCTGCACAATGTAGAACTGCACTGCCAAGGTTAATGCTTCTCTCTGGTCAGTTTGCAGCTCTGGGGTTCCTGGAGTATTGGGGAAGGTAAAGAAATCACAAGTATCTCTGTGGTACTGGAGGGAACACAGCTCAACAGGGAAGAAGTGTGTGCAGACATGAACTTGGCGGAGCATATTTTGCATGACACCACAAAGACATCAGCAACCAGCCAGCCTCTCTAAGCCAAAGCTGGAAGGTGGACAGAAGACAGCAGTCAGATACACACCTTAATACTAATGGGAGAAAAGCCAGCATGCCCACAATTCCTAGTGCAAGGAAAGCATCAGGTAGTGTTTTAATAAGAAAAAAAATCTGTGGCATTTTTATAAGAATACATTCTTTAGAAGCAAGAGGTATTGTCACCACTGTGTTTTCTTCAGAGTTGGAAGACCAACAAACTGACTGTTGAACCTGAAGGAAAAATCTCAAAGTCACTGAGAACACTCTTGATCCTGTGTGCTTCTGGGTGGCCATCCCAGGAACTCCCCTGGGAAGGTGGCTGGTTAAAACTGAGATATTATCATGCTGGAAATGGCAGATTCTGTTGTCTTCGGGGAGGAGTGATGAGGGGACTTAATGTGAATGTGAAAATTATACAGTGAGGTCTACCAGTGGAAGAGCATGCTCAGGGCACTGTGTGATAACCTTCGACAGGTACAAAGCTAGTCCTCAGCTGCATCCTAGGCTGCATGCCAGTATCACAGTAGCTTAGGTTCCAATGGATATAAACTTCAGACTCAACAGATCAAAACACAATTACAAGCAGAAGCAACAACCAAGAACACAGACTATTTTCCTTATGCTTGCCACTGTGCACAGACAGTTCAGTCCCTTGGCAACAGCGTTAAGAAGTCCCTCTCAGGTAGCTGGACTTGGCTTATAAGATTAACTTTTGTGCCACATCGGCTTGCCCAGTTGGAAGGTCGGAGAGAATGGAGCTACTTCTTGAATCTGTAGAAACTAAGACACCATCTGCAAGGACTGTTGGTTCTGACCTGGATCCCCACAAGGGGGAGCACCATGGGCAGCAGTGTGGCCCTGGGAGGCAGAAACACAGAGGGGCATGTTATCAGCAGTCTGCTGTGCCCTTGTGAACTGCACCCCTCTCAACCCTGGCCTATTTCCTTTCACCTAAATGACCCACACCCCCGCCCCGAAAAACACCCATCTTGATAAATAAATAAATAAATAAATGTAACCCTCAGACATTTATTTTGAGTTTCTCCTTCAGGTGAGTCAGCTTCCAAGACACCTTTACTCCCAACTGGAAGACCCTTTGGATGGATGAGGGTCAGGATGGAAAACGGCTTTGAGATACCTGAGGCCTGGGTTTCCAAGCTCTGTGCCTGGTGAGCATTTGAAATTTTGACCTGTGCATGAGTGAACCCCTGAAACCCATTGCTATCAGGTGTGTGGTCCACTCAACAGCCCACACAGTGAGGTCCCAAGTGCTTGGGAGAGGAGGGCCTAGCTAGGTTTCCTTGGCCCTGCTCCCTCTTACAACCCCTTCTGGTGAGTTACTGGCACTTTTTTTTATCAGATTCATAAATGCAAGTGCGTGTGCGTCTATGTGCTTACTTAGAAAGACCAGGTGATTCGGAAACACTATTACACATATAGAAAAAAATAAAATAAAATACTGTATGAGCCCAAAACAGAAGTATCCTGTGAGGAAAAGGCAATAAAAATGATATCTTAACCACAGCTTTTGTTGTAAAAGTCAAATAATACCCAGAGCCATGATTCCACCGGCGGCCTCAGTCCTAGACTCAAGGCCATGGCCAGCCCTGAAGGCACTTGTTCTCCTCCATGCGGCTCAATGGAGCACCCCAAGGGGGGCAGGTTCCCAGGAGAGGGAGCAAAGGAAAGAAGAAATGGATGAAAATGAACCCTGAATAACTGTGATCCACACAGAAGTTAGGGCTGAAATGATCACATAACACCACATTCAGGGACAGAAACTGTGGCGCTTAAAAGCACAACAGCCAAATACAAATATTATTGTGTTTCGACGAACAGAGCACCTCAGGCAGCTCTCGGCACTGCCTCACACACTCTTTGAGACGTTGAGCTTGGTGAGTTCATTGGCTTCTTCCACTCTCACATCTTCACAGTCATCTTTCTCTATGGCTTTGCCAAATCGACACCTTTCTTCTGTTTTGATGGGCTCTTTCCAGGGTCTTTTAGAAGACAGGTGTGTGTCCTTGGCATGTGTGTTGTCATCAGAGCCTAGGGACGCCTTGTCCAAATACTGAACAGAAGGCACCAGGTTGGCGATCTCATCCGTGGGAGACCGCCCAATGCTGCCATCTACCTGGACACGGATGTCTGGGGAGATGGACAGCTGGTGCTGTGGCACCACCCCATTGTCCATGCACTTTGGGTATAGGTAGGTCTTCATCTGCCCCTTCCCCTTGACGTTCACTGTCCCCCGGTAGTCAAAATCATAGCCCATCTTGCTCAACACACGGTAGCTCTCCTCGCTCACCTGGATGCGGCACTCAACTCCAGTGGTGTCCATCCTGCTGGCAATGTTGACAGTGTCTCCCCAGATGTCATAGAGTAGCTTGGTGGTGCCGATGACACCTGCTGTGAGTGGCCCATGGTTAAAGCCGACCCTGAGTTTGAAGTTGAACCACAGCATATTGTTATTGAAATCGTCCACTACGCGCATCATCTCTTTGGCAAACTCAAAGAGGATCCTCAGGTGCTCCTGGGGGTGGCCACCCTCCTGACACTGGGCTGTGTTCAGCCCTGATGCTGCCATGTATGTGGCCCCAATGGTCTTGATCTTCTCGATGCTGCTGTAGTCTGGCTTGCTCAGCAGCTCATCGAAATCACCTATCAGCTCGTTGAGGACCCGGTAGCATTCCTTACCCCCTTCATAGTTCTCCTCATAGAACTCGCTGAAGTTGACAATGCTGGCGAAGATCACTCCCCCACTGTCATGGTTCTTGGAGTAGGTCTGGGAAACCTTCAGCTGCTCAGCCACATGGTAGGGGATAATGTTCCTCAGCAGCCAGTCAGCCTGGTCCCTCATGCTCTGGATCTTGGTGCGATGAAGGTCCGCTTCCACATCCCCGTGGTAGTGTAGGCGGTAGCTGACTTCAAACTCTCGGTTCAGGAACCAGACCAGCAGGAGCAAAAGAAAGAAGGCCAGGATGAGCTCCTTGCCCACAAGGCTAGCTGGCCTCCTGCTGTCCTGCATCAATGAGCTGTTGCATGGGCTTCTCTGGGCACTGGGAGCAGAGAGATGAGAAAGGACATATGCACTAAGTACATCTGCTACGGGAGAGTTCTGCAATTGCCTGGTCCACCAGCACCCTCCGCCAGCTGGGGCTAAGTTTAACCCTCAACAACCTGACGCTGTAAAGCAGCCTGTACTGGTGTATCTGGCAGGCTTCAGAGATGCAGCAACAAAGACTGAATTCTGCAACTGAATAATCTGTGCTTTGGGTTGGCTTTTTTTTTTTTTTTCCTGGAAAGTCTTTAGCATCTTTCAAAAAATCTTTATTTCCTCAATTTTTTCTTTTGAAACATCTCAACCTTGCAAAAACATTAAATGACAAGTAAAATAAGTACTCACAAAACCTTCACCTGGATTCAAGAAGTGTTACTATTTTGCTACTTTGCTTTTTCTCTTGCAACACATGCATACACACAGACACACACATGCAATATATTTTCCGCTAAACATTTTTAAAGCTGCTATGACACTTCAGTCCTATTTTAGCATGTATCTGCAAAGATAAGGACTTTGCCGTGTGTAATCACAGTACCATTACCATATTCCAGAAACTTAATACTCTCTGGTATATTTGCTTCTTAGATTTCTAATCCAATTACTGAACATGTTACAAAGAATTTTTACAACTACTCTACTCTCTTGTATAAATGCTTGATAAAATATGTCATCCCTACTGTGGGTTAGTTCTCTATTCCCAGAGTCATTAAATAAACTTAACATTTTAAAATATACAAGTTTATAAGATACACATTTTTAAAACTCAAATACACACACTGTAAGAAACAAAAGGCAAGCAGTATAAACGATGGGAAGCAAGAGTCTTTCCTCCACGGTAACCCATGCTGTCATTTTCTTCTGGCCGCACAGGCATTTGGTGCAAAGCACCTTTTCTTTTTTTGCACTACTGAGGATTAAACCCAGGGCCTCACGCATGCTAGGTAAACACTCGGCTGCCAGACTACATCCTTAGCCCCTGGGTCCTCATCTTTCGCCAGCTGAACAGTGTTTTAGTGAACATTCCTATGCCCTCATCTTTGTGTATATGGAACTGTTGCTGAGTCATTTTAATTACTGCATATTTACAATTTCATTAGGAGTTTCCAAACTAAGGGGCTGACCCTGTTCTCTGTGACTTATAACTGAACCCACTTTCATTGGTGCTGTATTCTACTCGGATGGTGCTGATGAGAAACCCTCTGGCTGGGGGACTAAACATTAGCAACAAGAACTGTAACCTCTTTAAGGCTTTTTTGTTTTTCTGAAACAGAGTCTCGCCCTGTAGTCCAGGCTGGTCTTGAACTCATCATATTCTCTTTCAAAATTTGTTATTTAAACATTATTTCCATAATGTTTAGGGAAAAAGCAGAAATTAAAACATGATCCACCCATTCTCCTATCACCTCTGCTACTGTTCAATTTTTTTCTTTCTTTCCCTCTGCCTCTTTCCCTTTATTTTTAATAATACTGTGATTATTCTATTAATGTAAGTTTTATACTTTGATGTATTTCTAAAGTGCCCAGAGTAGCCCACTGGATTTTATGAAATAAGGGCATGGTTACTGTATAAATATAATTGTATATAGATGATGGATCTCCAGTTTAGATAGCTCCATGACACAAAGCTCAATTCTTTAGTCAGAATGTTTAATAAGTTTCACTGTTAACTACAACTTAAAGATTAATATTTACAAATAATGAACTTGCTCGTGGGTTAGCAAGGCCCCTCCCTGAAGCAGTGTCAAGAATATCCTGGTCCTGGAATGGAACACCTGGGCTGTCCTGATGGGACTGCTAAACAGTTCTGGAACCTTAAGCAAGAGAGGCAATCTTGCAGGGTCTCAGTTTCCTTAAACATAAACTGAAGGTGTGCCAAGTTTTTCCTGCCTAATGTTCTGTGCAGAAAATTGAGCGAGCAGGCCTGAGGCTACTATCTTCAGAAAGGCCTGCTGCAAAGGTGGCCCTTGGTTTGTCCTGGAGCCTAGATGTGGGAGGGTTCCCACCATTCCTTTGTAAGGGTGGCTCATGGTGCCTTGACTGCTCGTACAGATAATGCAATTTACACAAACACCTGCTTTCTTTCTGGAAGTCTGCCTGGTTTAACCGCTAAAAGAAGCCCCGGGGGAGTCTCTACCAGGATCCACACATGTTATTGGAGCTCATTGCTAGCAAAACTAATGTTCTATGTGACGCCACTGAGACAAGACACTTGGAAGTAGCTCTTTCCTTTGCTGATTTTTCTCTGTGGCCTCTTGCTTTAATGATAAGTAGTCATGAGCATGGTTATGTGCTGGGTCTTGTATTACCCATATCTTTTATTCTAAGACCGATAACCCAAGAGTGTTGATTTCATTTCTAAACTCAAAGCAAGTTCAACTACTAGAAGAGGAATCTGAGATGACTAAATGTAAGAGACAACTAATATCTGAATAGCTGGATATTAAATCATACATGAACAAAAGTATAGTATAATCCATTATCATGGAGAAGAGGGGTTTTAATTTTTTTCTTTTTCTTTTTGGTACCAAGTATTGAGCCCCGGATAGGGTCTCGCTCTGGAGCCCAGGCCAGTCCTGAACTCACTGTGAAGCCCAGGTTGGCCTTGGACTCACAGCAATCCCTCCTGGCTCAGCCTCCTGAGGGTTGGGATTAGAGGTGTGTGCCACCACATCCAGTTTATGTGGTGCTCAAGAACCACACTCCAGTACTATTCCTCCAGGAAGGAGAAGAGGAGAAAAACAGAAAACAAAAATCACTTGAGGTTGGGGGACTAAACATTAGCACCAAGGACCATAACCTCTTTGGCATTTGTTAATATTGCAGGGGATTTCAGTGCCATTTCAAATGCACTCCAAGCAACCTGGTGGGGATGAGATGTCAGTCACCCAGAGGGCCATGTACCAGGAGTGTTGGTACGGTTTTGCTTCTTGATTTGGGTGGTAGTTAAATGTGCCAATGGAAATGCTCTTAGGATGGGGGACTCTTCTGTACATGTGTCATGTGTTAACTTTAAAATAAAGCTCGGTGTTTGTCAATGAAGTCAGGTGAGGTGGTGCATGCTTGTAAGCCTAGATCCTCAGGATGGGGGTGGAGGGTTAAGGTAAGAAGAGTCAAAGTTCAAGGCTAGCCTGCCTGGGCAACTTCCTGAGTCTCTGTCTTAAAATGAAAGAGCTCAATAGCAGAGGACTTGCCTAGCTTACGTGAGTCCCTGAGTTCAATTTCCAGTACCACAAGCAACAGCAACAATAAAAACAAGGAAACTATAGTTGTAGTCACTCATTATTATATTATATCTAATTTCTTAATATATCATGAAATACTTAGTGGTAGCTATAGAACATACACAATTTCACATACTAAATGAAAATCATAAACATTTCCTACATTTGCTGCATTTTAATAGCTATAATGTTTTGAGTATGTGTGACAGAATTTAATTCCTTTATTACTGAAAACCAAAGTTGCTGATGAATTTTCAGCATTATCAGTCATTGCGACCAATAGTTTTGTGCATGTAGACCTTGTTCAAGGATGAATTTTTTTCTTAGCAGAGAAGCACAAATGATATTATCAAGTTAAAGGACCATGAACACTTTATGGCTGCTTTTTAAAAATAGATTGTCAAATTACTTCCTCAAACTATTGTGACATTCAGAGCTAAGTAATGAAGTATGGCAGAAAGGCCACGGTCTGGGCATGAGGGTGCTGGAGGTCTATGCACTGTCTGTGTCCAGCGAGTCAAAGTGGGCAGGTTCCTTAGTTTTCCTGAGCTTCAGCTTCCTCATATGGAAGTGAGGACAAAGTCACCTAATGTGACAGGTTATTATGAGGATTACATAAACATAAATTCCTAGTGGCAAAAAAAAAGAAATGAGCTACCACCACTCAATGAATATCGCACACCTTTGAGTAACCTAGGTATCACAACATTTTCAAAGTCCAATTTAAAAGACCATAAGAAATTGTGTCCATTGACGTCAGTGTGCAGTGATGCCAACAGTGATGGCACTGACAATGCGTCAATAATCAGTCACTACCCCACTTTCTTTTGTGAACTTTCTTTTTGTCCTCCATCCATGTAGGTCTTAACTAGCTCTTTATATAACAGTCTCACATATATCTTTCTGTCTCCTTTGATTTTCTTTCTCTTCCTTTCTAGTTTTATTTGTTGCTCTATTATTAATAAGACTGGAGGGACTGGAGGAATGGCTCAGTGGTTAAAGTGCTTCTCTAGCAAGCGCAAAGTCAAATGCTAACTGCCTGAGTTAGATTCCCCAGTGTCACATGCGTGCACATGATGGCGCACGTCCTGAAACAGCTCAGAGGATTGCCATGAGTCCAAGGCCAGCCTGGGCTCCCTCCTGAGTTCGGGACCAGCCTGGGCTACTACAGAGCGAGACTTTGTCTCAAAAAAAAAAAAAAAAAAAAAAAAAAGACTGGTAAGTTACTTTTGTGTTAGGGACTTGAAAGCTAATTTTTGTTTTTAGATTTTATGTAGTTTATTTTATATCTGACTTTGTACATTTATTTAGACTTCATTTTGATGTTTATAGTAAAGCATATGTTTAGTGTTGTTGCAAGGAATAAAAGAACAATTCTTTTATTTTTCATGAGATTTCCTCTGTAATATGCTAATTTTTACATAAATTTTATGTAAACTGGTTTAATTAAGCCAACTAGTATATGTCTTAAAAATTGTTTGAGCTAGCATTCAGGAGGCTGAGTGGGAGGATTGCTTGAGCCCAGGAATTTGACGCCAGTCTGGGCAATATAATAATAACCTGTCTCACACAAAACAAAACAAAATAAAATAAAATGTTTACTTTCCCAATAAGACAGTAATAATCATGATCTGATATTTGAACACGTGGTTGTTTTCTACCTTTTTTTTTTCTTTTTGAGACAGGGTCTCACTCTGTAGCCCAATCTTGTCCTGAACTCACTGGTGTATCCTTGGCTGGCCTTGGACTCGGGACAATCAGCCTGCTTCAGCCTTCCGAATGCTGGGATTACAGGCATGTGCCACCACACACAGCTTTATGTGGTGCTGGGGAATTGAACTTTCAGGCTTAACTGATGTGCCATTCCTCCAGCCCTCTACTTTACTTTTAAAGAATGTGTGTATTGTTCATTTTATTTGCCATCCAACTATTTTTGGAGGAATCTCAGAAATAAACTATAACAAGACAGCTGCTCTCACTTGTTAAGAAACACACATATGTTAAAAGCTTACCTGAAATTCTGTGCTGCATCCAGGGGCAAAATTACTATGGAACTGAAATAAAAATGTGGAAAAATATTATCTCAAAAAGCAAAGAATGCATTATAGAAAGCACTCTGAGAAGAGTTTAAACATTTTCTACACAAATGATCATAATCCACAAGTCGACCACTTCCTTCATGTATGTGTGCTCCCAGTTCTCTAAAGTCCTCTCCTCTCTTGGGAAAGCTGAGTTCAGGTTTTTGTTTACGTCCTGTTCCCTGTCCTGGCTAGGCCCCGTGATGATAACAGGAGTCGGGGGTGGAGGCACAGAGGATCTTCCATGTAAAAGAAGGGCAGGCACAGCCGCGGTCCCATTTCATAACCTATTTCAATTCTGGGAAGGAAAGTAATGAAGTGCTTCCTCCCGCTCTGCCCCTCTGGGTGCAAGTGCAGGAGCCCTGCAGCTGTGATGGAAGGTAACCGTGAGGATCTATGAAGCATCTGTGATGGGTCTGAGATTAAAGGCAAGCGGCTACATTTCAAGCTCCTGGTGAAGACTTTCATAATGGACATAATTCCAGAGGCCACATCCTCACAAAGGCAGAAATATGCTTTGTTTATGCTATTTTATTCACTACAGTCTCCTTTCAAATACTGGAGGCAGTTCTACTTTAAATTCCCTTTTTGATCATTATTTACAAAGAATTTGAGTATTTTTCATATTGTTGTTATTATATTAAGTCAATTCAGGAAGGATACTTACTATTACCGACCACTGCTTTGTTAATAACCAAAGATACACTAAGACTATTACATTTGATTCTCTCAATATTGGGACAAATTGGATCATTTTGTGCTTTTGTATTTAGTAAAGCAATGGTTCTCATTGATAGTCATGCCAGTCCTAGAGGGCACAGGGGTTGGAGGGTCCTCTCTGTTTGTAATAATCCAGAGAACCAAAATGTTAGATATCCTGGAACGAACAGGGAAGAAATACCCTGGGTAACTTAAAAAAAATCTGCTCTCCTAAATTTTTGTAATTATAAATAGGTACTTCATCAATACTTACTAGTATTGTAGTAAAACTTTTATAAGAAGTTACAGAAGAAGCCTAATATTTAGGAGAGGTTTGTTAAGAAACAGAAGTTTAATGCGTTTAAGCAATCATAAAAATTTTAAATAAAGCACTGTATGCATTCTGCAATCCAAAGTACTACTGTATCCTCAACTATATACTTAGTTGACAAGGTTAAAAGCCTCAAAACCAGCTGCAGATGTGCACTAGGCAATTTGAGATTCATTTTTAACAAAGAACCAAACATTATCCAATTAGTAGGATACGAGGAAGAGGCGGATCTCAGTAGCCTTCATGTGTACAGTGCATTTGGAAATTTGGAATGCTCCTCTACTGCCAGTGGATTTTTTTTTTTTTTTGAGACAGGGTCATGTGTTCTAGCCCAGGCTGGCCTTGGATTCACAGCAATCCTCTTGCCTCAGCCTCCCGAGTGCTGGAATTAAAGGTGTGCACCACCATGCCCAGTTTATGTGGTGCTGGGGAAGCAAACTTGAGAACTTAGTGCTTTACTTAGTTCTTGCCAGGCAAGTGCTTTAACCTCTGAGCCATTCCTCCAGACCTATTTTTAAGTTTCTGCAGCAATATGAGAACTGATCCTGCCTTAGACATCTAGCACTGGCCTCCTGCTCCTGTATTCACACCATGCTCTACTCTCAGCACCAGTCAGGGACAGGGTTCTGGAGGCCATTCTGCATGCCAGGGACTGAACACAACTCCTCCTACATGGAGGGGCTTCAAGAGGTATCCAGTAACTGGTCATTCCTCTTGTGACTCATATCATAACATGGGGACTGTTGTGACACAATACTCATATAAAAAATCAGGCCCAAACCATTTGCAATATCATCATGGCTTCCTTTCTTCCTCTCAACCATCTGTAGCCTATCTTGGAAAATGACTGTAAGATAAGAGGTTAAGGAATGCTTTCTCCTCTTCTCTGTGCCTATCTACTCTGTCCTGGTTGTCTCATATGAGGTGGACTTGGTTTTAACTTTCTCAGATTCCAACCTATTCATTGCAAGTGAATTCAAGTGTGCCACTACTGCTTCATGTCTTCCAGGAACAGTCAACCAAAGATGTCTACTGACAGATACACACTGACTGAAGACCCCTTACCAGAAATGTTTGGAATCGGAAATATTTTGGATTTCAGAATACCTGCACAATCACAGTAATATATCTTGGGGGTAGAGAACAAGACTAAACATGAAATTTATCTACATGTCATACACATAGCCTAAAGGCAATTTTATACAATTATTTTAAATAAGTTTGTCACAAAACAAAGCTTGTATATATTGAACTGTCAGACTTCTGACATCATGTCAATGTTCAAAATGTTTTGAATTTTCTAGCATTTTGGATTTTGAAGTTTTCTATTACATACACTCATCTTCTAGTATGTTTTATGAATTTCTTTAATTATTATTTTTGGGGAACTTCATTATTTTTTGGAAATTATGTGGTAGAAGTCATTTCAAGTCATGACAGAAAACAAACATGCATTCTCTGTCATCCAGGAGAGTGCCTATGCTGCTGGTAAAGTGTACCCAAGCCCTAAGTTACACCAGGCAAGGTGGGAGTGAGTTGAGGTGCCACTTACATACCTGTCTGGGCACAGGGAGATGTAGAGCAGAAGCAGTGGCCCGGCCCCCACGATGGTGGCAAGGGAGGATCTCATCCAGGAACTGAGCTGGCAGAAATTACAGTAATGTACAACTGCCACTAGCACAGCTGAGCTGGTGAACACAGTGAACTGTAAGAAGAGCCAGTGTTAGGACGGCACATCCCGTATCTCCTACGCATAACCCATGTCCCACAGTGGGGGTGGGGGGTGGGTGGGTGGGGCTGTCCCAGGCCAGAGGCCTTGCGGGCTACCACACTTCTTGTAACAAAGCACGCTGCTTATGTGGTATTTACCTATGTGAGGCAGTTCTTACTTTGGTGAGCCAGTGGATTCAAGGACAGATCATACATCATTATGCTTATGACCCAGTGCTTTAGGCTGTAAGATCATGCTGGCATGATGACTCTCCTCTGGGTGTGTGGGACCAACATATACTGCTTCAGTGGAAAGGAAAGGAGTCTGCCCACAGGTGAGCTACCACTGTGGCATCAATTACCTTGCTCCAATCACTCCCCGTTTTAGTCTCTGCTGCAACCCCATGAAATGTGATAGGAAATGCAATCACCCCAAACTGGTAGCACATGTTACATGGAACTGCATCCAAAATATAATCTTCCACAACAGCATTAGTTATCTCACTGCTTATGGAATTTAACTCAGATATCCCTCCAAGTGCCGTGGAAGCTGACCCAGCTGCCAGTCAATCATGGGTGCCACTTCTGCAGGCCAGCCGGCTGTCCTGTATCATTTGGAACCATGGGACAGATGTTTCTTTGTAAAGCATGAAGAAAAATACAAATACTCCTTTACTTACTAGAGGATAACACTACAATAAATTCATCACAAATGGAAATCATCATAAACCAAAAATGCATTTAATACATCTGACTACTGACCATTATAGCTCAGCCTAACCTACCCAGAGCACTTACAGAAGCCTAAGGTTGGGCAAAGTCATCCAACACAAACCTACCTGAAAACCAAGTACTGACTATTTCATGTAATGTGTTGAATACTGAAAGTGAAAGTCAGAATGACTTTATGAACTTGCTTTCCCACCACTGTGAAATTAAAAAGTCGTAAGTTGAACTATGGTAAATCAGAGACTGTTGGTAGCTGATTTGAAACTCAGAGGAGACCGAGTTGGAGAGACCTCATGCCCACCAGGCAATCTTCCCAGATAGCCAGTGGCTGACCCATCCTAGGTCACGTTTTAAAGGGCAAACTGGGGGCAGTACCAGAGCACATCTTTTCAAGGGCCTGTATTTACAGGCTGGGGGTATAGCTCAGGGATCAGAGTGCTTGCTTAGAAAGTGAAAAGCTCCCTTGTTAAATTTTATGCCATGTGAATTTTTTTACTACAATAAGATTATTAAAAAGAAGGAAAAAAGAAAGTACAAGGCTCCCAATTCAATTCCCTGCTCCATACAACAGCTGGGTATGGTGGTGGACACCTGTAACCCCAGCACTTGAGAGGCTGAGGCAGGAGGACTGCTGTGAGTTCCAGGACAGCCTGAATTACACAGTGAGTTCAGGACCTGCCTAGAGCAGATGCGTGGGAGGTGAGGGAGCCCAGACAGCATGGAGATAAGGCAGCTAGCTGTTACTTACATGTACATCTGTCTCAAACTCAGCAGTGACATGTGAGTAGACGGCCAGAGCAGGCAGCGATACCAGGACGGCACCAACGCAGTGACGAGGCAGCCAGGCGGCGATCCACTCCAGCAGGCGCTTGGTACATGCCATGACATCTTCCAAGAAGAACACCATCCTTTTGGAAAAGGGAGGAAAAAAAGGGGCTCAGTGGTCAGGCTGCCCTAACCTGTGGCAGCAAGGCCTGACTCTGCCTTCAACTATACTATGCTGCTGCTTGAGACTGAAGAATGGATGGGTAAGCAGCAGGTGTGGTAAAAAGAGGTTAACTTGCCTGACTTTTTATAATGGACTGTCTTTTACTACCAAGCTATAAGAATGCTTTACACATTCTAGATATTAAATCCTTGTCACCAACGAGGACCTACAGGTATGAGCCCTGACCTCATGTGTGCTCTCAGTTTCTCAGTGGTGCTTGTTGCAGCACAAAAGTTTCACATTTTGACATAGTCCAATTTATCTATTTTTCTTTTATTTATTTATTTTTTTTTTTGTGCTTCATGCATCACATCTAAGAAAGTGCTGCCTAATCACAGGTTATGAAGCCACGTTCCTCCCCAGGGTCTGCAGCGTGGCTCCTGCACTTAGATGAGCAACCTGTTCATCTGTCGCCCATCATTTTGGTTCCCCAAGTACTTCTTTCCTCTTCTTCCCCCAATCTCTGATTTAGGAGATCCAGGACTGAAAGGGCACAGGCAGGCCTACAGAAGCAGCTTCCTACCTGTGTCGCAGGTCAGCATTTGTGAGGATGTTGCTGTGAAGTAGGGTGGCAGTGGGGCCAGAAAATGAAGGCCTGGGCCCAGAAATAAGCTTGAAGGGACAGCTGGCTTCAGACCCTTGGCCCAGTGTGCTGCTGTAAGCCTGCTCTGCCATACCCCACAGCACCAAAAGGGGGAGCTACAGGCTCAACACTGGAGAGCTGCCCTTGTCAGGAGACTCACCTGATGGACACTATGAGGGACAGCACCTCCAAAAGCAGGGCTGCGCCAAAGACAGCCAGGGCAGCTGGCGGGGGAGGCACAGCAACAGCCCCATACTTCAGGAAGCAGGTGACAGAGAGAATCAGGAACACTGTTGTGGACAGTAGTACATCCAGGAGGGAGCTGAAGGTGGCACTGGCGAAAGTCTTCACAGGAGAATTCTTTATGACCTATTTGGAACAGGAAGGGACTGCAATGAATCAACGCCAACAGAAGCGGCCATGAAATATAATTCAGAGAGAGAAGACAGTGAGGTTTCCTGAGTGCTTGCCTACTGCAGACTAGGCACAAGGTCGTAGGACCTGTATGGGGCCATTCCTTGCTACTGCCCTTTTTAACAATAAGGAAACAAAAGCACAGAGAAGAAATCAACCCAGGCTGGGTGTGAACCCATAGTTCTAGCTCTCTGGGAGGCTGAGGCAGGAGGATTTAAAGTTTGAGCCCAGGTGGTGCAACTTAGCTGTGAGGGAAGAACCTGTAACAAAGTAGAAAGAAAGAGAGAAAGAAAGAAAGAAAGAAAGAAAGAAAGAAAGAAAGAAAGAAAGAAAGAAAGAAAGGAGAAAGGAAGGAAGGAAGGAAAGAAGCAAAAACTTGCCCAGGATTCCAGAATTACAATTACATAGCAACTGATTAGAAGCCAGTATACCCTCACAGTCATATTACATATGGAGCCTGAAAGATGAGTTACTGCCTGGCAGAGGAAATCAGCCCACATCGGTACAGGCAGTCAGATGGAAGTAATGTGCTGGAAGCTTCTACCAGATGGCTGGGTCCAGGTCCAGGGACAGAAGACAGGCAGGGATCAGCAGCAGAGGAAAGTTGCTGTGTGTAAAGACAGCACACACCTGCGAGCAAGAGCCTTCACTTGGGATCCGGCTCAGGTCAGGCTGTGTGCAGGGTGTGGGCTGCAGGGTAAGGGCACCCATAAAATAGTACCCATGGAGAGCTCACAACCTGATGGCATGAAGGAACAGAAGAGGAAGCGCAGGAGCACGTGTCAAGAGGCATGCGTGAACTGCTGGGGAATTAAGGCAAGAAACAGCAGCAGTGCTGGTGAGTCCAAGAAAAGACTGGTTCCAGGGCCCAAGTGGGCCCTTTAGAGGCATGATCTCAACCAGTCTCATAACAATGGCCCACAGAGAAGGAAGTGCTACTAATTTTGGTGTGTAGATGTGGGGGCCAAGACTAGGTGGCTACTTCAAGGTCACAGAGTGAAGGAAGAGGCAGGCCAGGCTTCATCATGGCTCCCCAGTGTACCCCTAACCCTCTCCTAGAGGCCAATGAGGCCCTAAGGGCAGGGACTTTTGAGGGACAGCAAACCACTAAAGTTGTTTTCTGTTGGGTGCTGCAACCTCTGGTACCTCCAGTCAGGGTTCATGCTGGTAGAACCAGAGTGCCTGTGAGGGAGAGACCCTGTACTCACTTCTTGGTCTGGTGCATATTTCCATCAAGACAAACTGGTCTGGCACCACAGCTTGGCTCCAGAAGCTCGGGAGAAGGGGAGGCTTGGACATGGGGACTGAGACCATGGATCAAACCTGATGCCAGCCCAGATTTGCCAGGCAAACCTGGAGACAGTGCTGGGTTCCAAGGGATCCAGAGGATCTGCACGTGTCCATACACTTGGTCTGAAGTTTCCCCAAGAGGTCTGAGCACCTTGAGGATGAGGTTACTCACTCCGATTCTGCTCTACAGAAACACACACCCCTTCAGTCTCTCTGGGGCTCCATCAAGTGCTCCAGAAACAGCAAAGGTTCACTGCAGCTGGCCTGGGTGGAGCAAAGGGGCCTAGGGCCTGCTGTGATTTTCCAGCAGTGCAGTCACAGTATGTGGGCCCCTGATTCCCACCTGAATGTTGAGGTTTCCCAACTTCTCCTATTCATGGCCTAGGGAGGGAGCTAAGGCCTCACAGTTCAGGCTTTAAGCATTCTCATGAAAGTCACAGGAACCTCCATTGCAAGAGCTGATGTCACAGATCTGACAAAAATGACCAAAGAAGATTCCTGGGACTGCTGGGATCCCAAACAAGAGGATATCCAGGACTAACCAACACCTCCTTGGACTTTGGCTTATACCCTGACATCCACTGCTCGTTCTTCCACATCCTTTGTCATCTCTCTTGCTTACTATGCCACTTTGAGGCCCAGTGTCCCCAGCATGCCCACTCATCCTGTTCTTTCCCCTCCCTCGGGGCTTCTGTACTGAACAGGGGGAACTCCAGGCCAATCTACCTTTGTCTGCATATTCAGTGGCACTGTGCACCTCTCCATGTTCAGCAGGGAGCCATGCTCGCCCAGCATTCTTCTTTCCCCATGGGGTTCAGACCCCAGGATGGCACCATCTAACTGGACATATAAGGGTTCATGGCTGACTCAGTCCTTTACTGTCTGTATCCAGTTAGGCTCCAAGCATGGCTAGCCTGTCCTAGCTGTCAGGGCACAGGACCTGGAGGGTGGTGACCTGGACCCATATAGCACTACTACTACTTGCTGTGACAGTTTGTGCCCATCATCCAATTTACCAATGTCTTGGTCTCCTTTCCAGAGCAGGGATAGAATCAGTGCCTGAACCTCATGGTTGGTGGTGATGCTTACACAAGCAGCACCAGTGTAAAGCACTCAGCAGCGAAAGCACCCAGATGTGGGGGCAGCATGGGACTCCTCACTCCTGCATCTCTCCTCCTGCCAGCCTTCCCTGGTCTGGGAGTGGGCCTTGGACTTGCCTCGAACCCAGTTTGCCACTTGCTCGTCTACTCTATGTCACACTCCTTAACTCAGCCACGTGATTTCTACGAAACACAAACTGATCGGGCCATCTCTTGCTCAACTGCCTTCTCTGCAGCCATCATCCAGCCCACTCCCCAGATTCTGTCACATGAATCCTGGCCCACAGTCAGAGAGGCCTGCACTGCCCTGGATGTACCAGCCTCTACTGTATCTCTGAGGTCTGTAAAGGCTGGTTCCTCCCTTAGAAATGGCCCCTCCTTCATTTGGTTAGCTCCTAGTCTTCATACTGCAATGAGTTTAGAAGTTAACTCCTCTGAACTCCCTGCTGGGGCTACACCTTCACCTTCTGCTTATAGGCCAGTGCCAGACTGGTTCTGGGTTGTCCATTCCATTTCTTGCTCCCCTGTCACATCTATAGTCCAGCCCCGAGAACCATGCCAGGCAGAGTAGCTGCTCAATAAGCACCTGGTGACTGGAGGAATGAATGATAAATGTGCCTTCCATTTGGAGGCTTTATACCATGGCACAAGGAGTGGATGAGATGCCTGGCCTTGATGTGAGACAGGATGGTGTCCAACTCTGACAGGTAGGTCACCAACTTAGCCTTTCTCAGCTTTGGCTTTCCTTTTAGTAAAACAGAAATATTCATAAGCTTCCTTAAAGGGCGGTTGTGAGCATTATATGAGATCATGTTTTGCCCCAAAGACCAAGTTACCAACTCACAAGCTCACTGCAAGACCCACGTCTAAGTTGATAACTGATATTTACTATCCTCTGGGGGGCTGACAGACAGGGGCACCTCCAACCCTTCTAGGCACAAATAGCTCTCTCTCTATATATATATAGAGAGAGAGAGAGCCAGGCCAGTACCTAGACATACAGATGTAAAGATCTGCAGAAGAAGTACATAAAATTTGAATAAAAAACTCTTGTTTGATCTTGGCCTGGGGAGGGGGCTAAGGCACTTCTGATTCTGGAACCCAGAGAGGTTAGCTTGGGCCCAAAGAGAAGAATGGAGGTATCAGTGGCTTAGACTTCTAACCTGACTTCAGGATGTTGGATTTATTCTTCAAAGACCCCACTGGACACATCAGGTACAGGGGCTATGTGGGGTGCTAGGTTAGTGTGGAGCTAAAGGCCTGAGTTTGACTCAGGAATCAAACAGAGCTCTGACTTGGGGTACAGATGAAGAAGAAAGAAGATAAAGGAAAAGTAAAACCCGGTCTGAGATCAGGGAAGGTTTCTTGAAGGTCACGACCTAGGAGCTGAGGGTCCAAGGAGAGCAGGAGGTAAGGTGGAGGCAGGGTGGAGGAAATGTAGCCTGAGTGGTATGGAGAGGGACAAAGGCTTCCTAAGCTCTTGGGCGCATTGACATGGCTAGGGGGAGCAAACTGCTGCTTGAGATCCCAGAGAGGGATGGACAGGAGCCTGGAAGCACCAGCTGCAGCAGAAAGGGCCTGGTGATGACAATGTCTGCCCTTAAGATCAAGAACATCAAGAAAAGTTTGGGGTTTTCTCCCTGGGAAGATAAATTTACACATACAGTGGCAATTTAGGGCTTACAGACTTACAGTGGCTTTCATTTTCCTGTTACCTGCTAAAGGACAGAGAACAGTGAACTACCTATAAAAATAGGGGATTCCTGTAGTGAACATGAAGACGCACCTCCTCCTGATAGCTGGTCCTGTAGGATCGCTCCAGCTCCTGATCCAGGAAATTCAGACTAAATTGATTAATGGGTGGCTTGAAAAAATAATCTTTCATCAGGCTGGAAAATACAATAAATACAATCAATCAACACCAGGCACAAGCATTATATCAGATGATCACAACCAGTTTTCAAAATTGCTACTCATTGAGCATATCAAAAAGGTGTATCTGAAAGTCACTGTGACAGGAGCTGCCCGGCTGCTTCTTTTTAAAATGTATCTGTGCAGAGTCCTTTGTGTTTCTCTAGACATGGTAGCATTTTATGTTTTGCCTCCTATAAAGAATGACCACTCACCACAATCTTAACATGCATCATTAGAACCTCTTTTTTTTTTTTTTTTTTTTTAAAGCATGTTCCTGATGTCCAGGAAAGGAAGACACCAAAGGCAGATTCTCTGTCCTGTGAGATGATCTTTTCTGAAAAGCCTCAGATCCCTGGACTCGGAGTACTCATATTGATTTGGAGGCTTCAAATAAACATGATTCAGAACCAGCTGTCCTGTCATCCAGAGTACTGACAGTAATTACTGCCGCAAGAGCTAACAGGCTGTTACAGCAAAGTGATGTTTATAGTCAGTGTAATTCTGCTGCTATTGTCACATATACGATTGTGTGTGAAACCTGAGAAATGATAAAGCTCAATGATTTTAATAGCAGGCAAATCAACTATGCTTTACATGACTCTTTAATTCTTTCATGGATTTCCAGCAAGTAGCAATATCCTTTTTATATTAAAGAAAATTACTATACATGTAGGGGAATATTTGCACAATCTCAGAGAGCACCATAGACAGGAATGCAATCTCCCTGCCTGGTATAGTAGGCATTAGCATGAAATCAGGTAAAATATGCAATGGTCTAGCATGCACCAGTTACACAGCAAAGCTCCCCACTGAAGACTTTCTTTCCTTGCTTGCTGTAGAGGTTATCTCTCTTTTCTATGACTAGTGTGTAATAACCTACAGCATTCTCAGGATCAGAAGACAGAAAATTCTGTCCTTTGACATTGCCTGTTCTTTCCTTCCATTCAGGAAGTACAGACAGGAGAAATCAACAAAGCAGCTCCAAGAAGCATGTATGTGGCCACATTCTGACAGTCAAGTGGTTCTGCCAGCTGTGCCACTCCTTTCAATCACTTCTGAGAACAGGACGCAGCTCCTGTGGACCAATCCACTCTCGTAGCAACTCTAAGCCCTAGGGGAAAAATTGCTAGAGAGCACCGAAGAGTGAGCAGGGCAGAAGGCGGGTTATCCTTGGAGGAAGGAGAAAGTACCAGATAAACTTCCCATTTTCCCATTTATTTTTTTCTTGGTGACAGATGTTAGCACCCTATGCAGAGGCTAAAACTCAGAAAAGCTATAGTCTTACTAGCTTAAAAACCCAGAAAATATGATTTGGGATAACTATGGATGGAAAATTAGGTTACAAATCCCAAAAGGGAGGCAATTAGGGAGAAGAAGTCCAAATTCTGCACATAAACTCTGCCATTCAGATCTCTAGAAAAAACCCTGAAGTACACGAGCAAGGCAGACTCGAAGCAACCAAGTTAAGACTAGCAGAACAAGCAGGGTATGCAGTTTGCATTCAGTCAAGCTAGCCACCTGCTGAAACAACAACAAAAAAAATTGATACTCTTTAGAGGACTACAACAAAACTCACACTTTTTGAACATCATACACAATATCCACAACACTATCCTCAGTCACGAAGCATTCAAATAAGCAGAAATATGTGAGCATGTTGAACAGCAAAGCTATCAATGGAGACCATGTTAAGACCACTGACAGTTTGGGGTTTATAATGAATGTAGATGTAATATATATGACAAGTTTAGCTTAAAGACTGAGAAAAGAGTAATGGATCTACATGGGTTTCAAGATTTTTCAATTAAATGAAGCAATGCAGTATTAACTCTGTGAAGACTATAAATACATTTAAGGATGGGTATCTGTAATGTCTAGAAAGATAACCAAACTATGATCTGATGGGTAGCTGTCATTAAGCTATACCCCACAGACGGACGTTTAATACTTTTTTTTTTGAGACAGGGTCTCACTCTGTAGTCCAAGTTGGTCCTGAGATCACTATGTAGCCCGGACTGGCCTCAAACTCACAGCAATCCTCCTGCCTCAGGCTCCCAAGTGCTAGGATTATAGGCATGTATCACCACACCTGGCTTATGTGGTACTGGGGAATCAAACTTGGTATTTAGGGCTTGCTAGGCAGGTACTTTAACCGCTGAGCTATTCCTCCAGTCCCTAATTCCTTTCTTTCAATAACTAATAGAAAACCAGATGAAAATAAGTGAATAGGTAGATGATCTGAACACTACCCAACACCTGTGTTTAACTGATACAGATGGACTGTAACATCCCATAAACACAGAAAATATGTTCACCAAAAGAGACCATGTTGAGGTCATAAAATAAGTATAACTAATGCAAAAGAACTGAAGTCACACAGAGTATTCTTGGGCAACAACATTAAACTCAACTTTAATAGATAACATATCTGTAACCCACCCTCCACCAGAAGGGCCAAGGCTCATTGGAGAAAAGGCTGGTCCCTCAGCTGAGACAGGGGAGGTATAAAATGTGCCTGGATCATTTTATAGTACTGAAGAGAAAGAAACTGCCCCAGACAAGTGAGGGAGTCACGTAAAACAGACCAATGAGCCAGTATGAAGGGACTGCTATTGGCCAGACTCAAGCCACCACATATAAGAAGCACAAGGGTGGATTATAGCTAACGAAATAAAACAGAAATGCAGGTAAGAGTGGATGGATGGATAGATAAAGCAGCAAATAAGGAGTGCTCCTGGAGCAACCCCAAGTGGTAAATGTGCTGGGAGTGCTGGAGTTGGAAACCGTCCTTTTGAACCATCACAGTAAGGACTGTTTCAGGCATGACTCATTAGTGGATGGTGAATTTAAGCAAGTCTGAAAAAGAATAGGATAATTATAAGACGTGAAAGTGTCTTCTGACAGATTGCTTATTAGTCATAAGGAGAAAATAATAACCATAGATTGGCAACGCCTGGCCTGATTAATCAAATTATCACTAGTAAGGAACAAACGGCATCATGTGCTGTGGGCACAACACTCTAAGAAGAACATGATGTTACTTCTGTGTGTGACATCTAGCTAGAGATGCAAAACCTGAATCTAACCACGTAGAAATATCGCACAAACCCAACTTCAGGAATATCAAGAATTAAACTGCAGTTTAAAAAAATATTAACACTGACTAACAAAGCATGGCTCAGGAACTATCCCTGTTTTTAAAAACCTAAGGAGGCCTGGCCACAAAATCATAAAACATGTTACTCTGGACTAGATTCTGGACAAGAGGGAAAAAGCACTGCAAGATACATAGAATCACTGGCCCACACTGGAATATGGGCCTTAGGTGAGATAGAATATCACACCAATGTTAAACTTCCTGGTTTGATAACTATGATGATGTAAGATGGCATCTTTGAAGGGAATACAGTATGAAGGGATAAAGAGCACAAATCCAAAGTGTTGTCAAATGGTTAAAAAATTTCACAGAATTGAGAAAGAGAAGGATAAAGCAAACATAAAATATTAAAAATTGATGTATTGGGAAGAATGTAAAGGGAATTCTAGATAGGATTTGTATAACCTTTTAAGTTCTAAATTACTTCAGAATAAAATAACACTGAATGGAGAACAAATACACAGGAGGCAATTCAGACAAAAGCAGTGTCTTCTCCCAAAAACCTGTGCCACCTTTGTGGATGGTTTGGCCTTACCTGTCCTCTTTGATAACATCGACAAAGTGGGCATCAGTTTTCTCACGGATGTTCTTAAACCTCAGAGGGAGGAGGGCGGACTGGTCCAAGCTCACGCCTGCCCACCTGCCCTTCTCCTGAAGGATCTCGCACAGGGAGGTCTGACTGTGGGTGAGCTTCTCCTCTGGGGGAGGGCTCAGGAGTCCATTCTGGGCTTTGGAATTAGCTCCTCCCGAAGCCTGCCTCAAGACAAAGAGGGAGCATGCACAGAAGTGAAGTGGTGGCACAAAAGCATGGCATTTATTCCTGCTCAGTCTCTCTACCACTTTGCATGCTGGGCATCCTGATCTGGCCAAGGGCCTGCTGCATCTCCGCTTGCCCAACTCCCTCCTTTCTACCAGCCTGCTACCTCACTCTCCTGCTTTGTCAGAGGGCATCTCCAGGAACAGGCAGCCGGAAGGGTGAAATCACAGGAAGAGCCATATGGCGAAAGGGAAGCTCAGGTTTGAGAGCTGCTTATCTCAGACCTGAAGTCTGGATGCTGTGCGGAAAGTCTGGGGGACTTCTGGGAGTTGCAAGGATGGGTCCAGGGAAAGGAAACCCTACTCACTGTCCTGGGCGTAAGAGAAGGTTCAGGCACAGAGGCTTGGGCTGTGGGAGCTTCTGTGGCTGCAGGATTCATGGACAGACCCACATGCACAAATCCTTTCACAGGCAGGAGGTGAAGACTATGAGGACTGGGCTTCCCTGGGGAGGCAGCATTGAGAAGCCCAGCAGAAGCTTTTTAACCCAGTCTCGCCTTGTCTCAAATCTCTGTGTGTCCACCAGCCTCCCTCCTCCTGCTGCTGCTCTGAACCTCTCTCACTCAGGATGCATCTCTCACTTCAAGAGGCCGTTGCACATCTGTGTTCTACCATATGCTGAGTCTGGCTTCCAGCCCACAAATCCTCTAGCCACTCTAATATACACATTTTAAAGCTCTTATCGCTTGTGAAGGGAGTCCCACTGAGTTCCGCATGGCACTGTTCTACTTCATTCTGGTTTGTTGTTGTTATGATACTGAAGACCAAGCCCAGTGTCCCATGCATGCTAAGCACATGCTCTATCACTGAGCTATACCCCCAGCCCCTCCATTCTATTCTTTCTTGGTCTACTCAAAATCCAAACACTAGGGGGTTGACATTCTATTACCTAAGAGAAGTTATTCTCAGAACTAAGAAGTTGACGAGACAGGAATGTCACCTTAGGTGGATGCGCCAGGAGAGGAACTGACAGGAACAACAGCCATGAGCTTGTTACCTTGGTGCTGGTCTTAGGCTCATCTTGACAGCCGTTTTGCACAGCTCCGCCTTCTGCACCAGCTTCTGATTTGGGAGCAAATGTGATTCCACATGACAGGCAGGTCTATGAGAAAAACAGACCAATGAAATTCATCCAGAGAACACGACCACAAAAAGCAAGTCACACAAGTCCACCGCTGCTGCCATTTGCTGTCACATTCAACGCCTGCAACCAAATGGAAGGCTTACTGAACCACTGAGGAAGGATCTGAAGACACATCTGCCAAGGTGAAAATGGAAACACACAAAAACCTGTACATGAACACACACAGTACTACCCACAACAGCCAAAGAGTAGAAATTAGATGTCCACCAACTGGCAAATAGATTGACAAACTGTGGTCTAACCATCCAGGAGACATTAATTCAGTCATAAAAAGGACTGACACACTGACCCCTGCTACAACAGGCAGAAACCTTGAAAACATTATGCTCATTGGAAAATGTCAGAAACAAAAGGCCACATATTTTGTGGTTCTACTTGTATGAAGTATCAGGATAAGTTTGCTAATCACAGACAAAGAACTGATTAATGGTTGCCGGGAGCAAGGCAGAGAGAAGAATGCGGAATGGCTGCTAGGATACAGGATCTGCTATGATGTGCCCCTTTGTGGCCCCCATCTCCACCAGAGTTCATATGTTGAGATCCTCATCTTCAAGGTGCTCGCGCTAAGTGGTGGGGCCTTTGAGAGGCGATTTGGGCATAAGGGCAGACCACCAATGGGGGGATTATCACTCTCAGAAGAGAGATCCAGAGAACCCCCTTGTCACTTTCACCCTGTGAGAAGGCACTATCTGTGAGTTAGGAAGCGGGCCTTTTCAGGACATCCAATCTGCTAGTATCTTTGTTTTTGACTTCCAGCCTCCACAACTGTGAGAAACAAATTCCTACTATTTACAAATCACTTCCATGTGCCCCTCTGAGGATTCCCACTACTGGGGACTGAGTTCAAGGGTGATCTTCCACTGAGCTTCATCCCCACTCCTTTTTATTTTTATTTTGAGACAGTGTCTTGCTAAATTGCCCAGGCAGGTCTTGAGTTTGGAAACTTCCTACCTCTGTCTCCTGAGTAGCAGGGATTACAGGTGGACCTCACCACACCCAGGTAGTTTAAGGTATTTTGTTATAACAAATAACAGACTGAGAAAAGCTTTCCTTTAGAGACAAATGAAAATGTTTTAAAGTTAACTGGTTATGGTTGACTATCATGAATATATTTAAAAACACTGAACATGAATCCTATCTCAAAACAAAAACAAGTGACCACCTATCTATTTTAGGACAAAAACAGTCAAAAGTTTCAGCCTTTAGTGGTGGTGAGCTTTTTTTTTCTTTTTCTTTTCTTTCTTTCTTTCTTTTTCTTTTTTTTTTTCTTTTTTTTTTTTTTGAGACAGGGTCTGTAGTTCTGGGCAGTCCTAAACTCTATGCAGTCCAGGCTACCCTTGAACTCAAAGCTATCTACCTGCCTCAGCCTCCTAAGTGAGAGGATTATAGGCATGCATCACCATATCCATCGACCCTCCCCCTTCCCCCACCCCAAAACAGGGCCTTGCCAGGTAGTCCTGACAGCTCCTGAACTCATTATGTAGTCCAGGCTGGCCTTGAACTCACAGCAGTCTTCCTGCCTCAGCCTACCAAGTGCTAGGATTATAGGCATGCACCACCACACCTAGTTTATGTGGTGCTAGGGAAGTGAACTCGCAGCCTTGAGCTGGCTAGGCAAGTGTTCTAATTGCTGCGTTATTTCTCCAGCCACAAGGTGAGCTATTCTCATAGATTGGGCTAAACAATCAGAGATATATATTCACAGATCTAGGAATTCTTCAAAGTTTATAGGAATTAGATGGCTAGAAAAGTGAAGGACAGACTCAATACTGACAGGCATAGTAGAAAGAGCAGGGTTGTCACTGCTCCTAATTCAGAGTTTAAGTCTTAACCCTGTAACTTACTAGTTTGAAGACCCTACACAGGTCATGTTACCTCAGCTCCTTCATCTGGAAGATGGACATAAAAATACTCTTCCTGGAGATATGTTTTAAGGATTAAATGAAGTGTTTATGCAGCTTAGTATTGTTCCTGGCCCCAGTATGTCATTAATAAAGTTTCCAGTGAAGAAGACAAACCACAGTAGAAGAGACAACTGCTTCGCAGTAGGAACTGTTAAATGCTGAAATAAATTATAGGAGGCTGGATATGATACTAGAAATTTAATATATGTATTACTGCAAAAGAGCAAGGATATGACCCAGGTCACATCTCAAGGTAGATCAGAAAACTATAATACAAGGCTGGAGGAATGGCAGAGTGGTTAGAGTTTTGCCTAACAAGTGGAAGACCTTAAGTTCAACTTCCCAGCACCACATAAACTGGGAAAGGTGGCACATGCCTATAATACCAGCACTCATGAGGCAGAAGATTGCCATGTGTTTGAAGCTAGCCTAAGCTACAGAACAAGAGCCTGTCTCAAAAAAAAAAACAAAAATCTACAAAACAATAAGTAAAAGAATAAAAATTATAAAGAGTTGTATAGACACAATGTGGTCTGAGCATTCATATTCATTTGAAAGATGGAAATACACATTCTAGGGTAAATAACACAATTATTAACTAGCATGTCTGAGCAAACAGCAGCTCCTAGGCAAAATTTGCATATATTGCTTGAAAAACAGACTTTAACAGGACTAAAATGTACTAGTTGCCAATAATATAAAAATTATTTTAAAGCATCTCATAAACTTCAAAACATTTGTCAATGGAAACACTGATTTTCTCCAAAGAAGGAAAAAACCCCACAAACTCCAGCATCAAGCACAGAGGAGTGACAAACCAATCTGCCAACAAAGGAGCAAAGTAACCCAACAAGACCTGAAAGGAGCTCCCGGTGGGAATCTGGCAGTGATTGGCTTCTTCCTCCAGGGGGCACAATGAACATTTCAGGGAACTTGTAGACCAGGAAAGAGAACACAGATTGGTGTGTGGCTTGTTGATGTTATGGTTTGAGACACTAATTGAGAATTTTCCACCAATCTCTAAAAGAAAGTACAAGCTATCTTTTTCTCTGACCACTCTGAAGCACTGAGACTAGAGAAGCATCCTAACCCACTGGTTAAAGCACTGTGTTTGGGATCACACTATTATAGGATGAATCTTGCTTCTCCTAGCTAGTAGGTGTGGGGTCCCTTTGAGCCTCATTTATCTCCTTTGTAAAATGGGTTTACCTCTGCCCAAAGGAATTATCATAAGGGCAAAACAAGGAAGCCTATGTAAAGCATAACGGAGGTTATATCTCAAAGTGGCTTCATTTTGTGCCCCTACTCTACTCACTTGGTACTGACTTCAGAGAACGCTGAATTGAGAAGGACCATAAGGTCACACAATGGCCCCAGAGGGAGAACTGATGCGCTGGTGGTGCTGTCTGTCCTGGGTAAAGGGGGTCTGGATGAAGTACAGGTGGTAGAGATAGAAACTGCTGCACCAGGCCTGCCGGACAGGGTAGACCCAAGTAGAACCTGGATTCTACGATAGATGATTTCATTGTATTTTGAGAATGTGGCACTTCATTCTCTTTTTTTCTCAGCTGTTTTCCTGGGGGTGAGTGATGAAAATTCTCAGAAAGAAACAAACTGTACGAAAATCTACCTTCTGTGGTGAAGACATTCCCCCACCTCAACATTCTCTTCTAACCTGTATAGAGAAGTCCATTCTGTATCAGGAGAGGATACCATACAGAGAAGGTGAGTTTGTTTTCCTCCCACATGCCTGTACTAATTCGCTTCAACTATTTCCTATTTTAATTTTAATATGGATTAAGATATTTTACAATCCTTTTTTTTTTTTGCCAAGCACTGATACCCTGTGAAGCTTTTCCATCCCAACCTATGACATGCCTATTCCTTGCCACTGACCACCCCCCACAGGACCCCCACCAGACTGCAGCTATAGACTCCTGCTGAGAAGCCCTGACTGGCAAGAGCACTTCCAATTCCAGGGAACTATGTGCAGATACCTCACTACCTCAGAAGACAGAGGAGCAATGCAGGGAGGTTAGATAAGAACCATTGTTATAATGGTAATAAATGAAACAAATTAAAAACAAATGTGTGCTAAGGATACAGAGCCACAGTCAGGTTTGTAGCCTATTATGTATGATTTCAGTTAATCCTCGAACCACACTGTGAGGCAGAAAGGAGCCTTCTGAAGACACAAGGCATGTGAACATGGGGGTCAGGCTATAGGCTTCCTGGTCCCAGATCTTCTTGGGGCATGGTTTTGGTCTTCTTTCCTGGCACAAGAAGGTTTAGGGATAATCCTGGCACTTTGACCTCCTGGACATCAATCCTGTAAAATGACCCAAGTTGCAATGACTGCTCTCTTGGTTCTTCCAAGAGACTCTACTTACAATGACACCAAGAGAAGCCTCGAAGGCTCCCCACTAATGGCATACACTACAGGCCAAGGAGTTTGCTGGCTATTGCCAGCGTAACTTCAGATTCCTTGGAGAATACCCAAGAGCACACTGCATTTTCCTGGATTGTCCATGCTCCTTCTCCCTCTGTGAATGAGGGCTTTGGAGGGAAGATTATCATTAGCTCTCTAACACATGTGGACACACTTGCATTTAACACATTTTAATACATGCATTCTATATTATGCTCAGAATATATGCGACAGAGATATAAAATAGGTTCTTTTTTCCTCGAGGCTATTTATCATTGCAAGATAAGTGACTTAGAATTCAACAGCTGTCCTTTGCAAGCTGTCATGGGAAGGAGAGAAAGAGGAAGAAAGTCTCTTCGAGGAAGCAATCATCAGCAAAGTCCTGGCTTTGCCTGTTTTGTCAGCTATGTATAACTACTAGTAAGATGCTGTAGTATGTGAAGAAGCACCCTTTACTTCCAAACACAAGGATCGTGTTGGACACAGTGGGTGGGAATAACAAAGGCACAGTGACAGCAGTAACAGCAAGTACCATGCATCGAGGTGCATTCTATGCTCTTCATGCATAGTGGTTTATTCAGCACTCAGAAGGTGAGGACATGGACACTGTGATTAGTGCCACTGTACATATGAGAAACTGGGGCAGAGAAGAGAAGGGCTTTTTCCAGAGTCCACACAGTTAGAAAACAGAGGACCGAGCTCTCAACCCTGCCCTACCACACACATGGTTCCTCCAAGCAGGGCAACAGTGGGCTAGGGTGCTGCTATTTCAGCAAATGGACTAGGTGTAGACATGAATATCTCAAAAGAGATGATTTCTGTTACAATATATAGAAAAACATAAGAGGAAATCAGAAGCGATATTTATCACAGAAAAAGAAAGTTCCCTAGAAGCTGGGGGAAAAATAAAAGCCCAGAAAGCTGACAGTCTATAAATACTGGAGGCAAAACAACAAACAAATGCCTGTGAAACACTCAGAAACAAGATTTCAAAGCCACACTGCAGAATCAAAGAACCATAAACTTACTCTATTTGTCAGTCTTACATGAGTTTAATAATTGAGGCTGTTAAGAAGGATCCAACTCAAGAATAGATTCAATTTGATTAGATTCAGTAATACTGTTACTATGCCATGGAAATATTGTATCAAAAAGTCAAAATAAGAACCTATTAGGCATTTTGGGAAATTTCACATATGTGCAGCACTGCAACACACTGTGTAATGATGCAAGTGAAATGGTGCCGGACACATCTTTTCAATTCATACACATATTTTTTAAAAGTCTTGGTCTGTAGTCCAGGCTGGCCTCAACTCATGGCAATCCTACTGCCTCAGCCTTCCAAGTGCTGGGATTACAGGCATGCACCACCATGCCCAGGTTATGTGGTTCTGGGGAATTGACCTCAGGGCCTTGCACTTGCGAGGCAAGTGCTCTACCTGCTGTGCTATTGCTCCAACCTACAAATCATTTTAAAAACTAATTCTTCACTTACAAGAATGGGAAAGAAGGGCTAGAAGAATGGCACAGCAGTTAAATCCCTGAGACCAATTTTCCAGAATCATATAAAGCCAAGCATGGTGGTGCGTGCCTGCAATCCCAGAACTTGGGAAGCTGAAGCAGGAGAATTGCTGTGAGTCCAAGGCCAGCCTGGGCTACATAGTGAGTTCAGGACCAGCCTGGACTACAGAGTTAGACCCTGTCTCAAAAACAAAACAAAACAAACAAACAAACAAACAAAAAATGAAAGATAGGGCTGGAAGTGTAGCTCAGGGTAGGGTTAAGGCGCTTGCTTAGCAACTCTCCAGCATCATACAAACTGGGCAAGGTGGTACACACTTGTAATCCTAGCACTCAGGAGGCTGAGGAAGGAGGATTGCCATGGAGTTCAAAGCCAGCCTCAGCTACATGGTGAGTCCAGGACCAGCCTGAACTACAGAATGAGACTCTGTCTCAAAAAAAAAAAAAAAAAAAAAAAAGGCCCCACAGAGTTTGTGAATCCTCCTTAACTTTCTATAGCCACAGTTCAGTTCTTAGAACTAAGGCATGAGTGCTACACAATGCTATTACCTAAGCTACTGAGTTAATTCACACGTTCCCACTTTCCTTCTAATGACCTTTCTGTTCCTGTTTCCATCCAGGTCCCATGTTATATCTAGTTCTTGGGTCTCCTGAGTCCCCTCCAGTGTGTGACAGCTCCTGTGTATGTATATATATATATATATATATCGTTTGTGACCCTGATACTTTTGAAGCATCCTGGTTATGTTTTGTAGAACATCCTTGGGTTTGGATTTTCAGGATGCTTTCTCACTAGCAGACCAAGGTTTGGGATTTGAGGGATGGTGAGATGTTCTTCTCAGCACACCATATCAGGGCACATAATATGCTGCCATATTAACAGTGGCATTCACCTTGACCATTGGTACAGGTGGGCCCTGCATGATTTGCTCATTAGAAAACTACTATTCTTCCCTTTATAATTACAAATACTTGGAGACACATGCTTTCAGGCCATGCAAGTATTTTATTTTTCCTTAAGCCTTAACCCATTGTGTTTAGAGCTCCTGGACAGAACTCATCTGCAGCAATAATCACTATCACGTCTGAATGATGAATCTATTGCTCTCATTCCTTTTGTGTTTCAGTCACTTTCCTGGTGATGACACACAATGCCCGACACCCACAACTGAGGAGAGGTTTATTTTAGCTTACAGGTCAGAAGTCTCAGCCTGTTCATGGCTAGTCAACAATGGTGGAAGGGGATGGCAGAGGGTCTGAGAGGATTTAGATGCAGGAAAGCTGCTTGCCACATGGCAAAAAGAAACAGAACAAGGCACAGGGTACAGCTCAGAGCAAAAATACAACCTTCTAGGCTACACTGCCAGCGACCATCCGCCCCAATCAGGCCCCACCTCTTAACAGCACTTCAAATCATAATGGATTAATCCACCTGACCCAATTAACTCCACAATCCAATCAACTCCCAAATAGTGAAGCTTTTGGGGGACATTCTATATTCAAACCACAACATTCTACATCTACAGCTTGAATTTCCTCTGTAAGGAAGGGCTATCACTTTTTATTAACTGATACGCTTTCTCCTCACTAAAGAAAGCACATGTAATTAAAACCGTAAGTAAAGCTTGAAAAGCCCTTCGCAAAAAAAAAAAAAAAAAACACAAGACAAAAAACCCGTACTTTTGAAGATCTTTCAAAAGGATGAATATAAATATTCATTCAATCCAGCAATACCTCTTCTGGGAATCTTTCCAAAAAAGTGAAAAGCAACATGTAACGGAGATACACGTACACCCGTGTTCCTAACAGCACAACTAACAATAGCCAAAACATGGAACACAACAAAATACTCATCAACAAACCCATGGATACAAAAATTGCAGTCTATGTACACAATGGAGTACTACTCTTCTACAAAGTCCGATAGTTTTGAGGCTTTTGTAGGTAAATGGACACAACTTGAGACCATCATGCTCAGTGAAGTAGGTCAGATGCAGAAGGTTAAACATTGAATGGTTTGTCTAATATGAGAAACTCAGAATACAGTCATTTTATAGAAACAAATGGGGGTGATAGGGATTGTTAGGGGAGAGGGGGAGGATCCTGAAGGGTCAAAGAGGGGGGATGGGATTGTAATTTTGATGCAATATATATGTGCAGAAAGTACTGAAGCTCGATGTAAACATTATGTATTGCATATATACATAATAGAAAAAACATACTTTATATCCACATTTGAGAGCCAATAAGCAGACCACTATTTATATATCTGTCAAACAGCTTTATCAAAATAATTTGCTCATTTGAAATGCATATTTTGATGGTTTTTCACATGTTCACAGAGTTGCATAACTATCACCATTATCAATTCGGACTACCATTTACAGTCCTTAGTTACTTTCTATACTTTTTATATACAAGTGTGCAGATAAAATATAAACCTATTTTCAGTTTCTACAGTGAACTTTAAAAACACTTTCATTTCCTCAAACTGAGCTGAGACTATTCACAATTGTTTTACATACTGATAACAAGAGGTAAAAGAAGCAATAATTTATTCAGCATCACTAAAAAAAAAAAGAAACCACAGGGACTGTCAACACAATAATGGCTCCTGGGGCTACTGGCCTCAAAGGGGAATATAACCTGAAAACAGTCCAGATCTTCCTAACACTGTCCCCATGGGGTGAACCCACCCCTTTATCCTCATTACTGACTGCAAACATGCAGAAAGGCCCAGGGAGCTCAGAGCCCCCAGGTTCTGAATAATAGATGAAGGCAATTCACAGACCAGCCAAGTAGATGAGTTCTCAGTGAGGCCTTTCAAAGACAAGCTAAGATGCTTCACAGCTCAAATGACATATTAATTAGGACTAATGTGATTTTTTAAAAAAAAACATTTAATTTTGGTTTTCATGGGTTTTTTATTCTTTACAAACATGTTAGAGAAGCTATTTTCATTGATATTTCAGTCTTGATTCACCCATTACCCACAGTGTTCACTATAAAATGGGCCACACACTTGCCCCAGAGCTAACACCACATTCACCAGGCAGAGAACCCCTGTTCCTATGTCCTGTCTGAGACCTCCCTCAAACCAGCACCATGGAGGTGAGGCTCTCCCCAAAGCCCATGCTTCTTATAGGCAAATGCCGCAGCATCTCTACCCCCTCTCACATCCCCTCTCCACCGTGTCTGACAGCAGCCACTGCTCTGCTGCAGCGAGGGGCTGCATGCTCTGGTGTGGACTGAACTTTGCCTCCAAAGGTGGCATTTGCCAGTAGGGTTTTGGTTCAATTAGGACAATGCTGAGAGATTTTCCCCTCAGCGCCATCTCACTGACAGGGAATACTGTAGCTTATAGAAATCACATGACTTCTTCACAGTCCCAAAGCCAAGGCGTTGGGAAGGACTGTCAACTGGAAATCATGGTCCTCTCCACAACACACACACTGCCCCAGAGGTCAATATGCAAAGTCCTTGTGTACCCTGCTCTCTTGGCTTCCCTCTTGACCTTCTCCTCACCCTAAACCCTTGGGGGATCTCTCCACTATAAACCCCAGGGTGGGGATCTCCCCATGCTCAGGCTTAGAAGCGTATTGTCACAGTTCTGGCACGGTCCCCCTCCCCTGTCAGGCAATCACCTCCTGACAAGGAACTCTCACTGTCAGTCAGTTGGGTTACTTCCAGGAACCAAGATCAGGGTGTGAGAGGGGTTCCCTCCGACCTATGACCTCAGGGCCAAAGTGTATGTCCTATGATATCACTATCATTTCCTGGGTAGATATTAAAATACTCAAAAGTAGGCATTTATGAGATATAGATAAAAATTTTCTAGCTGCAAACTGAGAATAAACTTAAAAGACACAGAGGAACCATATGGGGTAGAAAATTAACCCTTCCTGAATGTCACTTTGATTCCAAACAGTTCTGCCCAGGTTTCTGAGCCCAGTAAGCTTCTGAGTTTGGTCCTCCATAGTCTGGCTCCACAGAGCTATGTGGTTTATTGCAGAACTGAAACTTAGGTCAAAGAGTAGTTGTAACCTGACTGCACACTGGGCACTGGGGAACTACATAAATCATTTGATTCCCAGTCTCTGCATTCAGAGAGCTTATGGGAAGGCACACAAGGGACACGGGTTTGAGACGTGGATGTCAGAGCCAAGAGTACAAATTTAGAGAAATCAGCTAGGGAGACACAGGAAACTACAGGGAACCTGATCAGTGGGCTTAGATATTTGGAGGCAAAGGAAGGGACAGGTGTGCACTTACTTCATAACTATTCATTGAATACTTTTCTGTAATTTGTTAGGGCTTGCACAGAACTCCTTCCTCTATAAAAAGTATTCACCCAAATGGTGTCATCCATAACACTTACCCTGCAAGCAGTGGCTTAGAGGTCTGAGTGTACCACATAGCACAGCGCCCACAGGAGACAGAAATGCCTGTCAGTGCCCTAAAGTCTTTGAGAACCCTATGGCAAAGAAACTCTGGGCTGTTTAATCCAGAATTTCTCCACTCAATTTGACCACAGAGCCCCATTCTGTATGTGACACCCACGCCTATTCTGATAAACAACCACTCAAAGGAGTGTACTCAGAGAAAACATTGGCGTATACCAGGCCCCTGCTGCAAGGAAGGAGGGGACAGGAAGATTGGAACCGGACAAAAACCCACATGGGGTTCGCTCTCCTGAATGGACTGAGACAGCAGAAGAGACTCAGGAAAAGCAGCCCACTGATGGGAAGGGGCAACAGACCCTAATGAAGTGTTACTTTATTACCTTGGAAAGCTAATCTCAGTGCCGACAATACTGCTCAGGCCACAAACCAATGCCATGCACGTGGGACACTGACAATTGCAGGGTAAGTCTAGCCTGAGAACAGAGCAGCAAGCAACTAGTATGTTGTATTTCTATTGTTCAAAACCCTTTACTTGAGGAAACACATATAGTTCGGATTCTAATATATATCCTCTTTACAGATGACCTGTTTCCTCCTCAAGTTTAGATTTGGGAAATGTGTACACAGAATAGAATACAGCAAACAGTTTTTGCTCATTCAGATCAAAACAAACATCTACAACTAAACTTTCAAAGTGTGAGAAAACCTTCATAAGGGAATTTAGCATGAAACTGTTGTGACTACAGTTATAAATGGGTGATATGTGTGAACTTAGCCCCTGCATATTCTGATGGATAAAAACTCAATGTGGATAATCTGAAATGGCAGACAAACGCAAGTCACCTATTTTGGGCTTTGTGCTCTATCTAGTTCTCACTTCATATGAAGTGAGGAAATAATTTGGAGGAAACCATTTGTCCCCATGTAATAAAACTATATTTGGAAAACTATTTTTTAAAATTTCTCTCCTATGCCAACGTTTTCTGTTCCTGAGCTCAGTAACAATATATGAGCCTAAAGCATACATGCCCAACACACAAAGCATCGGTCAGGGCAAGGAGGCATCTCTAAAATGGAGAGACAACCTGGGCTCCATAGTGAGTTCAGGACCAGCTTGCACTACAGAGTGAGATCCTGTCTCAATAAACAAACAAACAAATAAATAAATAAAATGAGGAGGCATTCAGAAAAGTTCCGATACACTAACTGTCCCACATGGGCAGAAACAGCATGGGGGTGCAGTCTCATACGACCATTCCAGTGGCTCTTAGCCAAGGGTGGCTCTGCCCCCAACAGGGGACTAGTACTAGGCAATGCCTGGAGACACTTTTAACTGGCACAACTGGAGAATCCTTCTAGTTCTAGCATCCGCAGACAAAGGTCAGAGATAGTGTCACCATCTGACAATCACGGGACAACTCCTATAACACAGGGTTATCAGGTTCAAAATGTCAGTAGTGCCAAGATTGAGAAATTACATTAAATTAACAATGCACACAAGGAAAAGTACATATGAGCACTCTCAATAAATCTGAATGCAGTAATTACCAAAAGTAACTGGATGACAGGCATGATGAATTCCAACATGGTGGAAAAAAAAAAAACCTGGATACCCCAGCAGACTGCCACATTATGCAGACTTTTAAGCTTTCAGGCCAGTAGCTAGCTTTCAAATCTGCTAATGACTGCGGATAAGCAGGAACACACTGGATTAAAGCCTTTACAATAACCCATCATCCTAACATATTGTTCTGTGATTGAGGAACAAAAATCAGTGAAGCAGAACTGTTTTAACTGTCTTGCTTTCTTTTAAAAAATGGAAACAGCAAATATTTAAACTGAAAAAATAAATAGAAGGTCCCAGTGGGAGGACTCAATCCAGTGTGAAAAATGAGGAAGAGCTCATAAATGAGAATGATTTCATATCCCAAGGTCAGTCATGGTAGCTCCTGGGTAGTTTATTATGACATAATGTCAGTCCAGAAATAGGCACTTCTAGACTGCCATCAAGAGAGCTGTGTTTCAGTAACGAAATACCATGATGTTCTTGGCAACATGTACTCTGCAGTGAACTACATTGCAAGATTCACCCACACCAATCAAATGTAAGATAATCACAAAACTGTGTATTTCAAGAGACATGGGAGTATGTGAGAAAGTCTCTGAAATAAAACACAAACCAGCTTCTCAAGCAAGATGCAAGAAAAATTACCTTTACTGTCATCTATTATTAGTGTTTAGAAATCCTGAAAGATACCAAGTCATACAACAAGAAAATAACCAGGAACTCAAGCAAGAAACATCTTCATGCAATGCAGAATGGAAACAGATGTGCATAAAACATCAAAAATCAAGGATCTTAAAAATACAAAATGCTGCTAACTTTACACTTTTTGAAATTTATATAAATTAGATAAAACAAATCGAAAGGCATTCTGAGTCATTTGCCACAGGCTGTTTATTATTTCACGTGCTCTACTGTAGAATAAACATAAAGTTTTAGAAGAAGGAAAAAAAACTAACCTTAAGGTTATCAAAGGTTTTGACAGTCTGCGCCATGTCACTGACACTCCCTGATGATGCTGTCCCCTGTCCCCTAGTGCCTGAGGACACCCGTGAGCCGTCAATGGCCTCAAAGCCAGAAAGCAAGGCCTCTGCACAGCTGCAGTGAGACTCCTTGGCTCTCTGACCCGAAATCAGGTATGTCTTCAAACCTATGATGGATAAAAATTATAATCAGCACAGATTGAAACCACAGTTGGCTGAAATGCAGCTTGATCTTGCTCTCTGTGGAGAACAGGCTCCTGAAAGGTGGAAGTAAAGTGAAGATGTCATTATTTTACTACTGTCTTCTGTGGACTTCTCAGACAGACATTGCCTTGGGAGATCATCTACCTCCAAGACACACCACTTACTCACATTATGCTTTCTCTGAATAATGGCTGCTGTGTTACCTTTGGGGGCTGAAATAAGCACTGAAGGGACCACACGGTCTCTTAGCGAAGGCAGTAAAGCAGATTGATGGCTGGCTCTCAGCTCTATACATTACTTGGGTGAGTGAGTTCGAGCTGTCAACATCCATCCCTGACATTTATAAGGGACAGTGCTATAGCAAAGGTAACCTCAAACCTAGGCAGGGTCCCCTGTCCAGGCAACTACTCCTTTGTTCCCTGCATAGTTCCAGCACTGTAAGAAAAACACAGCTTCTCCTGGAGGGATATGGCCCTTAAAGCAGAGAGGAGACCAAGCAAGGAGATCTGACAAGCTTCAAGCCCAAAAGGACAGCAATGCTTTCAGAAAGCTGAGAGCAAGAAGCAGAGCAGCAGCTTCCTGACACTGCATCCCAAGCCCCAACACACACCTCTGTGCACACATTCCTGAGGTTTGTCAGAGCTTAATAATTGGCATGCAGGTTGCTGTTCATTTACCAAACATTTATTGAGCCCTTTTTCATTGATCATACACTGTGCTGGGTACAGGTTCACGAGAGTGGCCACTGCAGCAGTGGTTGTGACCTGAGGCCCATCACTTAAAGAAAGACTGACAAGCAAGGGTGATTACAGTTAGGTTGCCAAGGTCCAGGATGAGGACATCTGGGAGAGCCTTTTGCAAAGGAGGAAGACACCCTGGTTTGAATGTGTTCCCTCCAGCTGACCATGTATTTGTAATCCCAGATACATGGGATTACAAAGTAGGCTAAAGTAGGAGGACCATCGTTTGAGACCAGCTTGGGCAATTTAGTGAGACTGTCTCAAAATAAAATTTATAAAGGGCTGGGGATGTAGATCAGTGGCAGAGCATTTGCCTAGCATGCATGAGGCTCTGAGTTCAAACTCTAGTACCACAAGAAGAAAAAAGAAAAAGAAAAAGGGGGAAAAGGAAAAGAAAAAAGAAAAGGCAGGTAGAGAGTCTTGAATATGTCCTCTTCAAAATTCAAAGGTTACCACTATGATATTAAAAAGCAGGGCCCATAAAAGAGGCAATGAGGGCATAAGGGCTCCTCTTCTTTGAATGGAATTAAGAAATAAGAGACTTCATCCAGAATTGGACTAGTTTGCCTTCCCACCCTCTGCCCTGGGCACACAGAGCTCCTCATCCTGGACTTCATAGCCTTCAGAACCGTAAGAGATACATTTTTGTTTTTTATAAGCTACACAGTCTGTGGTATTGTAACAGCACAGACTCAGATAGAAGGCCTCTTGGATGAAGGACCCCCCAGGTGAGGTCAGCCCAGGGCCAAGAATTAGCATGTCTGTCACCAGGTGGCAGGTGTCACCAGAACAATCCAGGGAGGTCTCTCCAATAAGAAGCCTTTGGCAGGCACACCTGAGGAATGATACTGAGTTTAATGTTACTGGGACAGAGTGGGTATAAGAGAGAATGGCCAGAGGGGAGCAGCAGCCTGCTGCTGAAGTATACAGAATCATCAGCAGTCTGCACCTGGGGCAACAGGGAAGAAAGGGTAATGAGCAGGTACAGCTGGGGATGGACCACAAAGTTGGTGTCTCGAGATGTCAGCCACAGCAAGTGGGAAGAGAGTCAGATAAGGAAGTCAGGAAGCACCCACAGAAATGGGTAGTGAGTGGCAATGCTCCTGATGCAGGAAGCTGATGCAATAGGCAAGGGGCTTGGCTTCTGGAGAAGAACACTGAGATACTTCATCACACCCTGTGTCACCCAAGTGGGCTACTTCATCCCCCGCACTTAGTTTTCTCTTCTGGGCTAATGTGAGGCTCACGTGATTCACACACACAGAGCCTGTACAGAAGTGGCTGGCACACAGTCCATGTACTTGATAACCTTCAGTATCATTATCAGTGTAGTATTTGACCTACTTGTCAACAGGAATCTTTTCCATGCTTCTTCTATGTACAAAATCATGCAAGAAATTGTTAAGTCAATAATTGCTCCAAATCTGTCTCTAACCTTGATTTTTCTGTGGAACACCACAACCTTCTAGTGTTACAAAAGTCAAACATACTCAAGTATTCACAGTAAGGAAGTTTTGTGGATAAGTTAAATACCTTTATTATGTTTCAATACAAAAAGCTAAATCTAATAGGAATCCTGACTCCCAAAACCAGAGGGACATTAGCAGACGTGGAAAAGGATGGCTTAACTATTCAGTAAGACATATCTTGGGAAAATGTGTCAGGGCTAGATCACTGAGCTCAAGCCTAGACAAAGCCTTAAAATGCAAGAGTTAACAGTTTAATGGATAACCACATACTCGGACCCCGGGGTTCAAGTTCAACAGAATGGTTCTTCTGGGGCAGAAGATCAACATAAGGCAGCTAAATGATTTATTTTGTTAAATACAGAATAAATAGGAGAATGATTAATAAGATCTGTTATGTGCATTCCTGGTAATTCATTTCAACCTCACCAACACTGACGCCTTTTATCAGCTGTATCTTACAAAGGCTGCCAAGAGAGGAGGCATATCTGAATGTGTTTTTATCCAACACAGGACCTGTCTACAGCTATGTGTGCTGAAGAGATTAACACGGCTAACGTTTTTGAATATTTTTAAGAACAGCTGGCCCTTCCTATCTGTGGATTTGTCATCTATAGATTCAATCAATCATGGATCAAAAATATGTGAAAACGGTGTAGACTTTCTTCTTTGTCTCTATTGTTAAACAGTACGGTATAACAAATATATGTATAGCATTCACATTGTATTAGATACTTTAAGTAATGTAGAGATTAAAGTACAGAAGAATGTGAGTAGATTACATGAAAAACACTATGTCTTTTTACATAAGGGACTTGAACATCCTTAGATTTTGGTGTCCACAGGCATCCTCGAAGCAGTCCCCACAAATGCTAAGGGATAACTGCATATTGCCTATTTTTTGAGAACAAAACCTGTGCCTTATACACAATGGTGATCAGTTTTATGAACTGAGTAAAATCTGAGTGAGTGAAAAAGTCCATTTTGGAAAAGAAAGCTGATTTCTGACTCCTTTGTCCTGGTATTTGGTAGAACTCCTGCTTTGAGTCAAGGACTCAACAGTCAATGCAACAAAAATAGGTGCAACTACCAAGGCAAGAACATTTTAAGCTATGACTTGCAAAGTTAAAGGCATAACATAACAAATGACATCACTGATGATTTGCAGTAAATACAAGACAGGCAATCAGCTCGGGCTGGCTTGTAAATACTCCAAAAAGACTTTTTTTCACTTTGAATTGTGCTTCTCTTCAAAATTAGGCCTGAAAAAGCCAAGCAGCATAAAAATTACTTTAGCTAAAATGTACTCAATTAAAAAAATAAAGATTAAAAGCACTCTTAGTCAAATAACCAGAGCATATAAAATTATAGATATGCTATTTTATGATTATCCATTGCCTCTTCTTAAAAAGAGCAAAAGTTTTGGTGAAAAATAGATATTTTCACTTGTTCACATTCTGAATGGGTCTAAGTCTAGCCACTGCTATGTAAAATGAGTAACTGTGATCCACCAAAAAATGGACAATTGTAATGAACAGACATCTCTCAAAAGACATACAAAAGGCAAATAAGAACATGAAAAAATTGGCTCAGCATCTGTGGCCACTGGAGAAACACAAACCAAAACAACACTGAGATTCTATCTACTTCAAGGAGAAAGGCTAACATCAAGAATTCAAAAAAAAAAAGAAAGAAAGAAAACCTTACAAATGCTGGTGAGGTTGTAGGGAAAGAGGAACTGTTCTACATTATTGGTAAGAATACAAGCTAGGACAACCATTAAGGAAATCAGTACAGAGAATCTTCAAAAAACTAAAAATAGAAATTCCATTTGGCTAGCTATACCCCTAATGGATACATTCCTGAAAGAGTTAAAAGATAATATACTACAGTGAGCAGTGACAGATATACACGCACATTTATAGCAGCACAACTCATAACAGCTAAATCTAAGAAGCAGCCTACATGCCCATGAACAGAGGAATGAATAAAGAAAATCACACACACACACACACACACACACACACACACACACACACCCCAGAGTACTACTCTGCCATAAAGAAGGATAACTTTGTGTCCTCTGTAGGAAAATTGATGCACCTTGCGATAACAATGTTAAGGGAAATAAATTAGACACAGAAGGTTATGTATTGCATAGTTCTTTTTTATAAGGAACCCAAAATATAAATCATTTAACAGCAAAATAAAAGACAAATGACAGGAACAGAGAGGAAGACTTTGTGAAGATGAGCAAGAAGAACAGGGGATAGAGAGAGATGGGAGAGTAAGGAAAGGAAAGTAAAATATTTTTTTTTTAAATTGAGACAGTCTCATTCTATAGTACAGGCTGATCCTAAACTCACTATGGAGCCTAGGCTGGACTTGAACTCACAGCAATCCTCTTGCCTCGACCTCCAAGTCCTGGGATTATAAGCATGCGCCACCACATCTGGCTTACGTGGTGCTGGGGAATTGAATTTAGGGTCTTTACTGCTGTGCTATTCCTCCAGCCCAGGGAAGTAAAAATAATTACAATGAGATATTTACCATTCTCCAAGATGAATGTAATTACTATGTATTATAAACATATATTACTAAAAACAGGCTATGGGAGATAAATAATCATAAGGACTGGTCTGTTCTGGGTGGCCCAATATTTGCTGATAAATCACAGGTTTTAATAGCAAATAGCTGTTTGTAAAATTTAATATATTTTTAAAAACTGAAGTCCCAAACAACAAAATACAAGATAAATTTACCTAAGGAGGTGAAAGGAACAAAGGTTGGCCTGCTTAATTTGACCCTGATTAAAACTTCAGACTGAAAAAAAAAAACAATTTTTAGAAGAAAACACACATGCAGACACTTGGACTCTCCCTCCCCACCTCAGCTTCTGAATGAGTACTTCTTTCACCTACTCCCCGCCTCTACCAGTCATGTCTAAGTGTGCTGCCACTGCAGCCAAATGTGGGTGATTGGTCACTAACTTAGTGGACACAGGGTGTTTGACCTCTCCTAACTTCTACATTGGGGGTTACACATGCTGTTCTGCTGAACACCAACAATGTACAAGTACAGTGGTAACAAACTCCAGAGGCCATACCTCCTTCTTCTACACTACCCTGGTTTTGTGGTTGAACATCATGAGGCTTCACCAAGGCTCCACACCAAGTGTTCTGAAAGGTCACCCTGGGCACACCCTTCAACAGCCAGCCACATACTATTCCACTCGACCTGTTGCTCATTTACGCATTCATTTACCCAACAAATTAAAGAGGTACCGAGTCCTTACTGAGGGCTAGGATCTAAGTTAAGGGTTGAAAGATATGAATAGGGAAACAAGTCCTTTAAATATAAAAACAGAGTCAGATGAAAAGTTTAATGCTCAAACTCAGCTCCTTTATCTGTGAAATGGAAATATTATAACCTAGCAGTCATGTTGCTTCACAGGGCTGATCTGAGGATTAAAGATTGGTACCTGCAAAGAGGGACAAGCAAAAGAGGAAGTCAATGCTTTGTGGGAGAGATTTCCATCAGGGCTCAGGAGCAACTCAGTACTCTGAGGAAAGACGTGAGCAACCACACAGGACTGCTGCAGGCTGGCAGTGAATGGCAAGGCAGCAGGAAAGTGGTGATCCACATCTCCACAAACACAGAATTATGTCACATGCTGACAGGATGTTCAGAAGCCATGAAGGCATTTTTACAATGTGTTATACACAACGAAAGGGAAATGAAAGTTCAGGAAAACTACTCTGGAATACTGTAAGCTATGTTCAAATCGTCACAAGAGGGTTTGAGCCAAGACTCCTTGGGGGAATGGTCTCAGGAACTGACAGAGAGTTGCTGTTCATCAAATACCAACATGACATCAGGCTACCTGAGCAACAGCACTAGAGGCATCAGAGACCACACACTTTTCCCAAAGAACCAGGAAATGACAGTTAGTTCAAAGATGAAGAGGTATGGATTTAAGTACCAGACACAACAGAAAATAGACTCTAGAAAGAAGAGAAACAAAAAACTAGAATTAAAATCTGAGAATAAGTGGCATCTAAGTTATTAGAAAATAAAAGAATAAGTTTAAACTAGAAATAAGGTGGTATGTTGCTCAGTGGAAGGAGCTAGTCACCAAAGGCTACATACCACATGCTTCCATTTGTACAAAAGGTCTACATCATGGAGGTCATGGAGACGAACAGCAGACTGGTGGTTGCTAAGCATCTTTGGGGTAGAGGACAGCAAGAATGCTAAAGGATCCAGGGTCATTCTCTGGTGTGATAACAACCCAAACAGGTGAAATTAAGATGCTGGTGATGCAGAATAACTTCTGAATACATTAAAAATCACCATATTGTACACTTTAGAATGGTGAACTCTTTCTCAGTAAAGCTGTATTTTTTTAAAGAAAAGAAACCTATGTAAATTTCAGCAACATGCAACAGTCTTAGATTTCAAAAAGAAAGGAAGAAAAGGAGTAGGCAGTGGCAGATAAAAGAAAAATATTAAAAATAGGGACTGGATGAATGGCTCAACTGCTAAAGCACTTGCAAGTGCTAAGTACCCAAGTTCGATTCCCCAGCACACATAGGCCGGGCATGTTGGCACACGCCTGTAATCCTAGCACTCAGGAGGCTGAGGCAGGAGAATTCCTGTGAGTCCAAGGCCAGCCTGGGCTACATAGTGAGTTCAGGACCCGCCTGGTCTGCAGAGTGAGACCTACCTCAAAAAATAAAAAAGAAAAGAAAAGAAAAAGAAAATTATTAAAAATGAAGGTTCAGAAATAGAGGAGAGAAAAACAAACAAATTGGAAAGAAAGCTGAATGGCCCAAAGAACTAAAAACTCTACGTGGCAAGAGTTCAGAAGTCTGAGAGAGATAAAACAAAGTTGGACCTTCACAAGGCATCTAGAACCACCAAGTTGGAAGAGTTGTGATTACCCTTTATGGGAGTAGACACCTTTTCCACCAGTTCCCCTTCTTTTGACGAGTATTTTGCATCCAACCTGGCATAGTGACTTAAGTTTCTCAGACACATTTCTCAAACAGATTTTCCTGGTTATGGGGTGCGTAACAGACTTGCCTGAGACCCCCTAATGAAGAAACTGCATGATACCTCCAAGGTCTCCATTTTCACCTCAGCACCAGCAGCAGTCTTTTTCCCCCCCTTAGAAGAGTCAAATCTGTGTTCATGCAATATATTTTCAATAACCTCCGAAGTGTTGCTGTGTATTCGATAAGAAGCTGACAGCAAGGCCACTCTGCCACTTGGGGGACCAAAGGCCCAGAATTCACTCTTAACCTTGCAGAGCACAGGAATGTCTTCCAGAAAGCTACAAATATATTGTAGACTCAGGCACAATCAAAACTGAAAGTGAAAGCAAGGCAGTGAGCAGTGAGTACCCTTAGAAGAGGAGAGGACCAAGAACAGGCCCAGGGCACGTCAACAATGAAGGCCACAGCTTAACAAAAAGAAACCTGGAGCCCCCATTCACAGCCCCCACTCATACAAAGGAGCTGGAGAAGTCCTTAGAGCTTCCCTGATGACACAGTGAAGACCTGAGCTCCACTCCAGCCCCCAGAAGAGCCGCTGCTGTCCAAGAGGAGATGGAAGCAGGCAGCAGTCCACGAAGGAAGGCTCCTGACTAGGAGAGGCGCTGTCCCATAACATAGCCGAGTACTTGGAGGACAGTGACACAAAGACTAGGCAGCACCACGGCCAGACTGCACTAAAAACACAGAATTATACCAACGTACAACAAGAGGACAAGAGGGTTATGGAGAATGCGCCTTTTCTAACTGTGTATTTTTCTTATTTTCATTATGTTCAAAAACAGTATGAAAACTGGAATTCTTATTTAATTTGTGCAGTACTAGGGACTGAACCTAGGGCCTTTGCACTGAGCTACAGCCCATCCCTAGTTGTTTTTTGTTTTTATATTTGAGATGGGATCTTGCTAAGTCAATAAATTGCTCTTATAATCCAGCCTCAGCCTTCCAGAGTGCTATTCTTAACAGGCATACTTCTATACCTGGCTGAAAATTTGAATTTATAACAAAATATTTTAGACACAGAAACCTGTTCCCTCCTAGTCTAAGAAACACAACGCCATCTATTCAAGTCTCCAACACTTTTTAGGTTTTTACTGCTCACATTCACAACACTAAATAATATGTAACACTAGAGTGTTTTTCAAAATTTATATGAATGCTATCACTATCCAATTGTCTTTCTAGAGCTCCTCTTTTTGCTTAGCATTACAGCTGAATTTTATCTACACTGATAAGTATGTGGTCACTTATTTTCAATATTATAACTTCATAATATACTACAATTTGAAAAAAAGAAACCCAGAAAGCATTTAATTAACACCAACTATAAGCTGTCTTACTAAGAAATATGGTAGTTTGAATAGTTTAAAACATACTTTAAAAAATGATTCAGAGTACAACACACACACACACAAACACACACACACACACACACACATTTTAGAAAGAAATTTTTAAAAATCAAGTATCAAGCAAGAATAAAGGTAATGCAGCCAAAAAGAAATAAACAAGTTAAATAAAATTTGGGGAAGGTGCCCAGTACTATGAGATCATGTTAAACTATATTTTGAAAATCAAAACAGAGAAACATAAGGAACACAGAGATTTCCAAATTATAAGTGAATGAAGCCAAGAGGTGACAACTCCATTAAGCCTGGTGTAGAAAATCCTCAAGATCGCTGTCTATGCAGGCCAATGTGCCAGGCACCTCCTATAAATAACAAATAAAGAAGGGGTCACAGGGAATAGATGAAGACCTGGCTGATGCATGGCCCCAGGTCAGGGGTACACACCTGCACAGTGAGATCAAGCTGATAAAGAGCCCTGGTACATTAGCCATGCAGACTTGGGCTCAGACTGTGAGAAGTGGAACCAGAGGAGGAATTCACAAACGGTTCCAGAAAACTGAGGATTCCAGTCAGGGACCTGAAAGCTACTGCAAGTGATATGCTGACATGCAGGGTGCAGCTATGGGCAGGGTGAAGCCTCTAGACCCATGCTGCCCATTTTCCTCTTCTCGTGAATTTCTAATTATACAGGGTGATTTCTCAAAACAAGTTGTACAACACCCATGCTCTGATCTTTCACACCCACTGCAAGTGACACATGTATTACGGGACACCACTGCCCAAGTGACCAACTGGGGACACTCAGATGTCATGATGGTTTCAACATTTAACTAGACACACAGACATAAAGCTAACAGAATTGAGTGAAAAAAAAAAACAAGGTAGGAACAGGTATTCCAGAAAAGGTTTCACTCTATTGTTCCTTGTGCTGAGGTTTTAGTCCTAGACAAATTCCTCGAGCAGGTAGGATCCAACTCAGGTCCCCTCAGCCAACCTCCAGTGTCCACCTGCTCTCTCCAGGGCCTTCTGCCTCTGGATGCCCTTACCCTTCCCTCCAGCTACTCTGCAATTGTCTAGCACAGGAGTCCCTGACAGGACAGGATGAGGCCACCAGTACAAAGGAATGCCGCGAGCTGGCGGTGAGCAATGAGCAAAGTTCCGCTTCATGTCCGCATGCTCCCATTAGACTCTAACTGCTACTGCCTGATCAAGAGAAAGCGGAATTTTGCCCCCTTTCCTCTCCTACTGTACTATTTCAGAGCTATCCTCCAACAACCTACCACATAACAAATATCCCTCCTCACCTGCTCACACCCTTGGGATAATGTTCTCTAACTAAACTATTTCTGGTGTCAAAAAGGCTGGGGACCACTAGTCTTAGCAGAAACCCACCAAGGCTGTTTTGAGTAGTGACTCTACAATCCCACAGTGTACCATCATGGCCCGGCTAAGTGGGCTGCTCGCTGCCTCCATGTTGTACTTGGTAAGGGAAATCACCTCTGTGGCTGGACGATTTGCATGTCACATCTTCCTAACATGAACATGGGTTGCAGCACAGATTTCACTTCCTCTGGAGCTCATCATAACATCCCTGTTAGATCCTCTGAAATACTTTTAGCACCTGGAAAACAGGCACAGGCCACTCGTTCTCAACCCTATCAGACCTGATGGCTCCTTTTATTACATTTATTGTACTTTTATTACCTACTTAATTTGTAACAGCCTCTACCATTCAGAAATAAGTTCACAGACAATATAACCTTTAATCATTGAGACCATTAGAAATATCTGCAGCTAATTTCCCAACCGCCCTCTGGGTAGCCTTTTATCAGCTACCTCCAGACACAGTAGTCCATGCTCGGCAAAGGCGGTGGTATCAGAGCTGCAGGATCTATAAGTGTCTGCGAGACTCTTACCTCTCTCTCCACACTTTTTCCTGCCAAGACAAAACATTTTGGGGTGGGGTGGGGTGGATGAGGTGTGTGTGTGTGTGTGTGTGTGTGTGTGTGTGTATTTTTTTTTGGGGGGGGGGTGAAACAGGGTCTTACTCTGTAGCCCAAGCTGGTCCTGAACCCACTAGGGAGCCCAGGCGGGCCTTGGACTCACAGCAATCCTCCTGTCTCAGTCTCCCAAGTGCTGGAGTACAGGTGTGTGACACCACGCCCAGCTTATGTGGTGTTGGGGAATTGAACTAAGGTACTAAGCACTTGCTCGGCAAGTGCTTTAACCACTGAGCTATTCCTCCAGCCCTTGATATTTTGTAGACTAAGTATTCCACATTCTGTGTCTGTGTAAATGTATATAATATATTGCTTTTGAGAATTTGTATGCATGTTTATATGGAGGGGTGATCGAAACATAGTGAGTGAACTAAATTTATTACCATAAAAGACACGCTGTCATTAAACCTCCTTCAAAACACTCAAGTGTGTCCCCGAACGAGGCTGCAGAGGTGGGCAAGGCCGTGGGGGCCACCCACAAACATCTAAATTATAAGCAGGCCTGTGGAAAGCCTCTGCAGAATTTTAAGTGAGGGGCCACATGACTTAACTTCCTATCCTTTGCATTTTAATTTATTTTAAACTTTTTCATTTAAATGGATTCTAGACATATAAAAAGATATAATCATAGTACAGGAGTTTCTTTATAATCTTAAGCCCCTGTCTCATGTGACTGTTTTATAATACTATGCCAAGCAAAAATGAACAGGAAAAAAAAAAAAAAAACACTGGTACAACTTTTTTTTTTTTTTTTTGAGACAGGGTCTTGCTCTGTAGCCCAGGTTGGTCCTGAACTCACTATGTAGCCCTGGCTGGCACTGGGCTCACTGCAATCCTCCTGCCTCAGCCTCCCAAGTGCTGGGAATACAAGTGTGCGCAACCATGCTCAGCTTCTTGTGGTGCTGGGGTATCGAGCTTGATTACTTAGCACTTCCATAGCATACAGGAAATTAGCATGGCTGAGATATGGCTATGGCAAGTGTTCTACCACCTAAATAACTCAACTTTTTAAAAGGTAAAGAATACAAGTAGATATTTTTTCAAAAAATATGTAAATGACCAGTATACAACTGAGATCATGCTCCCTATCCCTAGTCACCAGGGAAACACAAATCAAAATCACAATGAGATACCGCTTTACACCCCCAGGATGGCTACACTTATAAACACAGATAATAACAACAACTGGTAAAAATGACAGGAAAGTGGAACTTTCACAAATTGCTGGTAGGAATGTAAAATTGTGCAGCTGCCATGGAAAACAATCTGGCAATGCCTCAAAAGCCTACACACAAAGTTACCATATGACCAAGCCAATCTACTCTCAGGTTTGTACCCAAGACAAATAAAAACATTTATCCATACAACAGAGACAACTGGTCCATTATTTGATAGTCTATCTACACAATGGATTGTTATTCGTTCACAGGGAGAAATGAAGCACTGACAGCTGCTGCACCCTGGGTGAACCTTGAGGACACTGTGCTGAGTGAGACCAGGCAGACACAAACACAACATACTGTATTGTTCCGTTTCTATAAATGTCCTGAGGAAAAATGATGGGGAAGACTTGTTTTATATACTTCTAATACATCTCACAAAACTACAGTGGTTAAAACCACAAAAAAAGTAAAAGAGAGACACAAAAGAAAATAAAAAAGATAGACTTTGTGGAGAGAGAACGGGAAAGTGGAATGGGAGAGAAAGTGGGAAGGAGAAAGGAATGTGATATATACAAAAAAATAAAAAATTAAATCTGTACATTTGAAAATCTGTAGATAGTGGACTACTGACACAAAAACAGACAAGTAGCTGAAGGAATGAAGAAGTCAGAAACAGATTCTCACATACATGCACATTCAATTCACAATAATAACACCACTGTGGTGCAAAAGGATAAGATGGCCCTTAAAGACAGTGCTCAGTTAAAAGGCAGAAACCTGGTATTTCCTTTGCTGCCAGCTCCAATATGTACATGAAAATCCATGGAACTGTACACCAAGAGAATAAAGCAACTGTACAAATTATAAGCACCAAGAAACAATCCCTCAATTCCAAACCAAGTCTCTACTCACGAGAAATTAAAACAACTGTCTAAACTAATATTTGCATACAATGCTCAGGGCAGCTTTATTTATGACAGCCAAGATACAGAAATAATCCAAATATATAGCACCTGGCTAGTGTTTAAACAAATTGTTGATACACGGGGCTAATTCAGTAAGAAGGAACTAAATACTTGATGCATGCTACAGTATGGATGACCCTCAAACATAAAATGCAAAGTGAAAGAAGTTAGCCATGATAGGCCATATACTAACTAGGCATGCAGGTACATACCTGTAATCTTAGCACCCTGGGAGGCCAAGGAGCCTGGGAAGCTTAGTGAGAGCTTATCTCAAAATAAAAAATTAAAAAAGGCTGAGGATGTAGTTCAATGAGAAGGCTCTGGGTACAAATTTCCAGTACCAAAACACACACACTCACATACACACACAGAAAAAACAACCACATTTTAAATGCCTAGAAAAAAAGTAAATCTACAAAAATAAGTAGATGGAAACCAAGTATGGTAGCTAGAACATGCTTATCATCTCAGTCACATGGGAGGCTAAGGCAGAAGGGTCTCAAGTTCAAAGCCAATCCAAGCAACTCAGTAAGACTCTATCTTGAAAAAGAAAGAAAAAGTCTGGGAACACAGCTCAGTGGTAGAGCACTTGCCTAGAAGGCATAAGGCCGTAAGTTCTATCTCCAGTACTGAAAACAAAAAAATGTAGATTTATGGCATGGGATTAAAATAAGTTATTGCCTGATGATGAACAGGAAAGACCTTGTGAGTTGGTGGAATGTTCTAGAATCAGATAATGGTAAAGCCTATATAACTCGCTAAATCTTTTAAAAATAACTGACATGTATATACTTTTAACATTTGGGTTCTATGGCATGCAAATGATACCTTAATAAAACTGCCAATAAATCGTGCTCAGATAATTAGATAACCCTCATTTGTAAAAAATAAAAATATAGGGCTGAGGCATAGCTCAGTTGTTAAGAGTCCTTGCCTAGCAAGCACTACAGAAGCAGGACACGGTGGCTCATGCCTATAATCCCAGAACTCAGGTTGAAGCAGGAGGACTGCCATGTGTTTAAGGTCAGCCTGGGCTACACAATGAGTGAGTTTAAGACAAGTCTGCTCTACAGAGTGAGACCCTCTCTCAAAAAACAAACAAAAAAAAAGAAAAGAAAAACAACCAAAAACCTAAAATGAAATTATGACTCCTGCTTCACAGTGTAAACACATACACAAAATCAGTTTCGCAATGGATTACAGACATAAATCTGAAAGGACAAACAGAGTATTTAGAAAAAAAGGAGCTTTATGATTTCAGAAGTAGAGGAACAGGGTACAAAAAGTACCAACAAACAAGGGCAAAAATTAATCAGCATTTTACTAGTTTAAGCCATATGCCAATCGCCAACATTTGACCTTTTTGATCTACACATAAGCAATTTCAGAATAAAAAGCCAAGACCAGCATAGGAGGAAGGAACATGCCTCACGTATAACTGAGAAAGGACTGCTACTCTGAATATAAAGAACTCCTTAAAATCAATACGAAAACAAAACAAAATCAGGCCACTTGGTGGAAAAATGCATAAGAAACCTGAGAATGTACTAACTATGTTAAAAAATAAAACCAGACGACTGCCAAGAGACATGAAAAGGCACTCAGCCAGAGCAATGCAAACCACATGGGGAATCTCCAATGGAAGCTACACCCATCCAACACAGTGGCTAAGAGTGGACAGGATGTGGAGAAGCAGGGGCTGTCAAGCCTCATGGGCATGCAGGCAAACGGATAAAGCCATTGGTAGAAAAAGCCAGTATTATCTACTAAGAGTGGATACAAATACTCTGTAACTCAACAATCATTCTTCTTTTACCCATGTTTGTCCAACAGCAGTGCATGCCAAGTGTGTACCAGAATGCCATGCATCCAGATGTACAAGAACTCTGCAAAGACCAAAGGTGGAGGTAACCCAAAAGCCCACTGCACTTCCGGTGGATGGTAATACTATGACAGGGAGAATACACTAAAATGAAGGCCATGAACAACCATCACAAGCAACGGAAATCAACCCCATCAACATAATAGCAAGCCGTAAGAGAGGTCACTGAGATACACACTGCAAATTCCATTTGTATGGAATTAAAACATAGGCAAAAGAAGTTCTCTGGTGCCTTAAGTCAGAACGCTGATTCACCTTAGGAAAAAGCAGTAAATAGTGTTGAGAGGGGCACAAGGGCCTTCTGGCACATTCTATTTTTATCAGAATGGTGGCTGTGGCTGTTTATTCATTTTGTGAGAATTCCCCAAACTATACTCTTATCATTTATGCATTTTATGATGTACATCATACTTTACTGCAAAAAAATTATTTTAAAAATCAGACATCCAAGCTCTTCAAGAATGCCAATATTATTACAGAAACAGAGAGAGAGGTCAAAGCAGACAAAAGAGAGTTGGGGGCATAGCTCACCAGTTAGAGTGCTTGCCTAGCAAGTGCAAGATCCTGGGTTCAATTCCCCAGTACCACATAAACCATCACTTGGGAGGCTGAGGCAAGAGGATTGCCTTGTGTTCGCAGCCAGCCTGGGCTACTTTTGTAGCAAATTCAGGACACTGAAGAGATGTTACTACTACATGCAGCAAGGTTAACCCTGACCAGATACAAGCTCAAAGGGTAACAATGGACAAAAGAGGAAATTTGAATACAAACTATATATTTGACAAGAGTATCTTATCAATGTTAAATTTCTTGAGTGTGATGTTTTGTCTTGTCTATATAGGAAAATGTCCTTGTTCTAGAAGATAGTGCTAAGGAATTTATGGGTGCAGGGCCATGACACCTGAAATTTACTGTGTAATGATTCAGTGACTTAGTAGAGAGAGAGAACACAGATATAGCCAGGGATAGTGGTATGTACTTGCAGTCCCAGTTACCTAAAAGGCTGAGACAGGAGGAATGCTCGAGCCCATAAGCTAGAGGCCAGCCTGAGCAACATAGCAAGAATCTGTCTCAAAAAATACACATATAATATATATTGTAGGCAGATAACATGCACATATACATATGTACGCAAACACATATATAAACTAAATATATGTGACACATACATACACAGAGGTTATAATACATAGGTATAATTATACACACATACATTTAGACAACAAGAGTACACAATTTGGCAAAATGTTAACAATTAGTAAATAAAGGTAAAGTGGCTTATTAGTATTCACTAAGCTATTCTTTCAACTTTTCTTTAGGTTTGAAGTTTATTAAAATAAAAAGCCGGGGGAAAAAAATAAAAGAAAACCAAAGAGCAAGCACAACCAAATACTCCAAGCCAAGCACTTGGCAGTACAGCACAGGTAAGAAAACCAAACTGGGCAAAGGTATGAACACCATCATTGACAAACCATGGCTGCCAATCTTTGAGGTCTGGCAAGGAAACAGTGACTGAGAGGGGTGACTGCTCTGTTTTGTAAGCTGGCTGGTAGGTCCGGGGTGATCACAATAAGCAGGTGCACATTTATGTGGTCTGTATCACATCTCACAATTTTTATAAGAGGTTTTACAAAAGCACAGACTGAGCAAGGCAAGGCAAGTAGCCTACCAGAGTGTGAACTCAAGTTAGAACTGCACTCCAGGGCCAGTGAGCATCTCCACACGGGCAATGGTTTGGCGACCAGGAGGAGTCACACAATTGTAACCATGCTACCATCACCAAAAGCTGCAAGTGTTCCCACTATTCAGTCGCTGTGAAAACACAACTTGTGCTTCAAACTGATGTACTGAGGTCCTTCAAGGTGGTCTCTCCGTGAAACAAAGTTGTTTTTCTAGCAAGTTACTTTGCCATCAGTCACAAAAAAAAAAAAAACCACTAACCGAAAAGTTTTTAAAATATTCACAGGTTTTAGTCCTAAATTCTTTTCTCTTCCTATTTCTATGAAACTAACAGAGAGAAAATATTATTTATAGCTGTGTGGAATATAATTCCAGTAGAGCAGGACAGTAGACTCATTGACACAGATAAATATGCCACAATCTAAGCTGAGGTCAAGTCCTCTCCAAATCCAGGAAGGAGAAACGCGTGACACTCACACTGACATCATCCTAACAGGCTGACACAAGCATGGATGTTACCGATCAGCTTCTGGACTTGGAGCCACAATGCCTCGTCTAGACCGCAATCCTCTATGAACAGTCTATGTAGCCTGAAGCAATTGTTTAACCTCTCTGTGCCTTAGTTTCTTACCTGACAGAATATTACACTGTATACCATACAGGGCTATTAAGAATTAACTGAGTAAATATTCATAAAAAGGTTAGGTCTCTGCTTGGCATCTGTTAGCACTGCTTTTGGCCTGTTGAAAAAACATTATTAGCTGGTGGAGAGCACACTCATGTAATCTCAGCACTCTGGGAGGCTGAGACAGGAGGACCCAAAGTTGACGCCTAGCCTATGCAACTCTCAAAACTTAAAAAGGGCTAGCGATGCAGCTCCAGGCACAGGCTTTGGGTTTACTCTCTCATACCAAAAAAAGTTTTTATTTGATAATCAATTTGGCTGAAGACAGAGAAAAGCTATTCAACACAGATCATAGATGGGTGAACAGGACTCATGGTGTCAGAGGAGTTTAATGTAAGAGCAACATGCACTCATAGACTCATGCACTGACTCTGTGAGGGTAGAAAGGACATGGCTACTACTGCCCTCTGCCCTCTGGCTCCTGTGTCAACCAACTCTTGTGGCTTGAACAATACACAGAGCTCAGACCTAGTCAAACGGACACAATATGATTTCAGTACAGTACAGCCCTTATCAACCTGGCATCCACACATACCCTTCCTTCAACCATTCTCAACTTCCAAATAAATTCCATAGTAACTGGGTTCCATATAATACAATGCTACCATCCCTATTATAACTAGAAACATGCTAAACCTTTCTCCAAAGAAGGACCATGGATCCCTTTGCTTTCTGCCTGAGTTAACCACCTAGCAGCAGCTGACTAAATTTAGAATAACCCAGTATCATGCCCCAAGAATTATTCATCTTCCATATGAACCAGATACGGGTTGGAGGTGTGGTAGAACCACTACCCTCCCATCTTTCAAGTCTCTCATGGTGGCCCTAACCTCTACTTCACTTAGTAATGCAATGATACCGATTTTGGTTTACTATTTTTGAAGCCAGAGGAAGTTCTTATGGGCTCTACTTTGCCTTTCCATAACAGCTCTCACTCAAGGTAACCACAATCAGAATGCTGTGAGTAGCTGAGTGTATTTCAGCTACGCCTTCCAGAACTGGAGAAAGGACAGGATGATATATCCTTACAATTACTTAATGCATAAGATGCAATAATTTATGTTGCTATTATATGTTACTTAGAAGTTGATGAAAATTAATGTAGGTATAATTGACATTTTAAGTGGTATGCATACTCACTCAAATGCTAGGCATACTCAATTACACACACACACACACACACACACACACACAAAAAAAATAATGTGTACGCACAGTCTTTCCAACAGATTCCAAGCAAGTGTCATGCCAATCACATGGAAGAGGAAAGCAAGGGACACTCAGCAGCTACATCAGCTCAAGGAATCTTCACCTTTTTCAAAATCCTCTTAGGCAACTTTCACTGTTCAGTTTTCTTCTAATTTAGTTTCACAATTGCATCCCTAAATCTCCAACTTTCTACATATTGAGATGATTTTAAGACACTACAGCCTCCTTGTCTTCACCAAAGACAGACAAGCTCCTCATGACCCATGCTGTTGGGATCAGAGCTTTGATATCCTCCCAGGAGACAGGAGGAGGCCCATTGTATTCTCTATATCCTAGCATCCTGGTTTTCAGGTTCACATGACCAGATAAGTTTGAAATACAATCCACAAGCTACTGTTTCTCCTATGTCACAGTAAACTCTGGTCCCCTGAGCTTCTTTAAGAATTCACACACATTACACATCCTTAAGATGCTGTATATAATGTTTCTGATGGACCTCAGCCACCATGACCAGCTGTCTTTGAGCACAGACCTGTACTACAGAGTATTGCATAATATCGGTGCTATGGTTTAGAGCCAGAACATACCCTAAAAGTCTCATGTGTTCAGAAATGGGGCTTTTGAGAGGTGACGGCATCATGGGGGCATCTCACTTGTCAGTAGATTGATCTGTTGATGAGTTTAGTGCTGAATGTCCTGTTTGGAAGCTGGTCATGGAAGGCCTGAACTGGAAGGGTGCGATCTCCTCCCTGGCTCCCTCCTTCCTGCTCTGCTTCCTGGCTGCCACAGAAGAACAGCTTTCTTAACCACTGAGCCCTAGGAGCCTCCCTGCTGAATCAATCACCTCTCCACTCTGTACCTTTATGCCTCAATACCTAGAAAATAGCTTCTATCTTGTCTATTGGCTTCCATATAACCTCTTCCAAATTATCTTCTATGCTGTTACCTCATGCATCCTGTTCTAAGACCTATTATGCTTTCCTCTTATAATAATGGTTCTGGGCATAGTGATTTACTAGGGAAGCTGAGGCAGAATAACTTCAGCTCAAGAGTTTGAGGACAGCGTGAGCAACAGTCTCCTTTAAAAAAAAAAAAAGGAACAACTACTACAACCAATATTCAGAAGAAGGCTCAGGTTTATTATGTCTCAAATACTGCAAAGCACCTTCTCCTATGAATAGGAAGTATTACAAACAACCACTAACATAAGAAAGCACAACCTCCAGCGTGGCATTGAAAGTTATGCATGACCTGGCCCAGGATGCCTTTCCAACCCCTTCTCCCATGACCACTGTCTTTGTTGCTTCCCAGGTACCTGAGGTTTTGTTTCTCAAATAACCCACACATTTCCAAGTCAGCATGCACACCAGCTGTCTCTTGGCCTTTTTAGGTATTCCACTAATGCTTCAATACTTGTCTTTTTAAGGGTTCCAACTACACTATAAATTTGACTTAAGAACATGACTTCACACTCACTAGGTAGCTCAGGCTGGTGTAGAACTCACAGCAATCCTTCCACCTCAGACTCCCAAAGACTAGGATTGTAGGCATGTGACACCTATTACGTGGTGCTGGAGAACTGAACCCGGAACCACAACAGACAGAATTCCTAGATTAGCAAGTGTCATTAGGACATTAAGCTATAAAATTACCTCCAAGTATGACCGCTTATGACGTGCCACCAAAGTGATGGTAGTGATAGTGGCTGTTCTTCTTCTCCCCCAGCACTGGGGACTAAACCCAGGCCCCTCACACTGAGATACACCCTCAGTCCCACCAAGCCCCTCCCCCACACACAATTTTGAGACTTGATCTCATTAAATTGCCCAGGCAGGGCTCAAATTCACAAACCTCCTAGCTCAGCCTTCAAATTACTGAAATTAAAGGCCTGTGCCATCACATCTGGCTTCTTCTCCCATTTTTATGTATCAATAAAGCCTCCACAGAAGGAAGGACTTTACAAAGCAACTCTCCCTGCAAGTGTTTTCACCTGAGTATTGCTAATTTAAGGCAAACACTTGATGAGGTTACTGAGCCCTAAAATACTTCCTGGTTCTTCTTGACTTAAAGAGGAATTACTTGTAAAAATGTCATTCCATGAACAAGCACCTAATGTCTTCTGAGTGTAAGGTATTGACTCCAGGTGACTGCACTACAGCAAGCCTTTTCACCTGTTGTGTGAATTGTTTTTAACAATAGTGCTTAGGTGGCACTTTTCATCTCAATTACCTCATTTGATTTTCTGATGAGGCAGGTGAGATTATTCTGCTCCCAGAGGAGATGGGGCATGGAAACTGCAGGAACAGCACTTACCCCAAATGTTCAGATTTCAGTCAGAGGTGAGCTGTCACCCGCAATGTCACAGTGGAGAAGCCCGCATGAGGGCAACCAGAAGAGGAAAATCACATGGGGGCACGGAAGACCAGCAGCACGCTAACCTCAAGGACAGCAGGGTCTGGAGTCAAGCTGAGCTGGAGCTCACTCCCTGTCCATAAGGAAGTCTGCCCCTACTGATGGTTCTGCTTCTGCCCTTACTGTTCCCTTCTAAAAAGCGAGGCTCACTTCTAAATTTTTAGAGCTATTACCAAGCTCTAGGAAAACGTGGCAGCAATAGCACACAACTAGACTCACAAATAAAACATCAGCAAATTCTATCTTTACATGCCCCTATTTAAATGCTGATGCTGGCACTAAAAAGGTAGGAGGGACTGCAGGCTTAGCTCAGCAGTTAAAGCGCCACCACCTTACAGTTAAAGCACTTACCTAACAAGCATAACGCCCTGAGTTCAAATCCCCAGGACCCCATGAGCTGGGTATGGGGCTACACATCCATAATCCCAGCAAGGCCAACATGGGCTACACAATGAGTTCAGGAACAGCCTGGACTATGGAGTAAGACCTTGTCTCAGAAAAAAAAAAAGTATAAATAAAAAGGTTTTAATTTCATAAGTTCAAACTAAAAGTAGGGCTGGAGAAATAGCACAGCGTTTGGAGAACTTGCCTGATAATCATAATGCCCTGAGGTCAATTTCCCAGCACCACATAAACCAGGCGTGGTGGCACATGCCTGTAATCCCAGCATTCAGGAGGTTGAGGCAGGAGGATTGCTGTGAATTCAGTGCCAGCATGGGCTACATAGTGTAGACTACAGAGCAAGACTTTATCTCAAAAAAAAAACCCTAAAAGTTTATTTTTGTTTTATCTCAATTTCATTTTTTAAAAGATTAAAATTTGACAGCTCCTCCCATTATTATTTGATTAAAGTACTTTATACATTGAGTTGTTAGAAAACTTTTTCTGTGCATTACAGAAATAAGTACATTAATAGCTGAGTATATTAAGAGATAACAAGGTGACTATCTTGTGACAAGGCACTAAAATCCCATGAATCTCCAGTTCTTCCTTTCAAAAATTGAAGTAGTTTAACTAGAATGGTCTAAATTATACTGTAGCCTTTATTAATTATAAAAAATCAGGATTTATAAAATATATAAAATTCTGGGGATGGAAGAACAGTAGAGAGAAATAAGAGCATCTGCCTAGCAAGCTCAAGGCCCGAGTTCCAATTCCCAGCACCCCACAAACCAGACGTGGTGGCTCACACCTGTAATCCTAGCACTGGAGAGCCTGAGACAGGAGAGTTGCTGTGAGTTGGAAGCCAGTCTGGCCTACATAATGAGTTAACAGGAACAAGCTGGACTGCAAAGCAAGGCTCTTTCTCTAAATAAATAAATAATATTAAATTCTATGATTTAATGGGGACATGTTTGTCCAAACTGTTTATACATTTTGCCCAAGATGCTTCCTTTGTCCAATATACAATGTAGAACCTGAAAGGCATTCTGGTAGAGAAAGACATATTAGAAACCTGGACTTTTCAGTTATAAACCAATGAAGTCAAATCATTTAAAATCTAGTTTCCAGGGAAACCACACTTTAATATCAACAAGCACAATGCAAGTACTCTACAAAATTGAGGTTTATAGCCACTCAAACATTAAATCAGTTTTAGCTCTGGATACTCCTAGGTCCCAATATAGAAGGCTGCTCTATTTTAAGAGAAACATATAATAGCAAGAGAGTATCACTTGCAAAGTGAAGCATGTACATTTAAAGAATGTCTCCTGACTGACAGTCTGCTCTCCCAGTGAATTTTCAAGACCTAACACTGAGCCCACACCAGTACCTGGGACAGGGAGGTGGACACTCTGCCCAACCTCTGCTCTCCCCAGAACCATAAATCTTTCCCAGCAAACATTCTGCTTCTCAAGCTCACAGCGACTGGCCCCTGGCTTCCCATCCAACTGTAGTTGAGAGATGAGACTATGCTGGCTCTGTGTTACTCATGAAGACATACACTAAGTATCTGCTAAAATAAAATAATGTAAATTAATCTTTTTAATTTATGGGTGTAAGTACAAATCACAAGCCATCATAATTAGTTGGACATTTTTAGGCTCTCTAAAAGTATGTGAGGGAAAGCTAAGGATGACAAAAGCAAAATAAAATGGCTACTAAAAAAACCCACAAAAGCCTGACACTAAGCAACCTGATCTGTTTTAATTAAGGAGTCAATAATGTCATCTTTCAATTTTCTTGATCCATTCAAGTCAGAAATATCTGAGATAATAACTAACTTTTAAAATTCTTACAAGCTTTAAAATGATCTTAATGATGAAGATTCTGAGACTTTAAGAACCTGCTCAAAGTCACAGAATTAATAATAGATACTAAATAGGGCTTGACATTAAATGACAGTGCATGCATATTTTCCCCATGTCCTCCATGTCTATTTTCATTGATAGCTAGCTTAATGTGGGCAGAGCTACAATTCTTGTATGAGCTTTGTAAATAAGGAAAAATGGTATCATCTAGCGAACGGCACTTTGTGTGTTCTGATCATTAGTGGGCTAAAAGAAGGGCATTACCACTCAATCTGAAGGAATCATGAATCCTAAATGAGCAGGCTAGTGGCTATTCCCAAAGCAGCATTATATGTATATACTTGATGAAAAAAATACTGAGGATGTTTTACTTTAATACAAACCTAGTGATTCTGCCTCAATTATTGTCCTAAAGAAAATAACATTTTCCAAACATTCTAGGCGACTAGTCAGTGTAGACAGATTATCTTAAATTAAGATTTTTCACATATCTCACTTATCAAGATAGTATTTCTCTCCCAGTGCTGAGGTTTGTGTACCTGTTCAAAAGTTATTACATTAATAATTTTAAAATTTTTCAATTCCTTTAGGGGCAAATTGTACTACAAAGTTTTGTGCAACTAGTAGGCTTTGACACATGCTGGTATTGGATCATGGACACCTAGAATGACATTCTTTATAGCTTTGCCTGCAGGGCCAAGGGACTCCTTTAGCCTGAAAGGTTTTGTTTGGATGACAGCTAGGTGAGCACAGTGCTTCCAGCCCCTACTGCCCACACACATTTTTCAATAAAGAGAATTTTGTACATCTCTCAACTCTTGTTCTCAACATGTGTATGTTGAGAACATGTGTAGGTCCAAGTCCCTGCAGAGAACACAGACATCCACTGTGGTAAAGGCTATTCCCTGATAACTAGTTTCTGCAGTGGAGTGGATTTGAGAAAACACATTCTTTTCCAAAACACTCAAATGCAGAGCCAGTTCCTTGGGGCAGATGGACGCAGAGTATCACAGCTGAGTCAAGAGGATGGGGGGGGGGGGGGGGGGGGGGGGGGGGGGGGGGGGCAGGTCAGGGGAGGTGGGAAACCATTGTCTTTGGGGTTCCACCAGCCTGGACAGCAGTTGGATCCAGCAGGGACTGCTCTGCTGCTGCAGCCACAACTGGAGGTACAGGCAGGAGACTGTTCTGAGGTCACTTAAAGGCTTGTCTTACAATGCCTAAAAATTACAGGCTTTGTTCTAAGAAAAAAGAAAAGATCTCATTTCCTCACGTTTGTTACTATTCTTTTAGTGACAGGCCTATTCTTTTAAGGCCCCCAACGTCTTGTGTTCAGAGGTGAGGCTTTTGGAAAGTGATTGGATCACGTAAGTCTAACTTCATCAACAGATTAATCTACTGATGAGATCACAATCGGAAGGTATTATTGGGAAGTAATAGAAACTAAGGAGACGGGGCCTAGTTGCAGGGAGTAGGTTACGGGTATGTGTAACTCTGAGGACTGTATCTGGTCCCTGCCTCCCTTCCTTACCAGCTCTTTCTCTCACTTCTGGCCACCATCTACCATGTCTTTTCTGCCTTGGAGCCATACAACCACAAACTGAAACTTCTGAAAGAGTGAGCCAAATAAGTATTTCCCCCTTTGTTCTCCTCAGGTATTTTGTCACAATATAAAGGCAACTAACACAACAGACATTTCTCCAACTTCCCCTAAACCTCTTTCTCAAATAGCAATGAGTCCTTGAGAGTATTGGCTGTTGAGCACTGTGACTGTTGGAGAGATTATGTCAACTTGAGGCAATCAGAAACCACACCTGGATTAGGGTTTAGGAACCACAGCTATATTAGGTAATTGAGAACCAGCCTCGACTAGAGTGTGAGTGATCTGTGGGCCAGGTAATGAGGAAAGAACACCAACCCAGAGGCCCAACTGGGAAACTGAACTGTATAAAAAGAAGGAAAAGAAGGAAGACGAAAGATTGTTACAGCTCTTCCCTCTGGGGAGAGGCTGGACTTAGTGGAACTTGGCTTCCTGTTTATGATGCTGTGGAGCTACCTCCACCTCTGCCTCTGTCATTTACTTCCATTGCTACTGGCTACCCCTGAGTGGACTATGACCTTCTGAAACTGTGATCAAAAATAAACTTTTCTTCCCCTAAATTTGTAGATGTTGCGTATTGAGTCACAGCAATGAAAAAGTAACTAAGACAAGCATGTACTTTTCCTTCCCATTAGAGACCTACTTAATCCACTGGGAAACATAAGGCTACCCATCTCTGCCTGACACAAGGACCCAATTCTTTACTGTGCTCATCATAGGCAAAACAGGCCCCTGTCTGGGAAAGGTGCCAAGAGAGAGCTTCTCATTGGTTCCTGGTCCCTGTCATTCTGGGGTATAAGGAATGGAAACACCCAATAATCACAAACTGTTACATAGACATCAAAGAAATCTAAGTAATCATGAATACTATTTTTAAAGTTATATTTGTATGGCCATGTTAAAATTAGAAAACACTAGTAACATTAAAATGAAGTCTCTGTTTAAAGAAAGTGGCTACGTATTGTTCAAATTTCAATTAGTTCTTTGTCTCACAGTGAAAAAATCATCCTAAATTAGTTCCATACACTGACTGCGAAGCGTAACAATTTATTCCTTTGTCATGTTTTCCTTTTCTCTAGTTTATGTAACTTCTCTTTGTTTCACAAATGGCAGCATAATGTCAAGACAGAGTTTATTATGAAAGCTGATCCACTCAAACCTACTTGAGACTAGCACAACTCTACAGTTCCTGTCTTTTTTTTTTTTCCCTTTCTCCTGTGTGTGGCACTGAGGATCAAGCCCAGGCCTTCACACTGAGCTACACTGCCAGCCCATTTTTAAAATTTTGATTTTGAGATAAGGTGTTGCTAAGTTGCTAAATTGCTCAGAGAGAGCCTGAATTTGTGAACCTCTTGCCTCAGTCTCCGAGTGCTGAGATTATAGGTCTAGCCACCAGTTTCCTGTCCTTGAAAAGAGGTACAAGTGTGTGGAAATGTCAGGACTCCTGGAAGATCCACAAAGACTGGTGCTCTTTCCACCTCTAGAGTAGGCCAAAGTGACAAACTTCTCAAGAGTAGCCCATTTCTGCCCTTGCTAGATGAGATGAGGGAGCAAACACTGATGTCCTCCACTCTCTCCTGGAGCTTGCCAGGAAAACTCCTGCAGAAGGATTGTGCGGCAATGCTGGCTTGGGCAATGTGGCAGCTGGGCATTCCCACTGAGGCCACTACCATGCTGCTCCAGGCCTCTACTCCTAATTCTAAGGGCCACCAGGACTACTAGGCAGGGATCTGGTCACTCACTGAAGTTAACCCAATAATCTCCTCATCAAATAAGACCTCTGGTCTCAGGACCACAACTGAAAAACTAAGTAAATGAACAGAGTTCCTGGAACCACCAGACCTTAAAATAACCACTTTCCTCATAACTTCAATGAGGGTAGCCATTTCTGAGCAGAAACTCTGTTTAAAAGAAAGGGAAGGGGAGATTTGGGGCAGCAAAGGTCACTACTAGAGGCAAGTGACTCAGAACAGCTCAAATAGAAGGCGTTACCAATGCGAATTTCAAAAAGTGCCACTGTCACACTCACCTGGAACCTATGGAAAACTTGCCCTCTTCCACGGCCTCATGAGTTGGCTTCAAATAGCAGTGGATGACAAGAAGCCTCCTCAGAGCCAAGCAGAACCTAACCTACAACCACAGGGAAAGGGCTGCAGGCTTTCCCCATGATGAAGAGAAAAAGCCCATCCCTGTCTGGCCACAGATCACCAGGTACAGGCACCCCCACCAGAGCCAAGAAGTCATCAGCACATGGTCAGTTACATCAGATCCACACCCAGACCAAGTATCTTGGCTCAGTGGATACAGAACACCTTCTGCTAGATTATCTTAAAAAACAGTGTTAACACATAAATCTTTCTGAGCCACTTCCAAGTCAACACTAGGTAAAAAATTATTTTTCTTCTGTCTACAAAGCAGAACAATAAACGTGACCCTATGAAAAAGAAACTCTCAGATAAACTCACTCCATGCTCCTAATCCACTTCTTCCAAATACCTTTCATTTCCAGAGTCCCTTCACCAACAGGGCCAGATGGCTCTTCACAGTATTAAAATCTTCCAGTTTGCCTTAGAAATAATAGCCAGGAAGACATTTTCTTAGTTTATATTAAGTATGTGGTTCCAATTAGGCTACTGCTATACAGAACTACCATACACTAACAGAAGCTCACTTTAAAGCAAAAGTGTAGATTGTGAAATACTTATACTGCTCGCCAGCAAAGGCTAATCTGAGTCTGCACACAATGGGAAGTGGAGGCAGGGCAGGGCCTCATGGCTGCTGCACTGCTGGGCTGGGGAATGAAGACCAAGGTGCCCCAGGGATCAAAAGGTTGGTTACCTTTGAGGACACTGAGCAAATAAGCAAAAATAGTAAATGTGATAGAAATCGCCTGTCATTCTTATTGTTAGATAAGAGGCAGAACCAAAGGGTGGGGCAAAATTAGATAAACTGTGTGCTGGAGTGGTGGGTAGCTCAATAATTAGAGTACTTGCCAAGGAAGCACCAGGCCCTGGATTCAAAATTTAAGCCCCAGCCCCATATAATACCTACACACAGTGGTGCATACCTGTAATCCCAGCACTCAGGAGGCTAAGGCAGGAAGATTATCTTGAGTTCAAGGTTAGCCTGGGCTACCTAGTGAGTTTACAACTAGCCTGGAGTACAGAGTAAGAACCTGTCAAAAAAAAAAAAAAAAAAACGAACCATGTGAAGTGGATTGTATCATAATTGTTTTAGCTATCTGGGTGGGTAGATAGATCTAAAACTGTAACTGTATGTGTGTGCACATGTATATGAATAAATGTGTGGGTAGGGAAGTACATATTTGTGCTAGTCAGTCAGTTTTCCCTTTGATGAACCAAACAACTGATACATACATATTATCACAGGATTTATTTTTGCTCATGGTTTCAGTGTATTCAGTCCAAGGGCAGTTGGCTCCACAGAAACATCACAGCGCTGTGCAGCAAAGCTGCTTAGTTCATGGCAGCTGGAAGCAGAAGAGAAGAACAGTGGCAGAGAGGATGAAGACAGGGACCAGACAGAGCACCCAAGTCCATGCTGCCATGACCCACCCAGGTATCCCCGTTACTCATGCTTAAGTGGGCCCCGAGCCAATCAAGCTAACAATTAAGCTCAACCACCAAAATACATACACTTAATTCCCCGTGTCCATTGAGAAGGTATAATTACCGTGATACCCTACTAGTAGCGAACACATGTACTACTGCTCAGACCTCTGTTTCTAAAAACCGTTCTCTGCTAGAAGGTATCTGGGTTTATTGGGGAAACCGCTGATTTCAGGGTTTGGGCGAGAAATGTTCAAGATGAACCTACAATGTGCTATGTCAAAAAGTAAGAGAATGCACAAAGAGTGAAAAGAACACATTAAAAGGACACAGAAACTAGCACAAAGAGGCTTCCGCTGGCCAAATTGGAGAAAACTTCAGCATGAAAGTAAATGAGCCACAAATGGATCATAATCCAATGAGTAAAACAGAAAATATGTGAGCTTGCAGATGGTCGGGAACACGGAAGGAAAGAAAGGAGGGTGGAAAAATGGAAGGAAAGGAGGAGACTGAGGGCACAGCTCAATGGTTAAAGCTCTAGCCTAACAAGTTCAAGTCCCTGGGTTCAATTCCCCAACACCACATAAACTGGGTGTGGTAGCACACACCTGTAATTCCAGTACCTGGAAGGCTGAGGCAGGAGGATTGTCATATGTTCTAGGCCAGCCTTGACTACAAAGTGAGTTCAGAACCAGCCTGCCCTACAGAGCAAGACTTTGTACCAAACACACACGCACGCGCACACACACACACACACACACACACACAGACAGAGAGAGAGAGAGAGAGAGAGAGAGAGAAAAGGAAAGAAGGGGGAAAGCATCCTAGCTGATCATCTAATGAAGAAGGAAGGAGAAGAGGAAAGGAAAAGAGGAGACAGGAAGGCAAATTCTTACAACGGGACATCAGCTAATAAATGCAAAAGGAATGACAGAATTAGAAAACCACCATTTGGCAACCGTCACACTAATTGATTCAGGCAAGACTCAACATAGGATAGCAACACCAGTGGATAAAACTTCAGTGAGAACAGGATATTTGCATAGTGTCAAAACACTACTGTATTTGGAGCCAGTCTGATCTTCATCAGTGTGTGTGCCCCTCCAGTCCTTCCCTATTTTTCTTATTCTCATTTGTTAAAAGCTGACCTGATCTTGTCAGTCCTTCAAACTAAAGCCACTTATCATTTTCCCTTGTGTTCTAATTAAAGCCTTACCCTGTTTAAAAAAAAATTAAACCCACTACTTTTTAACTAATAATTATAAAATAGCAACTAATTAATTTTACAGTGAAGAAATTCGGTAGATGTCACCTCAAATGATAAAAATCAACATCTCTACAAGTGAAACAAACCGAAGTTGTGCACCTCCTTGTCACAATGTACCTAGAACACAGTCCTGCGGTGCTCCTGCTGAAAGCATGTAACTTGAATCTAGTTGTAAGAGAATGTGGGGTAGATCCCAAACGATATTCAACAAAGTAACTGCCCTTTTTTCTTTAAAAAAGAAAAAAAGTCAAGGTCACAAAAGACAATAATGAAGGAACTGTCAGAGACTGAAGGAGACTGAGGAGCCATGACAACTAGTGGGGCATGAGATCCTGTGTGGGCTGTAGAGTGCAGGGTCTCTCACACGTTCTCCAGGGACAACTGGCAAGCATAAAGGGCCAGTGCAGGGGACAGTCTTCATTTTTAGGAAACACACAATATATTTAGAGGCACCATCTGCAATCTATTCTCAAATTATTCAGAAAAAAAGATGCACACATGCATGCATGGCATGTGTATACACATGTGTACATATGCTTAGAGACAGAAAAATATAGAACACTAATTTAGGGAGTCAGTGAAGGTTATTGGGGAATTGCTTGTGCTATTTTGAAACTTTCCTGTACATTTGGAATATATCAAAATTAGAATACAACACCAAAAAAAAAAAAAAAAAAAACACCTCACCTGCTGAGCATTCCTAGAGGATCATCCAGTGAAGAAAAACTATTTGCCAGCCACATGGCCACAGGAAGTCAAAGCCTTATGACCATATCCCAGGACCTCCTCATAGCAGCACTAGCATGAATCTCAGAGTTCACTGAAAATACAAGCAGGTCACACAGCGCTGCTCTCAAGCTCGTGTCAGACAAGGGCCTCTGCCTGGCTCATCTTTATCATGAGCAATAGCCTAGAGACTTCTGCCATCTCCCTCAGCTCAAGTGACAGAGGAGTTACATGAAAATTACATTTTAGTTCTCAAAGAGAATTTTTTTCCTACTTCCAGAGTGTGGATGTGCAATTTCCCTATGAACCCAGCACTGAGAGGTGAGGTAGGACACAAGGTCACCAACAGGGAGCAGGGCCAGGATAGGACTGCCAAGTCCTACAGATACACCAACCACACAGCACAGGTCATACTTGCCAGGTGACAACTTTTCAGATAATCTTCTTGGACAAGACATCTAGATAGAGTTGCATATTGGTTGTTCAATATCTCTAGTCATCAGGAAAATGCAAATTAAAACAACTCTGAGGTTTCATTTAACTCTATGAAGAATGGCTGGTATTAATAACTCAAGAAACAACAAATGCTGACGAGGTTGTGGGGAAAAAGGAACCCTTCTACATTACCAGTGGGACTGTAAACTGGTATAACCACTATGAGAAGCAGTATGGAGATTCCTCAAAAAACTGAAAACAGATATCCCATATAACCCAGCTATACTGTTTCTGGGTATCTTCCTGCAGCACAACTCGTAACAGCCAAAACTTGGAAGAAGCCAGTATGTCCAAAAACATATGAATGGATAAAGATGATGTGGTGTATATACACAACGAAGTACTACTCTGACTGTTCAGCCATAAATAAAAACAAACTCAAGTCATTTGTATGAAAATAAGATACATTTTGAGACCACTATGCTTAGCAAAATGAATTGACATAGAAGATTAAAAGCAAAAGAGATGAAAAAAAGCAAGAAGATAGACTTTGTGGAGAGAGATAGGGCATGTGGAGTGAGTTGAGGGAGTTTTTGACAAGGGAAAATGGATGTGATATATAAACAAAAAAATTTAAAAGTACAAAAAAAGAAATGCATGTTGGTGGGTTTTCCTTTAGTTTACTAAAGGGCACATAATCACAACATCAAAGAGGGACGAAGAGGCCCCAGGATATTAGAAACCTCTTGAGGAAAAGCCTACATCTCTTTCTCAGGTTTTCTACCACACCTCTGGTACATTGCTGGTACCCAATAAATGTTCAAATGTGAATGTTCAACAGACATATGTTCAATACAAGCAATGTGTAGTAGGCGGCATGCTCCCAAATTTATTTCTTCCCAGACCCTCAGGATGTGGCCTTATTCAGAAATAGGTATTTTCAAGTGTAATTGATTCAGGTTAGAGATAGGCTCCTATTGGATTAGAATGGGTCCTAAACCCAAGAGGGATGTCCCTGAGATGGACACAAAGAGACACAGGCAGGAGGATGTACAAAGAAGAAACCAGAGATGCGTAGCTACAAGCCAAGCAAGGACTATCACACCAGCCATGATATGCACAGCAGCCTGCAAGGAGGCATGGGACGGCTTCTCCCTAGAGACTCCTGAAGGAAGCAGGCCTGCTGGTCCCTGGCAGCCCTCCTCTAGCCTCCTGAAATGTGGGAGATACATTTCTGTTGTTTTGAGCCATCCAGCTTCAAGAACTTCATTACATCAGCTACAGCATACACTATTCAAGTAATTTTTTTTTTTCTCTCTCAGAACTGGGGATTAGACTAGGGCCTTTGCACTAAGCTATATTCCCAGCCCTCCCATTCCCTTTCTTTTCTTCTTCAAGACAGGAATTCGCAAAGTTGCTAAATTGCCCTTTCTGGGCTCAAGTTTGTAACCCTCCCGCTTCAGCCTCCCTCCTCCCCCAACACACACCCAGAGTGCTGGGATTACAGGCAAGCATCATTATATCCAGCTCTCAAAGAATATTTAACATGGATTTTTCAACTACACTAAAATCTCCCTTTACATGTTAACTTAATAAGGTAAACCACATTAGCACACTGGTCTTTCAGCTAAATGCATCAGACACAGCATCTCAAGTCACACTCATACACTATATAATTATCGTTTCTGTCTGATGCTAGGCTGCTCTTCAATTGCACAGTGAACAATGGAGACTTTGTCTGAGACTAACAAGAGTCTTAGACTATTTTCTTCTTAAGAGACACAACATTTGTAAATTACTGAGAACATACTATGTAAACAGCAAAATCTTTTTAAGATGTTTTGATATGCCACACAAACTACTATAAAAATGTCTTGGAATAGAGTGAAAATAAGGAATGAACACAACAGTCACAGGCACACATTTTCAGCCATGATCACTCCACATAGGTAAGCATATAATCCATAAGTCTGCCATTTAAAAGTGGGCCATACAGTATTGTAAAATGAATCAGGCCTGGTGATGCATATCTGTAATCCCAGCACTTTGGGAGACTGAGGTAGGAAAATCACAAGTTTAAGCCCAGCCTGAACGACTTTACTTAGCAAAACCCTGACTCAAATAAAAGACTAAAACACTGACTGAGGATATAGCTCAGGGTGATGACTCTAGTTAAATCCTCAGTACTACCAAAAAAAAGTAATGAAGGATACCAACAATCAACCATTACTAAATGAATACAGGATGCATCCACAATTAATAGCAAAGGAAGAAAATGCATTGAAAATAGAGGAAATCATTAAGTTTGGCAGTGCTTTCACAGTTGTTGTTGTTTTTAAATTTAGCCAGTGAAACAAAAAATAATATTGATCTTTGAGGAGGACTTTCGATGGGAACAGCAGCTGGCATTCCTCCCCAGCACACTTGCCCTTCCCCTGCAGCATTCCATGTGCAAGCTTCCTCTATTTATAACAGTGCGGCACATGTCACCACAATAGTTGATTGTATTGTGCAGCTGTGTGTGTGTATCAAGAAGGGCAGGAATGGACAGCCTGCACTTTGATGTTTCCCTTTTTTGGAGATTTTAAAATAACATTTTAAAAACTGCCAACCGGCAAGGTCACAAAATATTTTTGGATGGCACAGGGAATGATTGCAAAGCTGTGGCTCACATCAGATGCAAGGGCTGGGGCACAGCCAGGCAGTCCAGTTGCACAACATCCTGCCAATGCCAACTTCAAAAGTTCTTTGCTTCACAGAGCTCACAAACGACTCTTTCCTGGTAATAAAACAGCATTTTATAACCTTGCAAGGGTCTGAGAAGGGATGTCCAAAGAAGCAAGTTATTTCTGGCCTCTCTAGTCACAACTGTAACCATCACCAGCAGGCCACTTGCTGCCTTGGCCTCACAACTCTACCCCTCATCTCTCTCCCACCTACACTCTGCCCTTCACTGCTTTATTTTCTCAAAGCACTTGCCAGTGCTGGGCTACATATTTTTCTAATATGTAGTTTTTTGGGTCCCCATTCTATTATAAATAGCCCCAAAAAGCAAGGCCTTTTGTTCCTTAAAGTATCTAGAGAGCTAAGAATAGTGCCTAGCATAATGTTATATATTGAGTGCATATTTGTGGGATTAATTAATCTGCGTAGCAGAGACAATGGTATTGGGAAACACACAGAGGTACTGACAACCAGTACTAGATTCTAAACTCTACAGCAGCCTCCCTAACCCTGACAAAAATTCCAGTTTGGTTACCTATTTATAGTATGTAAAAATTGAAATGGACTTTAAAAAAAACCTTGATTTTTCACACACTGTAAATCTTGAGACCTCAGAAGGGCTAAATTCTGAAAGAATGTTCATTTCAACGGTATTCCTACAATTCTTAAGATCATTATCTATTTTAAGAATCTTCTTACTTGAGGTGTTCTACACAGGAAGGGAAACACCTCTGCTTATAAAAAGTATAGTCCTAACTAAACAAATGTTTTAAAATCAAGTTATGGAAAAGAACTGTACTCAAGATTTTAAGAGTTTTTGGAGTTTTACATCGTTATATCATAAAATCCTAATAAACTACATCTTGAAAGATCAGAAAGAGGCAGAAAGTGGGACTCCAAAGGAAGGGGAGGGACACAGAGGAAGCAGACAGGACATGATTTCGTTCTACAAAACCATTTTCCCACACACTGAGGAAAAGCCAGCCCAGAGAGCAGGCTCCATTCAGCCCAATTCACAGGGGAAGAAGCCTGGGGATGCTTCAGGAAGAGGAGAAGGAATCTTTCCACACATGCAGAGTCCCTTGATAACGATGCCTGAGAGCACGGCAAGATCATGTGAGTATGTAATGCCAAGACTGATTCACCAGGTTTCTCTGGCACCTGGCTTGGAAGCAATTCCCATGACCCTCTTCACAAGCAGGAGTTCACAGCTGGTATTTTGGGTATGTAACACAAAAGCCTGGGATCAAGGAGCAGCAAGTCTAGCTTGCTCCTGGGCTCTTTGTACCTGTCCCCCAGAAGTCTTAGTCAGAAAAATCTACTATGCCTGGATTTTTAAATTATTTTCTCAACAACAAATCTCAAAACATTTACAGAAACTCTGCTACATGACCAGCATTTTTTCTGTGAAAGTGCTGTGGCTTCAAAGCCAAGTATAAAGAGGTCTTAGTCCTCCCAGGAGAATGAGTCGTCAATGCTAAACACAGAATCCTGACATCAAAATTGGTTGCTGGAAACGAATACTGGGAAGTGACAGCATATAATCTGCTGGGGCAGAATGAGTGCTACTCAGACTCATCTCTGCATTCATGGCATCAAGCACCAGCTTCGATAAACATGTATCAAGGCTAGGGTTGAGCATCAGGGCTGACGGCCAGAGGCAGCAGGTTCACACAAATACTTCATCCTCCCATACTGACCAGGCAGCCACACCTAGCTTGCCATCCCCAACGACTGCCACCTCTGAAGGTGCTTCACAACAGCTGCCATACCAACCGCAGGCCCTGGGACCCACAGGGGCACATTGCTGCAGCTCCCCCAATGGGGCAGGCTTCTGCAGACTAGTGCCCCATCCCAGCAGAGGTCCGTCTAACAGGCGGCTTCCATCAGGTCACCTGCACTGATGAGGCTCACGTCAAACTTACTCTTCTGTTCCTTTTGGCTATAGTGGCAGTAAGCTCTTTTTTGCTGGCAGTAATCTAAAAGAACCCAAAGCACAGTAGAGTTGAAAACTAAACAGTGATCAGTAACAGCAACCAAAGAGGACAATCACTTTTTTCTTTCCCCAGTACTGGAGATTGATCCCAAGGCCTTCAGGCTGAGCTACATCCCCAGTATTTTTTCCCAAGATATGCATTTTTTTTTTTTTTGAGACAGGGTCTCACTCTATAGTTCAGGCTAGTTCTGAGCTCACTACATAGCCCAGATTGGCCTCAAATTTATGGCAATCCTCCTGCCTCAGCTTCCTGAGTGCTAGAATTACAGGCATGTGCCACCATATCCAAATTATGTCATACTGGAGAATCGAAGTCAGGTACTTAAAGCTTGCTAGGCAAGTACTTTAACCACTGAGCTATTCCTCCAGTCTTTTCTTTCTTTCCTTTTTTTTTTTTTTTTTTTTTTGATGCAGGGTCTCGTTCCATGGCTCAGGCTGGTCCTGAAGTTACTATGTAGCCCAGGCTGGCCTTGGACATATGTAAATCCTCTTGCCTCAACCTCCTGAGTGCTCGAATTATAAATGTGTGCCACCATGCCCAGCTTCTGTGGTGCTTGGAAATCAAACTCAGGGCCTTGCAACTGCTAGGCAAGCATTCTAACTACTGTGCTATTCCTCTAGCCCCAAGGAAGAGTCTTGCCAAATTCCCCAGTTGTTCGGGCTGGGTTTAAACCTCCAATCCTCTTGCCTCACCTTCACAGAATGCTGGAATTAGAGGAGTGAGCCACCACATCTGGCTTGACCAATTTTAACTCCTTCTGAACTTGGTCTACATACAATTTTATACTACTCTTAATATTTACCTTACCAAGAGAAAGTTGTTAGTCTTTTTCAGATTAATTATTAATAATTAAATGTATCTCCTTAAATCAAAGTCCTTGAATTAGAAACTTTTGGGGTAATTCTGAAAAACAAAGAAACAAAAACTAAAAATGACATCTGGAAAGTAATTCACTAACTTAAAAGCTGGTTGTCACCAGGCCTGGTGGTATAGGTCTGTAATCCCAGAACTTTGGAAGGCCAAGGCAAAAGGATTCCAAGTTCAAGCCTGTAGGGTAACTTAGAGAGACTCTGTCTCAAAAAAATTTAAAGGTGGGGGGGTGGTGGCGGCTGGGAATAAAGCTCAGTATAAAAACCCTGCATTCAATCCTCAGTACCACAAAACAAGAGACAAGGAAAAAAAAAACCTGACCCTGTAGATAGATATTTTAAAGAGATGAAGCTATACAATTTTAAACTATCATTTCATATATTTTTACACAGCTAAATTTTAAAAACTAACTTATAATACCTGAAAAGTTGGGGTGAAGCCCCCAGGAATACAGTGAGAATACTTGGAGGCAGGAGCAGAGCCCCTGGAAAAACAGGGTACAACACCTGGCAAAACCTCTCCTCACAAAGTAACTACAGAATGAGGCAAACCTGTCCAACTCAACCATTTCAGGCTGGAAATTTACCAAAGTTATACAACAAATTGAGAATTGTGTTTATTCAGAAAAAGTACTGAAACTTCAGTTGGAACAGTACAGTCTGTGGGCTCAAGACTGAAATACCACCTTCCTTCATCCCAGATGCACTGTGGTGGGAGATCCACCAGGGCAGGGTGGGCTGGGGACAATGGTATTTCTGCTGCTGAAAAGGTTAATCTGCTTTGGAGAAGAGCAAGTACTAAAGGGCACTGTCATAAACAAGGGAAACCATGAAAAACTACAGAAGGTTGGCATCTTAGCCAGCCTGAGACTGCAGTTTCGGATGTGCCAAGCAGCATATCAGCACACTACCCAAAGCCTAACAGGTAGACTCCAAGAATAAGAGAGCTGTATGGGGTACAGTGGTAGACTCCCACCTAGTATCTGCAAGGCTGCATACGTGTAGCAGAGACCAGGGTAGCCAGTGTGTACAGGAAGCAGAGAAGGCCTGCAGAATTAAAAGCCAAGGCTTCTTTGGGTACGCTCCTCAACTATCTATAGATCCTGTGTAAATTTTGGTAAGGTACAGTCAAGCAAATTACAATCAAAGAACACCTAAGAAACCAAATTTTGTCTAAGGGGATGATAATCCAGAAGTACTATAGTATATTAACTAAAATTCTACTTAAAAATAAAATGAGACATGTAAAGAAACAAAGTTTTAGGTAGTATTCCTAGGAAGAAAAAGCCATCAGCAGCAACTCTGAAGGGCCCAAACATTGGATTTGACAAAGATTTCAGTGTAACTAATGTAAATATATACAAAGAACTGAAGGAATTCATGTTTAAAAAACTATGAGGACAATGACTCATCGAAGACAAAATACTAATATAGAGCAATTAATATAAAAAGGAACTAAGTATAAATTCTACAGTTCAAAAATATACACTGTAATGAAAAAAATCACTAGAAGGCCTTAACAGCAGATATGAGATGGCAGAAAAAAGAATCAGCAACTTTAAAATTAATCAACCTTAAGCTGGGCATGGTGGCACATGCCTTAATCCCAGCACTCAGGAGGCTGAGACAGGAGGATTGCCATGAGTCCAAGGCCAGCCTGGGCTCTGAAGTGAGTTCAGGACCAGCCTGGACCACAGAATGAGACCCTGTATCAAAAAAATTAAATTAAATTAAATTAATCAACCTGTAGAATTTTAAAAGAATGAAGAAAACAGAACATCAGACACAAGGGACATCATCAAGCACAACAATGCACATGTAGAGGAAATCCCAGAAGGAGAAATAAATATGAACAGGAAAAAAACTAAACGTTAACCTAAAATTTCCATTTAATTTCAAGTTTTAATCTTAATCTTCATATATAACGAATCCAAAGTAAACTCAAAACCTCAAGTAAAATGAACATAAAGGGCTTCATCATTTAGGTCACAGTGAAACCACTGAAAGCCAAAAATCCTGAATATATCATGAGAGAATGACTCCTGTACCACATTAAGACTAAAAGCTGACTTCACATTAGAAACAACAGACCAAAAATAGCAAAATGACATATTCAAAGTACTAAAATAAAAACTGCCAAATAAGAATATAACAAAATTATACTGTAAAAAAATGGAGTATAAGTACTGATACCTCAAGATAAGCAAGCAAAGGCTGAGATAATTTCTTATTGCTTGAAAAGAAATACTAATAAAAATCGTCAGGCAGAAATAAAAGGACATACCTGGTAACCTGAATACTTATGAAAAAATAAAGAATACTACTTAACCATAGTTACATAGATAAGTATAGAAGAGTTACAAATATTTTCTTCTACTTTCTACTACTATTTTCTAACTATCTTCATTAGCCAGCTTTCTGCTACTATGACAACATGCTTGGAACAAGCAATTTAAAGGAAGAAGGTTTGTTGTGACTCATGGTTGCAGAGGTTTCAGTCCATGGTCAGATCCATTTAGGCCTGAGAAAAGACAGCAGCATGGTGGAAGGGTAGAATAAAGGAAAGCTGCAGACTTCAAGGCCATCAGGAGGTAGAGAGAGCAAAGAAAAGGGCTGGGACAAAAATAAACCCTGCAAGCCTAGTGTGGTGGCACATACCTATATCCTAGCACTCAGTAGGCTGAAGCAGCAGGACTGCAGTGAGTTTGAGGCCACCCAGAGCTACACATTTAGACCGGCCCAGACTACACTGCAGGTCCTCCACCCCCCTCAAAAAACAACAAAAAAACAAACAAAAAACCCTTCAAATCCAAGGCAGATCCACCTCATCCAATTAGGCCCCAATAAGTCCATTAGAGCTCCCATGATCCAAAACCCAAGCATATAGCCTTGGGGAACTTTCCAGATTCAAAACATCGTATCTAGCTGACTTATAAGAAAAATGCATAAAACAATGGCTACAGATTTTTATTAGTGGACTAAGAAATACGAAATGTTTAGCTTAATACCACAAAGGAAGAAGAAAGACACAGTGTTACATGAAATCATTTGGCCTGATTCTTAAGTGGACTGTAATAAGATGCATATTGCAATCCTAGAGTAACAACTAGGTATTTAACTGAACAGAAACAGTTTTTAAAAACTTACTGAAGAGGGTTAGTAGTGGAGCTCAGTGTTAGAGCCCACACCTAGCTCAAGTGAGGCCTTGGGTTCGATCTCTAGTGCCAAAAATAAACGAACAAAACCTCATCAAGTGAATGGAAATGGAACACAACTAAATATATAATACAGAAGAAGATAGGAAGGACAGAGGAGCAAAAAACATAAGACACAGAGAAAACAAAGCAAAATAGAAAGTATAATCCAACTATATATAAATGATTAAATGAATGGAACTGGAGGAATGGCACAGCAGTTAAAGCACTTGCCTTGTAAGAGCGAGGCCCTGAGTTTGATTTCCCCAATACCACATAAAGCTGGGCCTATAATCCTAGCACTTAGGAGGCAGGACGACAGTTATGAGTTTTGTGGCCAGCCTATGCCACACAGTGAGTTCTGGAATAGCCAGGGCTACAGATCAAGACCCTATCTCAAAAATAAATAAATAAATAAACAAAATGTGATTAAACTAATAAATGGCAGACTGTCAGACTAAATTTTTAAAAAAGTTACAACCATATACTGCCTATAAAAGACAAATAGGTCAAAGTTAGAGTGAGAAAGATACACAATATAAACAAAACCATAAAAAATCTGTGTGATTAATAAACTACTAACATCAGAAAAAACAAAAACAAAAGGTTACTAGAGAAAAAGAAAATTTTTGTAATGACAAGAGTTAGCTCATCAGGAAGACATGGGCATTATAAACACATAAGCACTTAACAACAGAGTTCCAAAATACAATGAAACAAAAACTGACAGAGTTGAAGACAGAAACAGACGTCTCAAAATAATATTTGGAGAAGCTGGGTACAGTGGTACATGTCTGTGATATCAGCTACTTGGGAAGCGAAGGCAGGAGGATCCAGAAGTCAAGACCATTCTGGACAACAGAACAAGACTGAATCTTAATAATATAATTATTATTCAATATCCCACTCTCAAGAATTAATATATCTGCTAAACAGAAAATAAGCAAGGATATACATGATTCAAATGGCAGTGCCAACCAATATGACCTAACCCTCATCCGTAAACCACTTCAAGAAACAATACACATTCTCTTCAACTGCACATGCAATATTCTTCCAGGATAAATCACAGACTGTTCCATAAAACAAGTCAATAAGATTCAAAGGACTAAAATTACATAAAGTATGTTCTCTGTCATATTGAAATTTAGTCAGAAATCAAGAACAGAAATAAATTTTGGAAAATTTCCAAATACTTGGAAATCAGCATACCTAAATAACAGAGGGTGAAAGAAGAAGTAACAAGGAAGCTGAAAAGAAAATATTTCAGACTGGAGGAAAACAAGAACACAGCAGGGGCTGGGGTGTGGCTCAGGGGTAGAGCAAGTGGTCTACATGTTCTAGGACCTGGGTTCAATCCCCAGCACCATAAAAACAAGCAAAAATGAAGCAGATCAAAGTTTACAGATGTAATAATAGCAAGTGTTTAGGGAGAAATTTCTAACTTCAAATGTCTGTATTAGAAAAAAGAGAAAAGTTTCAAGTAAGTAACCTACGCTTCTACCTTAAGAAAATAAAAGAGAGAGCAGGGCTGGAGGAATAACTCAATGGTTTGGAGTGCTTGCCTAAGAAGTTCAAGGTCCTGAATTCAATTCCCCAACACCACAAAAGCTGGGCATGATGGTACATGCCTATAATTCCAGCACTCAGGAGGCTGGGGCAGGAAGATGGCCTCGCATGACCAGCTTGGGCTATATATTGAGCTCAGTAGTAGTTTGGACTACAGAGCAAGACCCTGTCTAAAAAATTTTTTTAGAAGAGAGTAAACAAAAGCAAAAGCAAAATAAGCAGAAAAAAGGCAATAATAAAGACCAGAGGCCTGTAATCCCAATATTCTGGTATGGCAGGAGGACTGGAAGTTTGAGCCCAACCTGGGAAACTTCAGCAACTTGTCAAGACCCTGTTTTGAAATCAAAAAAATTAAAAATAATCTAGAGATGTAACTCAGTGAAAAGGTCTTGGACTCAATCCCCAGTACCAAAAGCAACCAAACTAAACAAACTAGAAGAGAAATCAATCCTATAGGCATATGCCTATAATACAAGCTACTACAGAGGTTGAAACATGAGGATCCCAAGTTTGTGGCCAGCCTTGGAAACTTAGAAAGACTATATCTGCCTCCTCTTACCACTTCTCCTGGACATTTTACAGGGGGTTCTAGCCAGTAAAATAAAGCAGGAAAAGGAAATTTAAAACATACAGATTGGAAAGGAAGAAGTAAAACTACTCATGTTTACAGAAAACAATACTGACTCTGTACGCAGAAAATCATAAGGAGTTCGTTCAACAAAAGACTATCAGAACAAATAAACAAGTTACGCATGTTTGTAAGATATAAGGTAACATGCAAGCTTACCATGTTCAATATCAGAAAATCAACCTCTTCTATATACCAGCAATTAACAATCCAAAAAGGAAATTAAGAAATAATTCCATCTACGATATCAACAAAGGTATTAACTGCATGAGAAAACTTCAACAAAATAAATGTAAAGCTATATATACACTGAAGGTTAGAAAATACCATTGGCATATTAAATAATATCTAAATAAATGGAGGGAGGGACTGTGTCCTTGTCTTGTAGGACTCAATACTGCAGGATGGCATTTCTTCTCAAATAGATCTACAGATTCAACACGACCCAGCAGGCTTTTCACAGGAATCAACAAGCACTGAGCAGGTGACTGTCTGAAGCTTAAGTAAGGGAACCTGACCGTTACCATTCTCTTCACTTTTGTATATCTTTGAAATTATCTATAAAAACCGACTGCTTGCTTGCTTTTTGAAAAAAAATTAACAGCTAATTCAAGGTCTGGCTTAATATTTCTCACTCTTTATCCTCGGCCCACGTCACTTCCACTTTTGGCACACACAGCCAGTGAGTGGGCGGGCAGGCAAGCGAGAGCCAATGCGGGGGATGAGGGAGGTGAGAGGTCACAGGCCCCGGCTAGCTGCCTGTGCAGAGCCCTTCCCTGGCAGCTTAGAGCAAGTCCGCATCACACAGGTCAGCCTAACTGACCACGAGCCAGATCGAAGCTGCCTGAGACCTTGCAAAACAGCCCCTCTATCGTCACGTTGCTTTCTTTGCAGTCTTAGTGGCACTCTTGAGATCAAAGCACCCAGATCTTTAAAGCTGCCACTTTCACTCCCCTGTGCTCCCTGCCCATTCTGTCCGCACACCTGCATACTCCTTTCGCTTTCAAATCCCCAGGGCACACGTTAAAGTTTGGCCAAAAGGGAAAGTAATCTGTTTCCCTTTCCTGCCAAATAGCTGTTACTTTCTAATTTTATTCCTTTCTTTTCTAATGGAATTAGACTTTACGTTTATCAAGCATCACTCATCCCTGCTGAAGACCCTCATGCAACAGCAGGGTACGGCTAAGTGGCCAATCTGGAAAGTAAAAATCTAATGTCATATGGCAACACCCAGCCTCCCATCCAGGCTCATAACTTTAACAAGTATCATGACTCCTTTCTGCAGACTCTCATGGACAAGGGGCAGTTCCTAGGAACAGAAAGAGGATGCTGTTCCAGAAATGAATATAATACAATACAGTGGTTGACAACAGGGAAGTTCCATCTACATCTCTTTATGGACACCCCTCCCCCCGCCCGTCCAAAAAAAATACTGATGAGGGTCTAGGGTGCACTTCAGTGGCAAAGTCCTGCCTAGCTTATACAAGGGCCTATGATGTTTAAACCACACAAAAACAAAAACAAGCAAACAATTATGAGGGCATACAATCCTGAAATTTTAGGTAGTTCTAATAAATACTGCTCACAAATTTTGCCTGTTAAAAACACCTATCTTCTCATTTTGTTCTACCACTTCAAATCTCTTTCCATTCCTTTACCATATTTACTTTTTTCTCTCTCTCTCTTCCCCCTACTCTACAAAAACAACTTTATTTTTTTTCCAATATTAAATACTGAACAAAGAGCCTTCATGGTGAGCTACAACCTCAACCCTCTTTAATTTTTTTATTTTGAGATAGGATATCACTAAGTCACTAAGTTGACCAGTCTGAGCTTGACCTTGTGATGTACCTGCCACAGCTTCTCGGAACGTTGGGTTAATATGACAGGTCAAATTACCTAATGAGATGTCCGCGATATCCATGAAAAAAGTGGATACAATTCTTTAGAATAAAAAAACTAACTTCAAGAGTTTCCAAGTCTGAGAACATAGCTCAGTGGTAAGAGTGCTGGCCTAACAAGCACCAGGCCGCGGGTTCAATTCCCTGCCACCAAATAAGCCAGGTGTGGTGGCACATGCCAGTAATCCTAATACTCAAGAGGCTTAGGCAGGAAGATTGCCATGTTTTCAAGGCCAGCATGGGCTGCATAGTGAATTCGGACAAGATCCCATCTCAAAAGAAAAAAAAAAAAAGAAAGAAAAAGAAAAGAAATAGAAAAAGTTTCCATTAGTAGGAGCTATGAAAATTTAAGACCTGCCCAGTCAAATACAGCCTTGTCCATCCTGATGCTCTTATTTACATATAATTCAAAGAAAGGGTTTACTGTTCTAAGAATGTCAGATGTTCTTTTAGATGAGGGGGAACAATCCTTACTACATCAAAGCAAATGCAGCTCCCTACTCAATTTCCTTACCGTTCATAAACTTAAATCAAGTCATCAACTGACATAAATTTAGAGAAAACTGCTGCTGATGCACAGTTCTTCTCAAAGAGAGTTTTAAGAACTGAAATGACAGTTTAAAAAATCATTAGGGTAAAGAGACAGAATTGGGAGAAGTAGAAAAAAATCATCCTGATTTAGAAATAACAACTCTTGCACAAAGTGCAAGTTTAATGGATTGGTAAAACAGGTCAGAATAATATTTATAAGCAGCATTATCTCACGAGTGTAGTAAAATTGCTAATTTTTGAAATCCTTCCTCTTGCGCCACAGCTATTTTTGTATTGGCCAAGCAAGTCACTTCCTTTCCTGGGGTTTCTAACAATGCACATAATTTGACAGCAGTATACACACCACAATTCCACTGCAAGCCAAAAATGGTTCTGGGTCAAACCCAAGACTTCTGGTTCAAATTAGGATAGTCATCAAATTAAGAGAGTTCTAGCTCAACTGTCATCCTACACTGGCGGCTAAGTCCATTCCAAAGCTAAATGGCTGCTCTGGGATAACCCTGCATGTCCCAGACCATTGTATTTGGGATCTTTTCTAAACAGAGAAGTTCCAAAGCCAGTATGGCTTCCAGATGACCCTCAGAAGGTTATTTCAGGGCTCTTGCTGATCAAGAAGACAGGCCTCCCTTACTACTAGGTGGTGAGGTGACACTGCCCCCACTACACCTTCTAAATGAGCTATGTATGCAAACATTTTCTTCAGCAGTTTGTATATCTTTGTTAAGTCAGCAGAAACAAACCTCTGAGCTCCTTTTCCTTCCCTGACTGAACTAACTGCAGTTTCCCTTTTGGTGAAAAACTGATTTGCTCTTGAAACAGCACAGGGGAGAAAAAAACTGAAAGAACATTCTTTCATTTTTGGGTTTATAGGTCTTTAGATAAGAAGAGCTTTTCTGTGATTTATAATTTAAGCAGCTTAGGGAATAAAGACTACACAGAACATTTCAGTCTCTCACCAAGACAGGTTCACATATGATCTGCACCCAGTAATCAGCCAATTTATTTTCCGTCTGTTTTCCTCACTGATGGGCTATAAACATGCCTTTCCACTAGTTAGGGTAAACTCCTACAAAGGCTTTCTAAAAGTCACAATTTGTTTTCTGCTAATAAAATTAATATATGTTTGTTACAGAAAAACCTCAAAAAAAGTGAAAAATACAGAGAAGCTCCTCTAACCTCACTCTCTATAATCACTATATACAGATGTCTATATATCCTTCAATGCACATATGTATATGTAGCTCTCAAATATTAATACTTTTTAATGGAAAATTAGATGTCTGAATGTGGTACAGCCCTTTGTTCTTTTCAATTAACAACTAAGGTAGCTGTTGTGCCCATGTTGGTACAAACAGATCTACCTCATTTTTACCAACACTGACAAATATTTAAGCAATTTCCAGTTTTCTGCTACTATGAGTAAAGTAGTAACCATGATCCTCATACATACATTTTTGCACACTTACGCACACATTACTGCACAGTAAATTCCTAAAAATAGAATGACTTGGTCAAGTGGCATGACATGCAAAATTCTGAAAGGAATGGCCAAATGTCCTCCAAAAAGAAATGTTCTCAATTTATATTCCCACCGATTGTCTCTCAGAGCATCTGGTCTCCCTACACCTTCACTAAGAACGACTATACTCAGTCTTTTTCATCTCTGGGCATGAAAGAGCCTTATTTTTTTCATTTTTACTTCAATTTACATTATTACTATTAGCATTACCATCATGATTTGGGGGAAGACTGTATTTTAGCTGTCCTTACAAGCACGTCTCTATGTCTTGTTTCCCCCTTTTTAAAAACAGTGTAGGAATAATGCCTACCTGTTGGAGGAACCATGAAGATCTAAGAAGGCATCTAGCATATTGAGTACATGAGCTTGACACACAGTAGGCAAGCAAATGTTTGTGAACAATGCATATAGTCTACCAGGGGGACTAACCAGTTAGCTGCTGATGAAAATTTAGATGCTGTTCAATTTTTAAATTATTGATTATATCCCCCGCTTTGAGTAAACTGTTCCTTTGTATCTGTAGGATCACTTCCTGAGGCTCTTCTCCCAGTTTCCGAAGAACGTTAAAGTTCTTCTCTTTGCTCTCTAGAAAAAGCGAACCAGCAACAACAAGCCACTGGGAGGTGAGGTGATACAGTCCTCACTATACCTTTCGAGTAAGATTAGCTACCACATCGGAAGGCTGAGGCATGAAGACTGCCATGTGCTGTACTTTTTTTCTGCTCTAAAAGCTACACAGTTCTCCCCGCCTTGTGACCATCTCTGAAACAAACAGCAGCCAAGATATAGTTCAATCCTCTCGTGACTGTTAATCCAAACAAAAACTATAAAGGCATTTCAATGTACCTCCCACATTCACAGGAGAGTGTGCCTTCCCCATTCAGAGCTAAGGCAGAAGTACCGCATTCAACACACACCATCCAAAAGGGCGATGGAGTTGGGTGGTACAAATACACCACAGAGGTCAGTAAACTGACAAAGTATTCTGGGTGTACAGGAGGAAGACGCCATGCCCAGTGTATGGCGAAGGCTAATGGCACAATGGTCCATGTGGGCATTTACCTCTCTCCACAAGGTCATCATTGGACATTGACCACAAAGAGATCTTTGAGCAGAAAGCAAAATCTCAGCAAGTAGGAAAGTGGCAAAGATAAGGAAGAAACAACTGGAAAGATACGGGAATAAAACAATCTTCAACTTTCACTAAAGTCTGCCACAATAAACAGGTATATAATGGTATAGGATAAAGTCCACAAAGGTCCTCTGAAGCATCTTCATTTTCAGTATGTAAGCTACTAGTAGGAATGCTCATTTTCCAGATCATTTACTATTTGTAGTTTGGGAAATAATCAGCTTTCTCATTATAACTGATAGCTAATCTGATTGTCAACTAGCTTGACGTGGAAAATGCTCGTCAAGCATGTGTGAGGCTCTCAGTTCCATCCCCAGTGCTGCAGGAAAAAAAAAAGTGGGAAATAAGACCTTTCAGACTGGCAAAAACAGAAATCAAGCATTCACCAAAGAACCATACCAAAAGAAATATTAAAAGAAGTTCCATAATCAGAAAATGAGACAGATTTACACAAAGGAATCAGTTCCTGAGATGGTTTCCAAAAAAAGGAAAAAATTATTTCCTAAGCTTTTTAACTGTTCTAAAATTACACTACCTAAATACGGTGGTCACTGCCCCTATTTAATTCCTTAAAATTCAGCTCTTCAGGTCTGAGGGTGTGGTTTAGTAGCAGAACAACTGGCTAGAATGTAGAAGACTCTTGGTTTGATCTCCAGGACCATAAAATAAAAGCCAGGCACAGTGGTACAGGCCTGTAATCCTAGCATTCTAAGACGCTGAGGCCAGAGATAGCAACTTGTGACAATCGCCCACAGAACCTTAGAAGGTTCTTAGACACTGGAGTAAATGGTCACATGCTTGAAAGTAGACTATGAAAGTTAAATACGTAGATGATAAATTTTGGGCAGCCACTAAAGTAAGTCAGATGAAGAGACAGAACAAGTAAATGAAAGAGATAAAATGGAAACATAAAAATATTTTTAAAAGAGGAAAAGAAGAAGGAAAAGAAAACACAAAGTCATGAAAAATACCTGTTCCTAACAGACAGGTTAGACATCTAAAAGGCTGAATTGTAGTATATGCCACTTAGCTTCACTCAACCTGGCTTTACTTTTAGTGATGAAAAAAATAATCAAGGAATTTTTATCCTAAGTTAAATAATTTTAATACCCAAAACAGAGGCATAAGACTTAATGCTTGAGCTGGGGGCCTAATTCAGAGGTCAGAGTGCTTGCCTAAGCAAGTACAAGATGCTGGGTTCATCTCCCTACCACCACATAAGCTAGATATTATGACTCATGTCTGTAATTTTATTACTCAGGAAGCAGAGGCAGAAGGATTGCTGTGTATTCAGGGCCAATCTGAGCGACATAACGATTTCATGACCAGCCTGGACTACAAAGCAAGACCCTGTCTCAAAAAAAAAAATGACTTAATGACTATTTTGTTCTCTACATAAAATCATTTTATATTTGAAAAGTGCTAAGCTACTTTAGGGACTGAAAAAAATCCCATAAAGTGGGGAAGCACAGAGGTCCCTTGCTAGTGATCCTATAGCTTATAAGCAGTAAAGCAAAGATTGAATTTAAGACTAGATGTGTTAACCTCAAAGCACATCCTTCCAACCCTATGCTAAATTCAACAGGATTATGAATTTGAAGTTACAGGTGTACTTTAAGAGTCAGCTCTTGATAAAAGACAACAGGAGGCTGACAGGAGGCTTACATGATGCTTCGTGCCATTATTGGCATTGGAAACGCTAATGTGATAATACTTTGCCAAATACAACAATTTTGATACACTGATCATCCTAATGGGGTCAGCTGATATCAGTTTAACAAATAGGATATGAGACTGGGAACAGTCAACAATGGGCACACATGAGTGATTGCCACTGGACGTTCACCAGCTGCTGGACAACTGAAGAAGGTGCCCCACCCTACTAAGGGGAATGTGGTGGTCCCCAGCCTCAGGCACCACCCCTGTCTGCCCAAGGAGAAAATTTGGCCACGAACTGTCAGTGAACGGAAGGTTAAAAAGAAAGAAAATGTTGTGATTTATTTTTTAACATGGAAAATTCAAAAGGTTTCTTTTTTAGAACAAAAAATTTAAGTAGAACTATAGTATACTTTTAAGTATACTTTTAAGAATCATTATATGTAGATCATTAAGAAGTAGGCCCAAAGATCATACTGCCAATTTTGAGATGTGCACAACACTGTCATGTATATTTCATTATTTATACAGGTTAACAAAAGCAAAAATTGTAATATTCTGCCACTGTTACCATTTCACTTTAATCTCTTACTTCTATCACTGAATTACTTTTTTAAATTCCAGAGGAATATTGACTTGTGGTAAAAAGTGATGAGGGTGTATTTACAACGAATCTACTTGGTCTTATGCGATCTGTAAACACGTAATGTCTGAGCATGTGGTAAGCACCAAACAACAGAGATCCACAAAGGTTGTAAAACATGTCCTCAAGAGTTCACAGTCCTCTGAAGGGAAAAGACAACTCCAAAGACCTGTATGAGTAACAGGAAGTGAAGAGAGGTTTGAATGGAGAAGTCATTTTGACAACGGGGAAGACCAAGGCTGGATCCTACAGTGAACAGGTATTCAACACACAAAAATACCTGACAAGGCAGCCTGCCCTCTGGTGAGAGATACAAATGCGGGAGTGGGGGTGGGAGGTGGGGGGCAAGCACTGAATTCTAGTCTGGAAATACTGGTTGGGGGTGTTATCATTTTCAAGTGCACTCATGCCACATTACATATGACAAATACCCAGTTAATGAGAGAAAAGCAAAGTACAAAAGTACTAACTAGAGATAAATCAGATGTAAAACAGCACTCGAGTCCAGTATCTCAGGTTTGTGTGCAGTCAGTTGTCAATCTATGACATCTCTGCTAGAAAAAACTAACCAGAGGTCAAAAGAAAAAGCCAAGTCAAATTCAAGATTTACGATATAAGTCCAGTTCCTCAAACAAAATGCTATATTGCTACTCATTATCTCTTAATAACCTTCAGAAAAAATACTGCTTACTTAAATCCTCACACTTAAAGATTCAACACAATAAGAATTTTAGGTTTTATGTCTTTTGCATCTAAGAAAACGCTCTAGTTTTCCACCTCTCATTCCCTTGGTTTACATCATTAGTTTTTGCCACACCAAGAGGGAGGAATGATTCTCTTGCAGGGCCATTCCCAAGCTGCCAAAGTCAGCGGTGGGGAACTGTTTTTCAGCCAAGGGCCATTTGGATATTTACTACAACGTGTGTGGTCATACAAAACTATCAACTTAAAAATTAGCTGCCCTATTTGGTAAAACATTTAATGCATTCACTCCTAACGTGATGGCTCCTCTTTTGTGAAGCCTTGCTGGACTGCACTAAATGACTTTATGAACTGTATGTGGCACAAGGGCCAGATACACCCCATTCCTGGTCTAACTGGATTTCATGAACATGAGGTGAGGCACCTGAGGATTTAAGAATGCTTGCAATGGTTATAAGAAAATGAATAAACATGCACCCAACCAGCAGCTCCCACTCTCATAAGGCCCTCCACCCATTTGACTGCTAGAAGATGCACTGACATATTTGAGATGCTTATTAGCTATGTTTTAAAGAGATCCAGCTGATGTCAACAAAGAAAAATCAGCCTCCTCCTATACATGTACTTCCACTGGCACACAGATAAGCCACTTCAACTGCCTGGATCATGGGTTATACAGTGAGGCCCAAATCTAAGCCTTACTGAGGAAAGTTATAGTTGTGTTCAACACTCACTCACAAAGAAAACAGCCCAAGATTGGGAAAGCAAAGCCTCATTCCATCCTTGCAGTTCCTCGTACCATCTGTGCACAGAGAGAGAACACAAGCACAAGGCCTGGAGTTTTGATATGGTGTTTGGGGCTGTGGACATAGAACACCTTTCCCTAAGCCACTGACAAGCATCCTCTGAAAGAGAACACACACACACACACACACACACGAGTCTATTTGTCTATTTTCTGGCCTGAACATTTCATTTAGTCCAATAAAAAGGATGAGATGTAACTATGGAAAAGAGATTTTAAATTTATAGAGATTTTCTGCCAAGAAAATCTAAAACTATCTGATTTTTTAAAAAATTCATACCCAGGAGAAACTTCCAGTCAACATTGTGGCCAAGTAAAAGAGCTGCACAATGTCTCCTCCTGGAACCACTTAAAGAGTTGAGAATATAGTCAAAAACCACCTGTTTAATGGAACTAGGAGTGGCCCAACAACTAAAAGAAGGCCATGGGAATCCTACAGACATATCAGAAGTGGAGGAAAACAGCAGCCAACTGAGTGTGACCCTGAGCCACAAGCATCCACACACAAAGGGAAATGTGGAGACCAGAACCTTAGACTGAAGTAAGCGAGGAGCCAGGAGAAATGGGAACTGACAGCAGCTGATAGCCCCAGCCTCCAAAAACAAGCCTGCAGGTAGTGCACACAAACACACTGCAAGCTTCTCCTAGAAAAGACCTCCTAGAGCCTAGATCAGAAGCAACACTCAGCAGCCGTAACAGGCAATGATGTAAACAGGAGCCATTTTAAGAAAAGAGCCTAAGACTGAACTGATTAGAGTAAAAGAAAGCTGAGAAGAGTGCATCAGGGTTTTGGGGTCACTCTTAAACAGTGCCTAGGAAAAAACTAGCAAAAGATACAGTTGTGGAGAGGAGAGAAAGGCCGCCAACCGCCTGAACAACTGGGTACAGTAGCAGCACCTCTGAGGGTGGAAAGCCCTGCCCTCAGGGGAGGGAAGCCAGGACAGACGGGAGACCTTTGCTAAAGTGAGTTGGGGTGAACAAGACATCTAAGAGGCCACTGGACAGTTAGCTCCTCCCTCACTGTCTACTCCCAGTATAGAACTTGGAGGAATTGCAGCTCCACCCCACACATTCTCAAACTCATTTAAAGAAACCTTTCAGCTAGGCCTCTTCAAGTGTAGTCTCTCCACCACAAAAACATGGGAAGAAGATAAGGCAACAGGACACCCACATACATGCCTAAGACCCCAGAAACTAATGTCATGAGCCCAGAAATAGTAGAATTCATAGGGAAGGAAGTCAAAAAGCAAACAAATGAGTCAAACAACCAGTTCAAACAAGATATTCTCAAAGAAATGCAAGCACTGATCAGTGGGCTAAAAGAGAAACTTACTAACCAAATACTGGTCCTAATGGAGACAAAGTGTACTGAGCATATAGAAGCCACAGATAAGAAGTTGACTAAAGTAAACAAGGAAAGGCAAGATATGAAAAAATGTTTTAACAGAGAAGTGGAAATTTTGAAAAGAAATCTAGGTGAATTTCACGATATGAAAAACTCATTTGAAAGCAGGGGAAGTTGACTTAAACATTGTGAAGACAAAATTTCAGACCTTGAAGAAAAGGCTGAGAAAACAAATGCTATAATTAGGCATGACTCAAAAATTAGAAATGAGCAAAGTAGCTAGATACAACAGATGATGGATGACTCAAAGAGAACCAATCTCAGAACTATGGGTGTGGAGAAAGAGCAGAAGGCAGCACCAAAGGTATAAAGAATTTATTCACTGCAATCATGCAATAAAATTTCCCAAATCTAGAAAAAGTAATTAATTTTCAGTTACAAGAACCTTACAGAATGCCAAATAACCTCAACCAGCAATGAGACTCACCACAACATATCATAACCAAAACCTCAGAAATACAACATAAAGAGAAAATACTAAAAGCAGCAAGAAAAAAACAGACATTATTCTACCAAGGCAAACCCATTTGAATCACTGCAGATTTCTCAATGCAAACTTTAAAGGCCAGGGGAGCGTGGAGCAAAATATTTCAAGCTTTAAAAGACAGCAAGTGTCAACCCCGGTTGTTGTATCCAGCAAAATTATCCCTGAAAATTGAAGAAATAAAAATTTTTCATGACCAAGAATCTCTACAGAAATTTGTGACCACTGGCCCAGCACTGCAGAAAATACTTGAAGGAATCTTTGAGTGAGCCAGAGACAAGCAGCACCAAAAAATACACAGGAAAGGAGAAAGTATAACAAAAAAATAGATCGGTATTTGAATCATTTGATTGACAAACTTCTAAAACGGTATGAGCTGCTACCAAAAAAATGGTGAAATTTCCCCACATATTTATTATTTGTAATAGTATATTAGTTTGTAAAACCTAATAATTATATTCAACATGAGGAATTGTTATAAAATCTTTTAAAATATGTATGCATGGGTGGACAGGTAGATAAAACAATAAACCAAACCTGGCAAGATGTTAGTAATTAGTGAAATGTGAGTAAATAATATATGAAAAGTTAAAAAATTCTGATATAGGGCTTCTGGTCAAGATGGTGGCTGAGTAACACCACTGCACAATGTCTCCTCATTGACCCACTTAAGAAGTCAAGAATTTAGTTAGAAAAAGTGTTTTTGGTGTAGCTAGGAAAGAAAGGAGCATCCCCAACAACTGAAAGAAAGCCAGAGGGAGGCCAGAAATTCCAAAGGATAATGGAAAGCAAAGAAAAAAAAAAATCCCTGTAGCTCACGAAGCTACGGCAGCCAGCTGCAAACGGCTGGACCCACAGGCAGCTGTAGACGGAGGAAAGGTTGCAGGGACCTGAACATCTGATGCAGCTGGGAGACCACAGAGCACACAACAATGGAGAGGAGGCTGCGGGTGGGTCAGAAATCCTCAAGTCACATCAGAAGAGGAGGAAAAAAGCAACCGACTCAGCATGGTCCCGAGCTGCCCGTACACACAGACCACAGATGGAGGAAGGTCCAGAGGTCAGAACCTCAGCCCAAGTTAAGCACGGATCTGGAGAAGTGGGAATGTTGGCAGCTGGCAGCCCCAGCCTTTGAAATACCAACCCATGGGTGTGTGTGTACTACAAATGCAGCGTGCGCTACCCCTAGAAAAGGCCCTGGGATCCCAGATCAGAAACAGGGCTCAGCAGCCGTCACAGACAGTGACGTCAGCAGAAGCCATTTTAAATAGAAGGGGAAAAAAAGCCCAAGACTGAACCCTTTAGAGTAAAAGAAAGCTCAGAAGAGAACACCAGGGCTTTAGGGCCACCCTTAAACAGTTCCTTGGAAGAAACTGGCACAAGCGGCAGAGAGAGGAGAAAAGAGGGGAAAAGGCTGCTGATCCCCTGAATGGCTCAGGGTGCCTCTACTCTGAGGGTGGAGAGCCCCGCGCTCGGGGAGGGAAGCCAGGACAGATGGAGAGTTGTGCTGAGTGGACCGGGGGAAGAAGACACCTCAAAAAGGGGGATCATTGCTTCATTCCTCCGGCATGCACCAGAGGCTTCCCGTTCACCACTGCCCTGCACGGCAGAGGCATCTAGGACCGGGAAGTCCATTGCCTGTCCATCCCGTGAGCCAGAGTTTTCCAGAGGCTTCCAGGGAATTACATCACCCTTCCAATCCTGAGCCCCAGAGGCTTCCAGAGGCTTCCAGAGGCATCTAGGACCAGGAATTCCATCACCCTCTCTGTCCCTTGGGCTAGAGGATTCCAAAGGTATTGAGGACTGGACCTTCACCAAACCCTTCTTTCCTGCACACCAGAGACAGCCAAAGGTAGCAGAACCATGGTGAAACATGGTAACAAATCTCCTACAAAAAGGCCTGACACCCCAGAAGATGGTACCAGGGATACTGAAATTGCAGAATTCAAAAACGAAAAGGGCAAAAATGATGGTAACTTCTGGGTCCAGATAGTCAGTGAATTAAAGCAGGAAACAAAGCAGGAAATAGAACAGCGCAAGAGCTACACCAACACATAGCTAAGCAAAAAGCAAGCCTTGAAAAGCAACTAGAGGAGACCAAAGAAGAAATGGGGAAACGTGGTAACAAATCTATGAAAAGACCTGACATCCCAGAAGATGATACCAGGGATACTGAAATTGCAGAATCCAAAAATGAAAATGGCAAAAATGATGGTAACTTCTGGGCCCAGAAATACATTGAATTAAAGGAAGAATTAAAGCAGGAAACAAAACAGACAGTGTAAGAGCTACACCAACACATAGCTAAGCAAAAAGTAAGCCTTGAAAAGCAACTAGAGGAGACCCAGAGAAGAAATATACCAGAAGATAATGAAGGCAATATTAGAAATTAGAGAACAACACAAAAGAGATATAGAAAAATTGAATGCAGATATTCAGGAAATGAAAAACACACAGGAAATAATAAGCAACTACTTTAAACAACTTCAGAATAGAATGTCAGACCTAGAAAATAAAATGACTGAGCTGCAACATACAGGCCATGAAGAACACAAAGTAAATAAAGAAAGTGAATCATTACAACAGCTGATAGATAATTCAAGGAGAAACAACCTCAGAATTAAGGGAATGCAGGAGAAGACTGACGACAAAACAAAAGGATTAAAGGACATGTTTAATGAAATAATGGAAGAAAATTTCCCAAATCTAAGAAAAGAAATGAACATGGAACTATTGCAGGCCTACAGAACAAAAAACAACTTTGATTAGAGGAGATCCTCATCATGACACATCATAATTAAAATTCTAGAAACCCAATACAAAGAGAAAATATTAAAAGCAGTAAGAGAAAAACAGAAGGTGACCTACAAAGATAAGCCCATCAGACTTTTCAATCCAAACTCTAAAAGCAAGGAGATCATGGAGCAATGTCATTCAAGCACTAAAAGAACATAAATGCTAAACAAGACTGCTATATCCAGCAATATTATCTTTTAATTTAAAGGGAGAACTTAAAACTTTCCACAATGTAGACAGCTTAAAGGAATTTGCAGCCACTGAGGCAGTATTGCAGAGAATACTTAAAGGAAACTTAAAAAGTGAAAGGGAGGCCAGCAACACCAATGACCCCAGAAGAAAAGCGACAACAGCTAGAGGAGAATGAGCTGAGAAAAAAGTATGTTAGTAATCAGTGCAATACGAGTAAGTAAGTTATGAAAGCTAAAAAATCCTGCAATAACTAAATTTGCCCTCATATCTGTCACTTTAAGTATATTTATGTGATATAGATTTAAGTTCATTTAATGTAGCAATGTGATATAGTTTTTACTTTGTTTTACTGTAGTAATTCACTGATAAAAATTTATCCTAAGAAAACTGATTGATGTAAATATAACCCTGTGAACGTACAAGTATGTACCTTCCAGTATTCAGCTAAGACATTTGAAATTAAACTTTTTTTTCTTCTTTCCCAAATTTACTAGTCTTTTGAACTACATGCTTGTAGTAATTTTCTAATGTGAACTGGTGGGTAAGGCCAGGTTTAAGAATAACAACAAAGATATAGCAAAATATAGAAAAAAAACTTTTGGTAAATATCCCATTAAAGAGATTTGTTGTATTCAGAGAACAGGCATCAAGATTTAACTACTGCGACGACCCATTAGAAGAATAGGAAGCTGAGTTACAGTGGTGACTTAAACGAAATAACTTAGGTGTGAAAGATTAATATGTTAAACAATGTATGGCTTCTCTGACTTGGAAAACCCTGAACACAGACATTCTTTGGAATCACATGAAGTGATAGCCGGAGTTGGGGGAAGGTACAGGGAGGGGGTGGGAGGGTAGAAAATAGGAAGGGATTATAAAGTCGATATGATACATATGTGTATAAAACACCCAAATTCATTGTAAATACTATGTATTACATTTGTATATTAATAAAAATAGTGGGGAAAAAATTCTGATATAGGACTGGAGGAATGGCTCAGCAGTTAAAGTGCTTGCCTAGCAAGTTCTAAGTCAAGTACTAAGTACCCGAGTTCATTCTCCAGCACCACATAAACTGGGGAATGCGGTGGCACATGCCTGTAATCCCAGCACTTGGGAGGCTGATGCAGGAGGATTGCTGTGAGTCCAAGGCCAGCCTGGGCTCCATAGTGAGTTTGGGACCAGCCAGGGCTACAGAGCAAGACCCTGTGGCAAAAAAAAAAAAAAAAAAAAAAATCTGTACTACTAAGTATGCCATTATATCTACTGCTTTAAGTGTAAAGTGATATAGATTTAAGTTCACTTAATGTAGCAATTCGATATAGACTTAAGTTCATTTATTGTAGCAATTCATTTATTCAGTCTTTGATGTAAGTTTAGCCTAAGAAAACTGACTGATGTTATCATAACCTGAACATCTTTTGAATGTACAAATATTTACCTTTCAGCACTCAGCTAAGGCATTTAAAATTTAACTTCTTTTTCTAGCCTTATGAATTACATTGTTATAGTTCTTTTCTTATGTGGACTGGTGGGTGAGGCCATGTTAATGAATCTCAACAAAGACATAGCAAGATATAGAAAAAAAGACTGTTTGGCAGACTTTTATTAAAATTCACCAAATTATGCCCTTACATGTGAATTTTACTGTATGCACATGATACAAAATAGCAACTTTTCTAAATACTAACAGCAGCTAACTAGAAAATAAAATGAGAAAAAAATCAAAAGATCTTATTCTTTCCAGTAATGAAAAATTGTAAAACCTAAGAATAAGTTTAAGAAATATGTAAAAGCTCAAGAAGAAAATTATAAAACTTTACTGAGCAACATGAGAGAGACAGCACAATGGAAGGGCTAGGCCAGCTTAGTGGATAAGAAAACCGAGTGATTCAGGTTTCACATCAACCCAGAACCTCACAGAACTTGAAGCAAAGGGCAGTCGGAATTTGTGAGAAAACAAGAAACCTTCTATTTTGGAAGAATAAATGTATAAAAACTAAAATAGAAAACACAAAACAGATTCCTGCAAATTAGAGTGCTATATATTCTTAAGTGTATCTATAAATAAGTGACATATAGTATCTGTCTACCTACTTGCAGCACCATCTCCCACACTATCATGAATGTTAGATGGACTTATGACATAAATACCAAAAAAGAAAAAACATTAAAGCATTGGAAGAAAATATGTTAATATTTTACATAATCCTGGAGTGGGGAAGGCTTTTTTAATTATGTTACCAAAAGGAAAAATCGTAGAAGAAAACAGTGATAAATAAATGCAACATGAAAATTTAAACTTCCACATGTCAAAAAATAACATGATTGAAAGGTAAATTATGAACTAAAGCAAAATTTAAAACATACATGAAAGACAGATACTTAAGGTATTTATGGAAACAAAGAGCTTTTACAGATCAATTCTGAAAAGATTAACGCCCCAATTCCCAGGCAACTTACAAAAGAATAAAATCAAGAGGGCAATACATATATTTTAAAAAGAATCAAGCCTCACTAGCTATTAATGCAGGCAACAATTACTGACTGATAAGGGTATTCATTATATTATTACAATTTACAATACTATATTTCATCAAGTCTAAGATACCAATGATAAAATGCATTATTATTTTTGTTCTATTATAAAATACAGTACTGCCAATTAAATTTGCCATACCATTATATTGTAAGACACATCCCGGTTTGAGGAATGTCTGAAAAATGTACATCTTGCTATCATAATATATGGTAATACAATAGTGGATATATTTTATTAATAAATTACAACATATATAAAATAATCACTTAAATGTATATACATATAATTATTATCTATTTTAAGTAAAAAAATGAAGCCCCGGGGATGGTGGGCAGTGAAAACTATGAAAATACATTAAGTGCATTCACAAATCTGTCAAATGATTAATCAAATGTATAATCAATTTGAAATAAAGTGAAAAAATGATTTACAAGACTGTATATAACACCATTTTGACAAAAGGTAATTATCAATATTTATCGGCACCAAAAAAATCTACAAGCCTTACACCAAAACATAATGGCTATCTGTAAGTAGCTCAGTCTTTTTTTAACTTTTTTTGATTGCCTATCTTTTCTAACAGACCATAAACATTCCTTACTTTACAACATTAAAAAAAACAGAAATAAGATGTTTGTTCCCTTGCCACTTACCTACATGCAAAGCTGCACTTCCCTTTTATCTACCACAATTACAAGAGAGGAAAAAAGAAAATGGATGAACAAATTACGGTATGTTCATTCCAAGGAATATTATGTTCTACTCACATATAAAAACATACAGGATTTGTAACACAAAGAAAAATGTACATAAAATAACAACAGAAAATTAAAAGGCAAGTTGATTTCCACAATTTTAACCAAGAAAAATTACTACCTGCATCCAAGAACCTGAAGAAGTTACAGTTTTATAAACAGAAATTATTTGTGGTAGAACTCACAGAAATATATATTTTGACCTTTTCATTTTTTCATATAAAATGAGATTCACAGAGGTGACAAAAAAACACACCCTTTCAGAAACACTACCGTGTCCTACAGCCCTCAAGAATAAGCTTTTCTGACACACTTGTGTCAATTTTACTTTCTAAGAACAGCCCATGACAAATGGCCAATGGAGAACATTTTTCCCTCTCTGTGTTTCATCTAGATGCTTGTCTTAATTCACAATTTTGATTTTCAACAACTTGCTCAACCAGAAAAAAAAATCTCACAAAGAAATACCTATACCACAAAATGAAGAAAGTAAGCAAGCAATCCAGACAGACAGACAGATCATGCTCTTTGGTTATTGTGATGCAAATCTCTAATCCCAGCACTCTTCGAGATTGAGGCAGGATTGCAAATTCAAGCCCAGCCTGGGGAACTCAACAAAATTCCGCCTCAAAATAAAAGGTTTTAAAAGGGGACTGGGGATATAGTTCAGTGAGAAGGCCCTGAGTGTGTTCTTTAGCATGCACGTGCGCGCGCGCACACACACACACACACACACACACACACACACACACACACAAAACGTATACTACATTGGAACTGTAGCAAGAAGTTTCCTTCATTTCCATGCATGCTATTTTTTTTTCCTGTTTTCTGGTTAAAGAAAACATTTCCAAGTTCATCAAAACAAGGATCTAAAATTAGACAAGAACTGAACTTTGACTCATGGTAGGGAAAACATTATTTTAAAACTGAGGAATATTTATACATCTGTGACTTATGGAGGTAGAAGACCAGCATGTCGAGTAACATATGTGCATGGTATAGCCTAGGGAAGGACAGGTCAGAGATGAGACCCCTTCATTGCAATGCTTATGGCCCAAAACTATGGCCACCTTGCACATGTCTTCTCTTGTAGGACATAAACTAGAATAAATAATTCTAGAGCACCCAGAGACATCTGCCTGCTTCTCATTAAAGAAAGGATACATATCCCTCACACCAGACCTCAAGGCTACCTCTCATCGCCTCCTCAGGCCTGGGAGGGACCCTGACTTAGGCCAGCCATGCCTGAGATGCTCACTCCTGTAGAACTAAGGCTTTGAGGCACCACAGGCAAAAGCTAGAGAAATGTGTGATGATTAAAAAATAAATCGTGAAATTGAAAACACTTCATAGGTAACTACTAAAGGGATAAATCTCAACATGTTAAAACTTCATTCTTGCCATACACAGTTATGCTCAGAAACCTTGCAGGGGACTTAACCTCCCACTGCGACCAGTGCGAAGGTCTTCTTTCATTCCTCAAATTCACCTGTTCATCATTAGAGCACCCCTGGGAATGCGGGGGCTGAGTGAGGAGGAGGGCAATGTTGGGTAAGGAGGGGAAGAAAAAGAGCTGAAAGAGCAGCTGGCAGGTCCATTCCGGCAGTGGTGGAGCAAGGAGCAAAGGAGGGGAACCCAGAAGACAGTAACACAAAGAGGGGAAAGAGGAATCACCTCTCAAGTGTGTTCCGGGAGGGGCAAATGAAATGCATGCTACATCCCGTGTAACGGGGACAAGGGAATCAGAGAGCCAGACACGTCACACGATGCCCCGAAGGCTGGGGTCCACACATTGTTCAAGGCTTCAATGCAGGAAAGAGCAGGCTCCTCAGAGATGACACCTGAGGATGATGCAGTCCCAGATGGACATATGCAGACACATCAGTACCCACAAAGGGCCCACTGCCGACAGGAGGGGTTTCAACAGATGGTTAATGAAATCTAATCTCCTTAAGAGAATCTCATTCCAAATACCAATGCTAGATGTGAATTTTACCCATTTATATTTCCATTTTTAAAAGACCTAAAAATAGCCCAACATTATTTAGCCATGCAAAAAAAACACATAAGCACGAAATATGTATTATCATCAGTCTGCTAGAGTCTGATAATGGGCCATGCTCAAAAGTGTGGCCACGATGTGATGGGGGTCTGAGGATTCCAATTCAACATGGTGGGGCTAAAGAGCTCAGAGAGGGTGATTCGGCATCATCTTCACAGCACCTCCTGAGGACACCAGGTCAGACATGCCCAAGTCTACACCACCCTCACTCTTTCTCAAATGGGTCATTAATAACCACCGATGCCTGTCTTGGTTATCTGCCTGTTGTAATCTGCCTGACCACTCAACCCGAATCTCCCTCTCTGGCTATTAGCCAAACACAAAGGCCCATTATTTCTCTGTACCCTGAGGTGGTTAACACTGCCAACTCTCTCCTTCCCATTTCCACAATTGATTCCATGTTGAAGCCACCTCCTAGTCCCCTCTCTAATCCCAAATGACCATAAATCTGTGTGACTGGTGTGAATATGGGATCAGTACGTGGTGAAGTTACCATCGCCTGCTGGACCACTTCTGGAGGGGCTCCACTCGGGGTCTCCTTGTTCTCACTTGTGAACTTGTCGCTCTCCCTTCAGTCCCCTAAGATCTGGCCTGAGTCACTCCATTCTTTCCGCCTCTGTCAGTGCCATACATTCCAATAGTTGATGACCTTCACCTGCACAATGTGGGTTTGAACCCATCTTTTTTCTCTTTGCCCCTGATGAGATGTGCCTGTGACTTCTCAAAGGCTAAGGATAGTAAGACTCTTTCTCAGGTACTAATTCTGTGAGCAACCATAGGGCTAGTCACAGGCTCCCAAATTTCCTGATACCACAAGGAAGTATACTGGACAGGACATATGAATATTCTTGCCACTGGCAAGTACATCCTATTCCCCAAGGTAACCTAATACACTGACACCTGGGTTATAGATCAGTCTCATGGTCCGTATAAGTCAGTTCTCCTAAACTGCACAACTCTGAACACTGACAGACATGAAGATTCCAGAGTCTTTAAAATTGTGACCCTGATTCCTGAAGCCTGATGATCCCCCAAAGACCTCTGTCCCACCTAAGAAGCCATAACAGCTCTATCCACCTCATTCCGCTCTACCTCATGATCTACAGAGTATCTATGTCTAGTCTGATTTTTTAAATCTACCATGGCCTTGTCCTACAATATTCTAATGTGCGTCTGGTGAGAATTTTCTAACTGTTCCATTGAAATATAATTCATAAACTGTACAATTCCCTTCTAAAGTATATAATTCAGTGATTCTTAGAATATTCAGTGTTAGGACTGGGGGCATAGCTCAACTATCAGAGCACTTGCCTAGGAAACACAAGACCTCAGGTTCAACCCTACAGCTGGACATGATGGCACATGCCTATAATCCTAGTACTTAGGAGGTTGATGCAGGAGGACTGTCACAGATTGAAGGCCAGCATGGGCTAACAAACATAGTGAGTTCAAGCCCAGCCTAGATTACAGAGTAAGACCCTGCTACTCTCCCCCTAAAAAAAGAATACTCAGTGTTTTCCAACCACCATTACATCAAGTATCAGACCATTTTCATCACCTCCAAAAGAAAATCCTACTCCCATTCAGCAGTCATTTCCCATGCTTCCAAACCCTAAGACCTAACTACCACTAGTGTACTTTTAACCTCTAGGATTTACTTATTCTGAACATTTCACATAGGTGACATCACACAACACACGACCTCTCATGTCTGGCCTCTCTCACTTCTTTCATTTCGCATATCTCTGGAAGTTCACAATTTTACAGTAGGGGTCAGTGCTCCACTGTTCTTTATGGCTAAGTAATAACCCTGTTATAGGAATGGCCATATTTTGTTTACCCATTCATCCACGGATGGACATTTAGGTGGTATCCATTTTTTGGTTGTTGTGAACATGCATGTACACATTTTTAGGCAAACAGCCACCTTCAGTATTGCTGAATGTACAGCTAGTAGTGAAAATGCTGTGTCACACAGTAACCATTTAACATTCTTTGTGAAGCCACCGAATTATTTTCCACAACAGCGGTACCATCTTACTCCCTAGCAGCAGTCTAGAAGTCTTTAACACAAGGACGAAAGTCTGTTCATCCTCATATCCTCGTCTTTAACAAGTACAAGTAATGGATTACCCTCTAGAGTCTTCTCTGCCTGTGTACTCCTTCTGTTTCCTGGAGAAGCTCCCTCTACTTGTAGTGTACCGTGTGTGTGTGTGTGTGTGTGTGTGTTTGTGTGTGTGTACACTGTTGGCCACACCTGTACTAGGAATCAAACCCAGGATCTCCCACAACCTAGCCAAGCACTCTACCCCTGAGCTGCATCTCCAGCCTGAACATTTTTCTCTGTCTACAGAATTACATAATATCCTAACAAATAGTAAATGACATTTGCTGCGACTGTGCAGATCCAAGAACTGCCTAACAGCTTTGGTGGTCTTTCACGGTGGCATTTATAGCCCTGCTGCACCATGGACCATTCCAAGCTGCCCTATCAGGGCATTTTTTCAGATGGACCAAAACATGTGGGCGGAGAACAATGACACTGGCCACGGTCAGTGCCAGGGCGTGCCTCCTCCTCTACAGTCCTCTGCTGTTACAAACTCTGTTTTCTCCTCTTCTTCCCTAACCCATATTGACACTAAGTTGCAGTGACAAGTTTACATATTATTCCTTGTTTTAACTACATGAAAACAAAATAAAAGTGAACTATTAACCAATGACCATGTTTGGGAGTGAAGCTCTCTCAGTAGCCAATGTTTCTTTTGAAAATGTTCTATATTAAGGAAGCATGTGGGACTGCTGCTGGCTATGGAAAGTATCCCATGTCCCAGGCTCCTGGGACAGCTGGCAAGGGAGGGCAGTCCAGCTGGGCACGAGGGGCTCTTGGGCTACCTCAACTTCATGGAAAACAGAGGGAAGCCTAATTTAACCACACTATATTTAGACAGTTTGAGTTCACTTGAGCAAGAAAGTTCCTAGAGTTACTAAGAACTTTTTTTTGGTCAATATTTAAATAGTATTAAAAAGTCTTGCTCTAGATACCTACTATTTATCTAACACACAATTCCAAAGGGGCCAAATCCAATGCCTGCTTGAAGGGAACTGTGGAAACTCTTATATTTTAATTTCTTTTACACTCTGCAGTGGGTGTAGTAGTGGGTGTCTATAATCCCAGCACTTAGGAGACTGAGGCAGCAGCATCACTTGAGTACAGAAGTTGAGCCTGGACAATATAATGAAATTTTGTCTCAAAAAAGGTCTTTACAGTATTCAACTTACATTACAGTTTTATCATAATCACAACAGTTATTTCAATTCACAGTAAGCTAAGCAATAATTTCTCCCATCCAAGTACTAACCAGGCCCAACCCTGCTTAGCTTCCAAGATCAGACAAGATGGGGCACATGCAAGGTTGTATGGCTATAGATCAAAGCAATTATTTCAATCAAGATAGCATAATTCTTAGAACTATCTGTTACTAGCTTGACTCTAAATCTTCAGGACGTCTCCTGAAATATCTCACAGCCAGAGTAACTTTCCACAGGGTCCTTCTTACAAGTTCTTCCTTTTAAAGTAACAAAGCAATTCATCAAAAAAGTTAAAAGAGTTACCAAGTGACTCAGCAATTACATTACTACCTACGTAGATATCTCAAAGAGCTATAAACATGTACTCAAAAACCTGTACACAAACTTCACAGCAGCACTATTCACAATAGCCGAAGGTGGAAACATAAATATCCATCAACAGATGGATGGAAAAACAAAACTGGTCTATACAGTGGGTTATTATGCAGCCATAAAAAAAGAATGACTGACATATGTCATAACAATGAACCCTAAAAACATCTGAGAGAGATAAACCAGACTAAGGCCACATATTATGTGACTCCATGTATACAAAATTTACAGTGGGCGTCCCCAACCCTCTCCTATAAATACATAATAGCAGGAACCAGGCTGCACAGCAGGAGGTAAGTGGCAGGCAAGCAAAAAAAGCTTCATCTGTATTTACGGCTGTTCCCCATCATCTGCATTACGGCCTGAGGTCTCCCTCCTACAGACACCAGCACCATTAGCTTCTCACAAAAATACAAACCCTGCAGCAGACTGAATTCGGTAAGGATCTAGATTGCATCTTCCTTACAAAATAAAGCGTACAATAAACATAACATCCTGTTACAGCCTGGATCTGGAATGTCCTAAGTCTTCTGTACTTGGACACTGGGGATTCTCTATGGATTTCATGTGCTATTAGGAGGTGGGTCCTGGTCAAGAGAGGTGGATCATGGAGGGTGTAGCCTGGAAGAATATCCTCTTGTCCCCACTTTGCTCCAAATGTATATCCTTCTTCTTTCAATGCCATGAGCAGTTCTACTAGACCCTTCCCACCACTACCAACTGCCCGTGAATGAACTGAGGCCTCCTGTAACTGTGAGTGAAAACAAACCTTTTGCCTTAAGTTGTTGATGTTGGGTATTGTGTCCCCACAAATGAAATAAAATAAAATAACTAAGACATTTACCCTCTGGAAAACTTGTCTTCTACAAAACGGTGCCTTGTGGGACCCAGACTAGGCTGAGGGACAACGGAAGGTATAAGGTGGCCCAGACCCCAATAATCTCATCTCAAGACCGGTAGGAGGGGGCCATTTCTTCTTGTCCCAGGCCCTGGATGGCCCACAGCTCAGGTTTAGCTCTACTCAAAGGCCCAATTTTCCCCTGCCCCAAGACCTTTACCAGAAATCATGTGATCAGGTTTGAAGAGACTCACCACGCAAATTAGGTTACTCTCAGAGCCCAAACTTTCTCCAATCAGAGAAAGCCCCACACCCTACAACCCTAGCTGACCCTCCTCCCTCCAACTGCTATAAGCCCGAACTCCCAACCCCCACCCCAAGGACAATAAACGAGCTATTACACTGATTCAGTCCCTTGAAAGTTCTTTCTTCCATCATACACACAGCCACTTGAGCTCCTGCTCCCCTACACTTTGCTGATCCCTCATCACCAGTAGCCATAGTGGCCAGGAGCCCCAGAGACCCTGATAGTGTCTGGTGCCAAAAATGTTGGGGCCTGCTGGAATAGGTCAATCCAAGAACTAGAAAGCAGATTAGTTGCTAAGTATTGGGATTAGGGAAATGAGAAGTGAATGCTTCACGGAGACAGTGTTCTCTTTTGCGAGTGATGAAAATGTTCTGAAATTAATTTTGGGTTGAATAGCACAGAGGTTAGAGAGCCTGCCTGACAAGCACAAGGCCCTGTGTTCAATAACCTGGGCCATGGTGGCATACACGTGTAATCCCAGCACTTGGGAGCCTGAGGCAGGAGTACTGCTGTTAGTTCGAGACCAGCCTAGGCTTTGTGGTGGGTTCAGGACCAGCCTGGACTACCCAGTGAGACTCTGTCTCAAAATAAATAAATAAGTTAATTTTATGTTATCTGATTTTTATTTCAATGTTTTAAAAAGTAAATAAGGCTCTGGGAATCTGCAGGATAACAGTAAGGGGGGAAGTATCAGATTATGAGCCCTGAAAAAGTTCCTAGTTTTGGCAAAAGAAGCTCAACTTTATAGTGGGCCTGCATCAAAAAAAGTTTATGGAGGCAACCAGGAATAACAACTGCAGGTTGGAGGTTCAGACTGGGAGGCAGATCAAGTCAAGAGAAATTCTAAGAAAATCCTACCCAGGAATTTTTCATGACATCACAAAATATGAAAATATCAAGGGACAGTACCTGAGCCCAAGTACCCACAAAGAGGTATTTTTACATGTCAAAGAGGGGAGGTGGAAATGAGTGCTGCACTGAGTTCAGCATTCAGTCTTAAATCATCCCTAAGAGTGATGAACACCTATCGGTATGCTATTGCTCTACTATACATTGACAACACCCATTCAGAGAGGCTAATGCAGCTTTACTCAACAGACTCATAATCACTAGCATCAGTGCCCATGGCTCCCCCTGCTTCATTTTCCTGCACAGCTGGGATCACCATGCCACACTGCCAGCTTCTGGACACAGCTATTTTCTATCGATCTCCTTTAACACAAGATACAATTCCCTGGGGTAGTGGCTTTGGTCACCATGTGTCCCAGGTCTGAGGCTGGGATCTGGAATGTATTCCGTAAGCAAACAGCCCTGTGCCTTGCAGTCATGGTCTGAGGGACCTGCCATACTTCAAATAGGATCCAGGAAGCACAACCAAAGGGCAAGGTGAGCCCAACAGCAGCAGGGCCAGTCTCACTGTATCTCAGGGCCCTCCTCTCTTTACTGAAAGTCAGAGAGAAGGGATCCATGCTCGCCCTTGCCAGCAAGTACCTATGTGACATTTCAGTAGCTTCTGAACCCCCACTTCCCCAAGGCACTCTATCTGAGTGACTTCAAATATGTGGACTGTAGTGCTGTTGAGAACAGGCTCAAGGCAGGTGGGGGATGACAGCAGGGTAAAACCAACATTCACTGAACTCCTTCCTAGAGCCAAGTGTCTATGAACTCATTTAACCCTAACGCTGGCAGTGGGCGGACGCTCCTCCTCTGAAGAGAAAATGGATATATCAATTGCCATTCTTAAAGTAACTTACATGCCACTTTAAAGTAACTACATATTGACTATTTTGAAAATTAAAACACTGACAGCCTTCCCCTGGGAGGCTGGCTGTCAACAGACAGGGACCTTTGTCAAGATCAAACCTGCTTAAAACAAACCACAACAACCTAGCACAGATTTAGCACCACTGAATGTCAGGTTACCAAATGCCTGAAAAGAAAATCCATGTATATGCTTTCAGTTTAAGGCAAAGAGGAACAATTTTTGGCAATGTACCACAGAACACACAAAAAATTTATAAATACGATAATGACTACTTTTTTCCAGATGTTTCTGGAAATTTTTGGAAAGCAATTTTCCAAAATTCTAGTACATTTTAATAAAAATAAGACTTTCTAAACATTTATATTTTAACTTATAGTTACATTTATAGCCACTTATAAAACTAATTAATTCTAATTAATTATTAGTTATAAAATCTAATCCAGGATTTTAATTTTATATTTCTACATAGAAATTGAAAAAAGCTATTTTCTGGTCTTGTGGAAACACATTTTATTTATTAAGAAATAAATTGGCTACACATTTCTCTCTCTTCAGTCTCCTTTTAAAAATACTCTAAAAATAACTGTACTAACACCATACTCATCATGAACTCATGTAATTAACAACCTCATTTATTCAGAATATAGCTAACCAAAAACTGCATGAAGACCAAATTTTTAGTCCTCTTAATCAAACTATGTCTGCAGAGTTTAACACACTTCAGTATTTTTTTTTTTATGGATCAAATTAAAAAGCAGAAGCAAACCTGATACTAGAAGTCACACTAACAGCTACCTAAGTTAATAGCAAGAGGGCCAAAATGGGAAAAACAGAGCAGTCTTAGTTTATTTGAAGCAAAGAAAAAAACTCCTATTTTTACAGAGAATTGCTGTATTAGTAAAAGTCAAATACAAGCAGCAAAAATAACTGACTCATTAAGAAAATTATATTTTATTTGGCATATTTCATTTTTTACTAAAATAAGAGTTTCATATATTTTAGAAATGTGAAACCAAATGTTTGAGGTAGTTAAACAGGAAAACTTTTAATTGACTAACAGTGGAAATTCTCAGCTCATCAGAAACTTGACCATCCAGACAGACTCACTAGAACTGGCATTTATATCTAACTAAATATCAAGTCAGGTTGGTTTCATATTCAACCACATGCTTCCTCTAAAGCCCTACGAAGGAACTGGCTGGGAGAAAGGGAAAGGATCAAAGAATTTAATATTTAATCAAACGGGAACAAGCCTATAAAAGAGGCTAGCCACTAAAAAAAGAGAAAACCATGAAAATCAAGCTGGGCATGGTGGTGTATGCCTGTAATCCAAGTACTTGGGAGGCTGAGGCAGCAGAATTGCCATGAGCTGGAGGCCAGTCTGGGCTATATAGAGAGTTTAGGACCAGCGTGGACTAAAGAGCAAGACCCTATGAAAGAAAGAAAGAGAGAGAGAGAGAGAGAGAGAGAGAGAGAGAGAGAGAGAGAAGAAGAAGAAGAAGAAGAAGAAAGGCAAATCAAAACAACAATGAGATTCTATCATAGTCCAGTAAGAATGGTTATCATCAAAAACTCAAAAAACAAATGCTGGCAAGGGAGTGAGAAAAAAGGAATCCTTCTACGTTGTTGGTGGGACCGTATACTAGTACAATCACTACAGAATGTGGAAATCAATTTGGAGATTCCTTAGAAAACTAAAAATAAAAATTCTACTTGGCCCAGCTACACTAAAAATAAATACATCATACATACATACATACACACACGTACATACATACATACATACAAACCTAAACTGGTTATATATGAAACATTTGCATCAAATTATAATTCAGTACTAACTAAATCTCAGTCATGGCTTTCAGGAAAACTTGTGAACACTTGTTAAAATAAAATGGCTAAATTTCAGTGAAGATTTGCTATTAAATAATGAAAGTTTTTATTATTTCAACTCATTTTAAAATAATCACCTGAGTTGTTGATTTTAATAACTACCATCTCTCCCTCCCTTTAAATCAAGAACTTGACAAGGTTGTCCTCTTTTACCACTCTTATTCAACATAGTCCTCAAAACCCTTGCCAGAGCAATCAGGCAAGACAGGGAAATAAATGGAGTATGTATAGGAAAGGAGGAAGTCAAACTATCCTTATTTGCAGATGAAACGATTACCTACATAGAAAATTCCACCGAGGAACTCTTAGAAATAATTGCAGGATACAAAATCAATACTAAAAAATAAATAGCATTCCTCTACAACAAGGAACTCAATGAGAAAGAGCTCAGAAGAATAATTCCATTCTCAATAGTCCATCAAAAAATGAAATATGTGTGAGTAAACCTAGCCAAGGAAGTAAAGGGCTTCTACAAAGAATACTATATTATACTCAAAAAGAAATTGAAGAAGACATCAGAAAATGGAAAGATATCCCCTGTTCTTGGATAGGCAGAATTAAAAGTCAAAATGACTATACTGTCCAAAATGTTATGCAGATTTAACAATCCCTATCAAAATACCAATGTTTTTTACAGAACTTGAAAGAATAACCCCTAAATTCATATGTAACCGAAGGAGACATAGAATAGCCAAAGCAATCCTGAGAAAGAAGACAAAAGCAGATGGCACTACAATTCCAGACATCAAGTTATATTACAAAACAACAATTATAAATACTATATGGTACTGGCATAAAAACAGACAGGTTGACCAACGGAACAGAACTGTGCAGAGACAAATTTAAGTGCCCTCAGCGACCTGATCTTCAATAAGGGAGCCAAAGCATACACTGGAAAAAGGATAGCCTCTTCAACAAATGGTGCTGGGAAAATTGGACGTCCATGTATAGAAGAATGAATCTGGTCACACACCTATCACCATGTCCTAAGTCATACTAAAGGAGATCAAAGACCTAGGTCAAAACTGAAACACTGAGCCTTCTGGAAGCCAAATCAGGCAAAAGTCTAAAGGATCCAGGTGTAGGCAAGGACTTTCTTAAGAAGACACCTCATACAAAAGAAATAATTATAATAAGCAATAATTATAATAATATAATAATCAATAGGATTATACCAAATTAAGAGGTTTCTGCATGGCAAAGGAAATTATAAACAGAGTGAAGAGAGAACAAACAGAACAGGAAATAATTTTTACCACCTATACCTCAGATAGATGGTTAATAACTAGAATAAAAAAGGAACCAAAGAATAACAGACCCCTCAAATTCAAAGACCCAATTAAAAAAGGAGCAACAGAAATGGATACACGAAGAAGTTCAAATGCCAGCAAATACATAAAAAGATGCTCAACATCCTTACCATTAGAGAAATGCAAATCAAAACATCACTAAGATATCATCTAACCCAGAAAAAAATGGCATATATCAAGAACTCAAACAGCAATCGATGTTGTAGAGGCTGTGGGGAAAAAGGAACCCTCTGACACTGTTGGTGGGATTGTAAACTCATACAACCACTATGGAGGACAGTATGGAAATTCCCCAAAAGGCTGAAAATAAACATCCTTTTTGATCCAGGGATACTTTTTCTGGGAATCTTCCCAAAAGAGTTAAAAGCATCAAGTAAGAGATACATGTATACTTATGTTCATAGTAGCACAACTAACAATAGCTAAAATGTGGAAGACACCAAAATACCCAACAATAGACCAATGGATACAACAATTGTGTATAAATACAATGGAGTACTATTCATCTATAAAAAGATAGTTTTGAGGCTTTGCAGGTAGATGGACACAACTTGAGACCATCATGCTCAGTGAAGTGAGTCAGATGCAGAACGTTACGTATCAAATGGTTTCTCTAATATGAAAAACTCAGATTATGGTCATTTCATAGAACTAAATGAGGGGGATAGTGGGATTGGGGGGCGGAGAAGGTAGGGCAGGATACTGGACAGGGTCAAAAAGGGAGAGAGGAAGGGATTGTAATACTGATATGATATACATGTGTACAAAATAACTCACGTTCAAGGTATACATTATGTATTGCATACATATATATTAATAAAATGGGGGAAAACTATATTTTTCATCAACTGGTGAATAGATAAGTAAAATGTAGTCTAATCACACAATGGGTGACTACAAAAAGAAATGAAATATGGACAGATGCTACAACACAGATGAATCCTGAAAACACAAAGCTCAGTGAAAGCAGCCAGATCTATACATTGTATGATTTCATTTAAGAGACATCCAGGACAGGCAAACACACAGAGACAAAAAGCAGATCAGTGGCTGCCAGAAGCTGAAGAGTGGGCAAAAATGGAGTGACTTCTGATGAGTGCAGGGTTTCTTTACAGGGTGATAAAAACATCTTAATATTGATTGTGGTGATGACTGCACAGCTCTATCAATCTATTAAAAACAAATTATTCATTCTAAATGAGTGAATTGCATGGCATATGTGTTCTATTTCAAGAAAGGCTTCTATTAACAAAATCAAAGTATAGCTTAAAATGACCACGTAGGACAAGTACTTTGTTGATATTCCTTGCTCAGGAAAGTTCCACACATCCCCAGCAGTGCTGGTGGAAGAAACAGAAACTTTGGTGCAAGCTGGAGCACCTCCAGGGGAGTATATAGAATTGGAAATGTAATAGCTACTAAATAAAGTAACAGCATGACTAGAGCTATGAAAGCAAACATTTCCACTTGAACTCCAAGTGGCAGAGGGACAAAGTTGACATCTTAGAACCAGGAGCTCTCAAATTGATCATGATCACAATTTCTTTCCAAACGCCCCATTGCTTCAGATGTAAACTTCACAGGCAAAAGTGAGGGAAACAAGGAAAGCCTTTTGAAATGCCTTATTTGCATGGTAGTCCTGAAGGTTGTCAACATTGTGCAATTACTTGCACACTAAGTCAGTCACTTTACTCCTTGGAAAACATGACTGGCAGGCCACAGGTAACAGTTTCTCTCAGGGAAGTTAATTCTCCTGAGGGCAGGTTGGGTGACATTGGCACCCAATGACATCACCTTTCATGACCAACTTCTTCCCTAGGCCTGCAAACCACAGCAAGTGTTACAGTACCAGCTACAAATGTTTCTGCCATTTCTTAAGAAAGGGTAAGAAATCTCTTAAAGAAAAAATAACAATCAAGTTATTATAAAGCAGAAAATATAAACAATCTAGAAAATAAAGTAGGGAAGACAGATACATAATTCAACATGCCCGATAAAGCCTGGTACCTTTTCACTTGGGGCCACAAGCTGCTCACAGAAAGGTTTTCATGTGTTTATCATATGAACAGAAATAAAGAGTATACACAGAGAAAAATCCAGGAAAAAAAACACTTGAAAGGAACAAAGAAAATAAAAACAAGGTATGGGAGTAGAGACCAGTGGTCACAATGTAGGCCTTGGGTTCCATATCCCCAGCACTGGAAAAAAGAAAAGAAACAGTGAGATAATGAAACAGATGTTCTGCAACGGTGGATGTAGTAAATAAAAATATACAGAGAAAGCCATGCAAAATCTTTCTAATATCCAAAGGTTACATGGGGACTCCCAGAGGACCAACAAGACCGCAGCAGCACATACCTAGACAGTAGGCAGACCCTGGAGCCAAGCTTACTACCAGAAGCAAGGAAATCCTTTACTAAGAGCATTATTAATCCAGTGTAACTGCTTAGTCCTTCTAGTGAAAAAGTTGCCAATACCATGAAATTCATTTTATTAGAAACTAGCCTTCTCACCCCTCTCTAATATAAAGTTCAGATAGGAATTAAAGCATACTTTTTAAAACAAAATTTATTCATTCACACATCTTCCAAGCCATTTCAAAACCAAGTAGTGTTCCTCTAGTGAAACCCTGCTCTATGTAACAAGTAATATCCTGATAAACTATGTGTAAAAGATACTTCTGAAATTTAATCTTGTTTATAAGGAAAAAAGGAAGTAAAGAACACTTTATAAAGTTAAGAATTTCACATACCCTGCAATTTAGTGGTTCGGTAAGTCTGAGTTTCCCTATGCTAACTTTGTCTAAATAAAGGTTCACAGTTTAGACACATGGACAAAAGAGAAACCACTACTTATGTTAAGAAAGTACTATCTGCCAGTCATGACAGAATCTCACCTATCCTCAGAAAATGGTGGGGATCGGGATCTGGACGCACATCTTGTTCAAAGTTTACATTTTACAAATAGGAAGAAACTGAGAACCAGTGAGATTAAGCAGAACCACACAGAGTTTTGCTCCAATGTGCTAAACCTTAGTAAAGAAAACATTTTAAGATGGAAAGCTAATCTATGAAAACAAATTCATTTTTACCAACAAGATAACTCCCTAACAGTGCTTCCCTTTCAGAAACCTACCCTCCCCCCCACTCAGTTTTTGAACAGCTCATTCACAAAACAAAAAGTAACACTAATGACCATAAGAACTAGGATTTTCTCATGGGGAAAAAGAACTTGGCTAAAAAGTTGTGAAACATAACATAATCCATACTTTAAATAGTAACACTTAATGAGGTAAAACTAAATGAATAAATGTGCAAAAAATCCCTTTTTCTTAAAATGTCATAGCTTTAATGGCATGCTGTACTTTAATATTCATATACCAGAAAATAAATCACATGCCTGTGGGTTTTCTTCCTCTCTCCATATTTAACCCCTAAAAAAATGAAGCTAATGTTTCCCAAACAGCTCAAATATGAAAATAAATGATTCAAAAGCTGCTTTCTGTACCAAATTTTTCTTTGTAAGAAAAAAAACTGAACAGATTTTATAGCATTACACAAAAATCCAGGAAATTATGCACAAAGACCATCCTGGAGCTTTGCCAAAAAACGGTATGCTGTTTTTTTATGTGCATAAATGATAATCAAATGAGAATTATCAGGAGCTACAGTATTATTAAAGATAAATATACTTCTTGAAATTTCCCATTTTAAACAGCTTAAAAACAATTGCCGGAACTAAGCCAATTCAATACCACATTTTCTAGGTCCTAAATGAGCACTCGGTCTTTGATCTTGTACTACTGTATAGCGCTAACTATCTCCCTTGGCTCACAGTGCTTAGGCACTCAGGGCCCCATCCGAATTCCTGGGTACTGGGCACTGGCTGGCTTTCTCTACCAGGCATTCATTAGCTCCTTTCAAGACCCTCCAGGCAGCTTCTACTCAATCAGACACTCAACCATTCCTAATAAATTCTTGCTACCTGCCCTTGACCCTCTGGTTGTTGTAGGCAGATGTCTGGGGTTCTGTCTCACACGATAGAGTGCCCCTATATGAAGCCTGAGTAGTAACGTTCATTCATTCACTCCCTCAACAGTTCATTACAATCCCCAACTCAGTACTCACAGGGTTGGTCCTAAAACCAAACCCCCACACATACCAATATCTATGGATGCTCCAATCCCTTGCATAAAATGGCACAAATATTTGCCTATAAGTTACGCACACCCCCATACACTTTAAATCATTTCTATAATGGCTAATACAATGTAAATGCTAGGCTGTTATTATACTGCACTACTTAGAGACTGAGAACACGAAAGAGTATACATGTTCAGTACAAATACAAATTCTTGTCTGAATACTTTCCATCTGTTTAGCTAAAACCACAATTCACAGATAAAGAGCACCTGCAATTGTGTATTAATGAGCACCAACTACATGAGGTACTAGGTACTAGGAACACAGCAGTACACTCTTGTTCTCACGAAACACTGCAGTGGGCTAGAGAAAGATCACAAGCTAAGTATGACAGTTAAACAGACATGGACCCTGAGGGAAAAGAGACTGACCAGCCCTTCCTCTCATAAGGCATTGTTCATAACAAAGTTCCTAGGAAGTGGATGCCTGAAGTTGGGCCTTCTGGAACCTTCCAGAGCTGTCCTGGAGATGAGCTTACTGGGCCAGTGGCACTCTGGTAGTCTGCAAACAGGTCATTGAAATGCTGGTGTACAGTTTCCTTCTCTTTGTTATTCTTTATTGCTATTTACCTACATTCACAGACACCTGCCTCAAGCATTAATGGCAAGATACATGGGAATAAACGCCATGCTGCTCTTTGATTGACAACTGCCAAAGTGCAAATTAAAGTTGCCAAAGAGCATAAGGATGCACAGTGTTTCTTCTGTGGCTTATGTCTTCAAATAAACATGTATATGCTATTAATTTTCTTTTCAAAACAGGAGAGGGTAAACATTAGCTCAGTCTCTTTGAATCAACATATCAGAAAAACAGAATTAATGAGATTTCAATATCTGTAATTTCTCTGCTCCTTAAAAATGCTACTGAGTACAAAAGTGATCAAAGCCCATCGGAGTTGTATGAAAAGGTCTAGAGGGCCAATCTTCAGGGCCACAGGGCCAGAAAGGCCAACAATGATAGAATTTGGGTATCAAAAGTAAATTATCTGTAATGAAAAAGAATACATTAAATAAGCTAAAATCCAAAAGTCTATAAGGATTCTTTAATAAAACCATTAAGTTACCATTGGAGGATGTTAAGAAACCAACCCAGTGTTGGAAAAAAAAAGATACAAAAGAAAGAAAAAGAAAAAGGGTAAATAGAGGAAGGAATGGGGCCAATGATATATAATCCTCTAATCACCCATTGCCATGATTCTGAGATTTTCTAGCAGCTGAAATCACAGTATGTGTGAGACTGATAGAAGAACTGAAGAAAATGGGAGAAAGGTAAGGTTCTTTTGGCTCTTAACTGCTAAAAAAAATTGTCCTCACTTTCAATAACAAGAGCTTGTAAATTTATTCTCCACTGAGAGTTACAATATCCCAAATATTTTTATAAGTACTTAACAGTAATCCTTACAACAATGCTATAAAGTAGGTACCAGTGTTTTCTAACATAGTCCTTTGTTGTTGATTTTTGGCTTGTTGTTGTTTCTTGAGGTAGGGTCTCACTTTGTAGTCCAGGCTGGTCCTGAACTCACAGCAATCCTCCTGTTTCAGCCTCCTGAGCACTGATATTACAAGTGTGTGCCACCATGCTCAACTTATGTGATGTTGGGGGATCAAACCTAGCCAAGGGCCTTACACTTGCTAGACAAGTGCTCTACCCTCTCACTGTGCCCACAGTCCCTAGCCTTCTGGCTTAAATGCCACCATCTAGGAGCCCTGACTTTGTAACCATTACAAGTTACAGAACTTCTCTCTGTGCTTTAGTTCCCTCACCTATAAAAATGGCGACAGTAGGAGTCCTTACCTCCCAGCCCTATCTGTAATGCAATCATTAGCGCATATTTGCTTAGGTGATTATTTGATTAGAGTTTCCTTATCCTTATACACTCCAAGAGGTCGAGGCCACACTCTTTCTCCAGAACCTTGTCCAGGCCTCACCAATGGCAGGAATTCATTCAATGTTCAGTGCATAAATAAATGAGTTTACAGTAGAATAAATGCTCTAGTTCAAACCTCAGCCAATATTTTCAGGGCCACAAAGCTAAGGATTTTCCAATAATCTCTCAACTGTCAAGGGCCACATCATCCTAAGTACCCTAAAGCTCTAGAGACCTGAGCAACCCAAGAACAACACTGCCTGAGTCTCTGGGGGTTTTCAGCAGAGAAGCAGCCTAACTCAGCAGCTACAGTTTAGCCAGCGCAAGCCATCAGTGTTTTGGATTCGAGCACTTGCCCTTTTTAACTTGAGAAACTGATACATTCACAGTCCCTGGTGTGCTCTGGGTTTCAATTCAGTACATTATACATGATGTGTGCCACACAAGAATGTAGAAGAAAAGGAACACCCTTTGGGCAGTACAAAGTGTGACTCACCCAGGGCAAATACTGGACCTTACTAACTGAATAGCTGTTGCACCCAAGGCATGATGCTAAGAAGTGTTCTCCTTCAATTAACCCATTTGATTCTCCCCTAATATCCTCCACCATAAAGTTCCATCATTCCTATAAATTATAAAACCCCATGTAGCTTGTCTCCAGGTCCTATAGCTCAGCAATTGCAGAACTGAAAATTTAATCCAAAGATATCAGAAACCAAACCCAGGTACCTAACCACTAAATTATACCACCAAAGGGTGAGAACTTCATAAAATATTTTTTTCTTACACAAACAAGGTTGATGTTCTTTATAGTGAACCCTGAACACCAGAAATAGAAGATTTGGATAAATAACAAAGGAATTTTAAGGACTGAGTCAAAAAAAATTAACAGAAGAATGAAAGTCAATGGCTACTTCCACAATAAATGTGAAAGAAATGTCTGTCATAATTCCAAGTTGAGTTGTTTCATATCCAAGATCCTGCATATTGAGGTGGTACAAAGAGAATGCTCCATCTTCCCAGCTCATGACTTAAGATTCTCAGACTGAATCTCTGGGCCCTGGAGATGCTCAAGGACTTTGTAGAGCACCTGTGAGGTCAGAGTCATTTTCATAATGCTGCTTGCCCTTATCCACCCAGATCAGTCCCAGCATTTGTAGTAATGGTACAAAATCCATGTGGGTAAAACTGCTAATGTCTGAACACCAAAGTAGGCAGAGACTGTATTAGGCATCCATGTATTCTGGACCACCATGACTTTGCAGAAGAAAGCACTGAAGAATGTCCTTGTAGAAACAATAAAAATGAGTGAATGTGTTAAATCTCAACCTTGAGTATGTGTCTTTTAATAGTCTGTGTGATAAAATGTGAAACAAGCCTGTAGCACTTTGTTACACATGCCAAAGTCCCATGGTTATCAGGTAAAGTAGCAGTGCAACTGCTGAGCTGGTGGCTTTTTTCATAGAACACCATCAGAGCCTGACCTGTTGATCAATTATAGCCATATAGACTTGCATACTGACAGCATGTTTCTGAAAAATAAATGAAATGAGCCTCCACATCTAGGAAAACAACTGATAGTATTTGTTGCCAATGAGAAAATTCAAACTTTCAAGTGAAAATCAGAATTTTGGAAACCATGTCAGCTGCTGTGAAGTCTGCCTCTGCTCAGTACTCTCAGGCTTTCCTGATGTCAGCACTTGGAACCTCTGCATAATTCAAGAAACACCAGTATTTTTCAAATGGCCAAGGCATGATGTTATAAAACCGTACCTGGGAAGCAGATCCAGTCAAAAATACAATGGGATGTAATGTAACAGCACACAAAAAGCAAAAAGCTGGTAATAAGGCTTCATGTTTCTTGTGGCAATTAACCTTTAAGAAAGTACTACTTGTTGGATGCTGCTGCAGTATTGAAGAAATGCCCACAATTACCGAAAGCTACTAAAACGGCCTTTGCTCTTCAACTACACATTTATGTAAAAACATCACTACATATCCTTCAGCACCCAGTAGTAGACTGAATGCCAAAGCAGATAAAATCCAGCTGACTTAAAAATGATTAAAAATCTTTGTGATGTATATTTTTTATTTTTTTGAAAAACTGAGTTCTTGATTTAGCCAAACATTAAACAGACTTGCAAAGATGTAAATTGTGCCTTTATTTTTCTCACCAAATCGCTCTCTTTTTCTTCACCAAAATCGACTCTACTTTAGCTACAGGTTGGCTTGGCTTAGCAGCAGCCTGTCAACAAAGTCAGCACCTTCTCCAGTCTTCCTAGGAGAAGCTTACCTTTTTTCCCAGATCACCCCTCTGTCGGTGTAGACCTGGCCATTGGGAAGGGAAAGGCTCTCTCTGAAGCAGCTCAATTCTCTCCCTTCTAACATAATCCAAGAAAAAAACAGTACTTTCTAAATGAGCAACATTTGAGCCTGGCCACTCTGAGGTTCACACATCACAACCTTTTGTGCTTAAAAATTCCCATCCTTTTATAAAATTTTCTCCAGTAATGCCAGGTCTTGTTAGAGATGGACTTTAGGAGTACCCAACGCAAAGTATGAATGATGACCAGAGCCAAATGGCTGGCATACCACTCAGCCCAGTGGTTAGCAGTTTCTAGCACTACCAGGAGGGTTGATCTGCTGAATTCTAATGATTAGTGATCAGACTCGTACAATATTGAAATTCCAACAAAAATACCAAAATGGAGATCACTAAACAACAAGCACAAACAGGCTTGCACATACTCATGCACCCTCTGTGTGGAAAATCCAACATGGTATTTTTGAAGATTATTCTACCACAAAGTAGGCAGGAGACACTGACCAGTATGTAAAAGTAGAATTATAATTTGAACCAGACTTGTTAGTACACTAGAACCTTTTTTATTTGTTCCTTTTTAATTTTCTCTTTCTTAATAATTACACTGGAAGAAAAAGTTACCCTTCTTCCTTGGGTACTACACCATAAAACTTTAACCCTAACTTCCCTTGGCAAAGGTTAATTCTACCCAGAAGAATGTCTTCAGAATTAATTATGTGCGATTTACTGGAATCATGTAATTTGGTCCCAAAGACTCTGAAAATGCTGCTTCAGTACCTAGTCCACAGCAGCTTACTGTCTCCCATTCCAGTTGTCAAGCCACATTTTCTACTTCAGCTTATCTCTGCCTCTTGCCTCCTGAAAGGCTGTTTCAACATACTTAGAAGACCCTGCTCAAGAATGCAGGTGTGTTAGTCAGATTTCTGTCACTGTGAACAAATACTGAGAAAAACAACTGAAGGGAGGAAAGATTTACTTTGGCTCCTGGTTTCAGTCCATGGTCAGCTGGCTTCATTGTTTTTAGGCTTGTGAAGAAGCAGAAATCATGGTAGGAGCAAGTGGCAGAGGAAACCTGCTTAACTCAAGGCAGCTGGGCAGCACACAGAGAGACAGAGACCGAGACAGACAAAGAGGCAAAGAAAAAGCCTGAGAGAAAGGGGCCTGGGACAAGATAGTCCCCACAGTCAGGCCCCCGCAATCAACTCCCTAAAACTAGGCCACCATTACTTCCCAACAATGCCATCAGATTATGGGTTCATCAATATATCAGTCTACTGATGAAGTTAGTACCTCCACAATCCAATCAAAAGCCTCACCTCTGAACATGAGACTTTAGAGAGACATTTTTGGTTTAAATTCTTAGAACAATTAAGCACAGTGCTTCCATGAGGGGAGGTGGCACTGTTAGTTAATGAGCTGGCACCACAGTTACAAGGGTCACATGCTTAGGTGGGGACAAGCGATCCTCACTGTCAGAGGGAGGAAGGGAAGCACCTGTGCATGAAATGATACCCAAAAGGACACCTGGCTAGATCTCTTAGCTGTCAGCTGACAGTCTCTTGTGCCTGTGGGCAGCAGGGACTCCAGATTTCCATTGGAGGTAGGTGCTGGCAAAGGATAAAGAATAGAATCCTTAGCCCACCCAGACAGGAGCCAGGGCGAAGTGCTTTCGAGTGCCACTTCTCAGAACCAATCTGTCCAAACACATATCCACAGAGCTCTTCTCTGGGGGCTCTGCAAGACTAAAGTTTGGCTGCAGGAAAAGGTCTTTTTAAATCTCTACATCTAACAATGCAATATCTGACATTCCTTTCCACAAACATGTAATGAGTACTGCTGACTTGCAGGTATGGAGTATCTTGGTTCTATCTTGCTAATATCTTCACAGGGAGGAGATGATGGCTGGTGAAGTTTTCTAAGAATTTTAGTTTATGTCCCTATGACTTTACATCTATGGCAGAAAAACCAGCAGCTCTGCATAATTTTCTTCATCTTTCTGGTTGCATCCCATGGTCAAGGCCCTTGAGCTTCAGGGTTCATCCCAAATGCTGTGGAAGGGCCTTTATTCCCATCACTCAAATGAAGCCATTTGCCCTTATCTTTAACAATAAAGGTCCTCACTTCACGGGTCATTTCCAAAATCCTAGCACTATGTTGAAAACTTCAACATTCTCTCTCAGTGACTGATCTATCTTGGATGGACACACACACACTTTTATGCTTTCTCCTTAGAACCATAAAACAAAAAGGATATTTTATTTACTGTCAGACTGTCCAAATGAATCTATTATTGGAACTACTCTTTTAAAAAACCAATTATTAATTCAAAATGCTTGCTCTTTATCATGAAGGCTGGAATTTTCATCTTTTTTTTTCCTTTTCCTATATCCTCAGAACCCAGAACTACACCGAGAATGGAAGAAATAATTTGGTGAAGAAATGAGTGAACAACAAGCCAAGAGTTTCAGGCCTGTTTCATAATCTGGAACTTAATTCTACATTCTCATTCATACCACAGACACATCAAAGACATCTCGACCCTATGTGACTCCAGACCATCCAGGTCAATTTCAGAACCTTAAAAGGCCATCTTCCACCCACACTGTCAAGCCCCTCCCTTGCCACCAGTCATTAAGTCTGGCTGGAGTCCTTTCAAGTTGATCTTAATCTGCTCACATCTACTGCATTGTCACCATGCCACTGCAGTTCCCTTTCTTCAGGCCATCATCCCTACCTGGCATCTGCTCAGACAGCTCATTAATCCCCATTTTTATGCCCTTCCAGGCCACACTCCCTCATACTGAAAAAGTAAGCCCTCTAACACTGTGGATCAGACCACTGAGGCCTCTGGGTACAGCCCATGAGTCTCCTTCACCTACAGGATCAAATCCAAGTCCTTCTCAGCTACCCACAGCCTTCCCTGTCCTGAGGAACTGTGAATGATTGCCCAGCCCCATAGAGACACACAGTTCCCAGCCTCAGCTCATGCCACCTGCTCTGCACCCAATCCTCTTTCTTTGTCTTCTGGAGAGCCACAGCTTGATCTCAGAAACCACACAAGTACAGACCCCTCTCTAAAGTGGTTCCCAGCCCCAGACAGACTCTACGACTCCGATCGCGGGAACACAGCGAGGTCAGGAACTGCCACAAGTCTACCTTTACATCCACAGTGCCAGGCAGATACTACAAATTCTGAAGTGAAACACTGACTATGCAGAAATAACAAAACACTACCTTTCCATCAAATCTACACAGATAAATGAGACAGAAGCAGCTTCTTTTTATGCTGCCAAACTGACTCTAGAATCCCTGCACAATCCACTGATGTTCACTTCTACAGAGTTCTCTACTGGGTACTTTTTAACTCTCTTTTCAGGAACGGGGATCAGAGGTAAGGGCTCACATCCAACATTATACAGAGAAAACATCTGCCACAAGCCCAAGGATAGAAGGTTAAGATAAATCTTACGTACAGAAACCAGACGACGTGTACCAAAGGGTCTCTGGTAACTATCCTATCCTCTCCAATTGGCAGCTGTGTACTTTAGGGTAGCTTCAAGAATGGGTCAGGAAGTTGTGCAGACATATTCTATTACTAGTGTCCTGTCCAGAGATTTGGAAAATGAGCTGAAGAAAAAAAAATTCATAGTCTTGGGGGAAATGGTTAAAGAAATGAAAAAAAAATCAATGGTTTAGCTAAGACTTCTATCTTTCCTACCTCCATGCAATACTAAAACTGCTCTCTTATAAATATACAAAGTTCACCCAATTAAAGAAAAAGTTAATTTACCAAATTCACATGATTTGAAGTTAAAAACAAAAAAACTCCTTTGCTTTTTTATTGTTTTGTTTTGAAGTTTTATTTTGATCAGTATCTTTACAAATCTTGATATATAAATTAAAAATAAAATTTACCAATAAATTAACAAAAAATTGGCCTAATTGCCAAGATTTGATGACTTGGTGATTTCTAAACATACTTAAAAGCCAGGCATGGTGACACATACTTATAATCCCAGAACCCAGGAGGCTGGAGCAGGAGAATTGCTGTTCAAGGCTGGCCTTGGGTTCAATTGGGTTCAAGGCTGGCCTTGGATACACAGTGAGGTCAAGACCAGCCTGGACTACAAAGCAAAACCCTGTCTCAAACAAACAAAAAAACTAAAAAACAAAGAAAAACATACTTAATAAACACCTCTTTTATTTCTGAAATTCAAGCAATGTATCATACAAAGCAACTTAACTACTCTCCACTCTCAGTGTCTTTTGACCCAACAGACATCAGTATTACACAGAATACAGTGCACCACTGCCTGAAATTCATCCCATAATCCCTGATGACAGAGCTGCACCTCTTGGGTCCTATGGATGCCAAAATGCCAAGGAAGGATTACATCCACATCTCACTCCACTGACACCTTCTGGCTCAAGAGCAGGTGCCACCCACATCAGAGGACACTTGTCATAGTAGAATCTTTCACATGAATCTGTGAAGTGTCAAATCCAACCACGTCAACACAACATCTAAAGCTCTCTAGATCAAGAGAATTCTCAGGTGAAAATAGTATTTTGCTACTATATCTATAAATTTTTCAACAACAAAATAAATACAATGAAGAAAAATCAGAAGGATAAAGCATAAATAAATGACATGGCAAGCTCAGATCACAAGCCAGAGAGAGAAAATGTCATTGAGCATACAGCATGCAAGGCCAACAACCTATAAAGCCCTACCTCAGCCAACTGCTATCTCTGGTTTAAAGTATCCCTTCTCTCTGTCTGATCTTAACTATTACTTGTCCTTCTGAGGATTCTCTTCCCCTGGGTTTTTAATGTGTAATTCTGTAGCATGTAGACACCACAAAATACAATACAGCTTTACAAATATAAGCCTTTTCTTAATTCTTGAGACAGGGTCTTACTCTGTCATCCAGGCAGGTTGTGAATTCACTATGTAGCAAGGCTGGCCTCAAATACATGGTGTAATTGTCAAGCCTCTCACTCCCGAGTGCTGAGATTACAGGTGTGCACCACCATGCCCAGTTTGTATGGTGCTGGGGAATCAAACTCAGGGCCTTGTCTCTGTTAGGCAAGCACTCTAACCAAAGAGCTACAGTCCCTATAGTGGTAAGCTTTTAAAAATCAATGTTACCTTCTCTATACAGTTCTAAATAAAGCAGGTGTTCCTTCAATGGGAAGATTTTTGTTAAAACATAAAACCTGTGAGGAAGAGTGGGAAGAGAATAAGAAATAAAGCAAAGTAACTTAGAATTTTTGTTTTGGATCACACTTATTTATATATGACTTCCTAGAACTCAATATTTGCTGTATAAAAATTTAAAAATAATAAAATAAGTATTTCAGTAAAAACATCAGAAACAGCAGTCAGAAGCTTAAGATCAGGAATGAGGGGTCAAACACAAAACTGATGGGCTTGGGGTACAGGGGTGTAAGAACTCCTTGGGTACCTTTTTTTTCTTTTGTGGTACCTGGAGTTTGAGCCCAGGACTTTCATGCTAAAGCTATATCCTAGCCTATTATTATTTTTTATTTTGAGGCAGGGTCTCATCAAGACAATAGTTTGCCCAGGCTGGGCTTGAATTTGCAATTTTCCTGCCTCCATCATTTTGGATACCTTCTAAATTTTCAGGTCTCAGGGTGGTTTGTGAAGTTTAACATCCTAGAATGCTGGTTTATGCAGTAAGACAAAAATACGATAATAAAACATCATTAAACAAATGAAAGAGAAAAGCAGAAAATACAAACATTGTTTAAAAAGACCTAGGCAGAAGGCAGCATGCACTGAAGAGGTATATGATTCCATCTAATTCTCAAGGGTCCTGCAGGGCACAGCCAACTTCTATACCTATTCGAACAATAAGCAAAAGTGAGGCCTAGAAAGGAGAAACACTTTCGTCTTCACAGTTTGGTCAAAAGGGATGCCGAAATGTTAATGTGAGACCTAAGGGTGACCATCAGATGAAATGCAAAGGTAGTTTCTTGAAGTGGAAAAAACTCTGACTGCTGAAGGTCTCTGATATCCTCTCCTTCATGGGACCTGAACCAGAATTTCAGAAACATTGATAGCCAACTGGTAGTGTAGGAATTTTCAAAGTTTTCCTTCCTTCTTAAGGTCTCATCTAGGTCACTACTGTTTCTGTCCTGTCTGCAGCGTGACTGGATCTGTGACATTTGCCTCACTAGAGAAAAAATCACACTGATCCTGAGATTCCCCCATGGTCAGGAATCCTGAGACAGCAAAGCTGTCTCCAGACATTGATGCTAAAAAGAGATTGTTTTTTTAATCTAACACAAACAGAATGTTAAAGACGATGAGGCAAAGAAATGCACGTACCTTTCAACTGGTCAGCAACCACACTCTGGCCAAGGCGCTCAAAAACTTTCCCATCTTCCATTTCGTACCGGTCGTCTAAGTATTTTGCAGTGGCCTCAGAAATGTGAACTTTGCCGGCCACTCCCAGCTGTTCCATCAGATTGGCCAAATTCACATCATTGGACCACACATCAAATTTAAACCTCCTCATGCCCAAGATGCCACACAAGACAGTGCCTGTGTGAACACCAACACGCATGTTCACCATTTCTTTCTTTTCCTGGCAGAATTGCTCAATGGCTTTTATCATGCCTAAGCCCATTTCAATGCAACAGTAGGCATGGTCTGCCCGGGGCTCAGGGCACCCTGCCACACAATAGTAACAGTCGCCCAGAGTGCTGATCTTCTCACACTTGGTCTCCTCACACAGTCGGTCAAAGCGACCAAACAGGTCATTGAGGAGACCCACCAGGGCATGAGCAGACTTGTTGGCACTCATCTTGGTGAAGCCTACAATATCTGCAAATAAAATGCTGACTTCTTCAATCTGCTGCATCTTAAAAGGGCGGAATGCTATTGGAGCCTTCTGAATCGAGGACTTTTTCTTCCTGTTCTTGGGGCTGGAGGTGGCATGCCTCTTTACAGAATTCTCGCTCTCCTCATCCCCCTGTTTCATTAAGTCATCTGCTATGATTCTTGGCATCACAGAATGAATCATCCTCTCTTTGAGGGCTTTTTCTACTTCTAGATCTTTCCCGTGCATAATGGATTGTCCCACCTTGAGGAAAGTGCTCCTGGACCTCACCTGGGACATGACAAATAGGTGGATTCCGATGGCATGAATGCAAACATGCAGTAAGGCCCGGCTTAGCAATTCCCAGTGCAGGACCCGGGCTCCAGGAGAAGGGAAGCAGTCTTCATCTCGGAAATGATAGCCAAAGGTCTCAAAAAGGACAGAATAAGCCATCCCCAAAAACAAGCTCAAGTACAAAGGTAAGTGCATGACGGTGTAAAGCAAAAAGAGCACTTCGATGCACATGGAGAAGCTCCCCACTTGAGACAAGCAAGTGACTGTGGGCCTGGCTGTGGGAGTATGATTGGAACTGTCAACGCGTCCTGAGAGAGGTGTCAAAACCTGAAACTGAACGGCCAGGGTCAAGGTGAACACCAGCAGGGTGAGGGCCAGCGAGGTCCACGCATAATGCCGGGTGTACAGCTTAGTGAAGGTAAACAGGAAAAAACCCACACACACCACCAGGAAGCACAGGGCAGGGACCACCATGACAATCAGTTTGGACCTCATGTGGACAGTGAAGTAGATGCTCCACAGAAGGCAGGCGAAGCCTACGTAGAAGAGCGCATACCGGAAGCGGCGCTGGGTCTGCGGGAAGCAGCGCTCCAGGCAGGCCTCCTCCAGGTTCACCGAGTCGAACTTGGGGTCCCACCACCGACTGGAGGCCCTCTCAAACAGCTGCGGCAGCTTCTTCTGCCTGCGCAGGCGGCTCCTGCCACCCACCCGCCGGGGCAGTCCCCCCGAGTCCCCGGAGCTGCTGCAGCTGGAGGAGATGCTGTACTTGCAGCGCTTGGGGTGGCTGTTGGACGACAGCTGCTTGGGGTTGATCTTGACCCTCACACTGTTGCTGTCTCCGCTGGAGTCGCAGCTCACCTCGGTGCTGTGGTGATGCAGCAGCTGCTGGTGGGGCGGGGAAGCCATGTTGACGAGCTCTCAGAGCCTTCCCGGCCGGGTCAGGGGTACCTGCTGACCAAACAACGAGAGTTGAGCCGCCTTACTACCCACACAGCCTGCGCGTGCCCCGAGTGCGGCTCCCGCGAGCGACTGGGGAAGGCACCATATGGTCCCCAAAACTACCCACAAGAGCTAGTCAACGCCCCCCGCTGCCCACTTCCTCGGCGGCGAGCACGCCCGGGGCGGACCTGGGGCTGGGGTCCCGCGCCGCGGCCGCCTGGGCTCGGGGTCCCGGGTCCGGTCCGCCGCGCCTCCCCTCGGGCGCTCTCGCCCGCCGCCGGCCCAACTGCGGCTCGTGAGGGAAGTTCAGACCTTGAGCGCTCCGGGCGCCGCGAGCCGCTTTCGCAAAAACAACTCCGCCGGCGGCGGGCAGCACCTCATCCTGCAGCAGCGGCGCCGGCGCGTCAACGGCGCGCGGGCCGGCCTCGCGGCGCCGGCCTCGTCCCCTCCCCGCGCCCCGGCCGGCCGGCGAGCTGGCCGAGCCCGCGGGCCCCGTCGGCGCGGCCGGTCTAGCGGGGGCCCCGCCGCCGGAGCCTAGCGCGCCGCAACGCTGCCCGTGGGCCGACGCCGCGCGGGCCGAGCGGCGGGGCCGAGAGCGGGCGCAGCGCGGGCGCCTGGGCGGGCGGCAGTGCGGAGCGCCGCAGAGCTGGGCTGCCGCGACGCCGGCCCGTACCCGCGCCCACGCCGCGGGGGCCCTGCGCGAGCTAGAGATGCCCTCGCCGCCGCGCCCGCCGCCGGCCCTCCCGCGGACGCTGCCTCATGTCGGAAGAGCCGCCGCCGCCGCCACCATCTCCGGCCCCCTCCCCCTCCCCCTCCCCCTCCCGCTGTCACTGACAGACGCGCGCCCGCGCCGCCCCTCGCCCCGCCGCAGCGCGCACGCGCAGCCCTCGCGCGCCGCCGAACCCGGGCACGCGCGCGGGCCGCGCGCGCCGGGCTCGGGGCTGCGGCGGGGCGGGCGCGCGCTTGGCTCCGCCCTCCGCCCCCGGGCGGCGCCCAGCTCCGGACGCCAACTCTAGGCACTGCGGCCCCAGGCCTGAGGGACCACCTGCTCCAACACCCGGCGGCCCCCTGAGAAGAGCGGCTTGAGGGTAGTGTGTAGGCAGCCACCTTCTGGACACTTCGAAGTTTTCAGTCACTGTGGATTTGCTCAGAGGAGGCCACCATCCTATCAGCAACGAACGCGTGCCCCCAAAGGCACTAGGGCCTCCTGCCTCCCGGGGCCTGCTCAGCAGGCGACCACTGCGCGCCAAGCACCGCCTTTGGGGGTCTTCAAATTAGAGTGCCACTGAGGAACCCCTCCGTCACCCCTAGGGGGAGTTTGCCTTCCCATCCTTGGGCGCTTCCTCCCTTCCTCAAGAACGATTCTATCTTTTCCACAAATGAAACTAGCCAAGTCTGCTTCTCTGAACAGTTCTACTATCTGCCACGTGTAAAAACAATCCTGTACTCCCCAGCCCACCCTGGCCTGTTCTTCCCCTTAGGACACAGTCCCAGGAGTCTCTCCCTTCTCACCCCTCCTTTGCCTCCCTGGTTATCTTAGGAGCCCCATTGTAGAAATTAGAATATATGAAAGTAAAACGTATGTTATTTATACAATGAAATATTATTCAGCCATGAAAAGGAACGAAGCCCTGACACATGGTACAAGGTGAATGAAACATCAGAGCATGCTGAGAGCCAGACACAAAGGCTACATGTTGTATATTCTGTACATCAGAGTAGAACAGGTAAATGTATGAGAACACAGATGGGCAAAAGCCTTGGGCTGGGAGAGAAAGAATTGGGGAGTGACTACTAATGGGTTTGGAGTTTTTTTCTGCAGTGATGAAAAGGTCTGGACATGAATAGAGGTAACACGACACTGAATTAGGGGTTGCATAACAGTATGAGTTATGTAGTCATTGAGCTACACACTTGAGAATGGTTTAACTACTAAATTTGAATGTTGTGTACATTTTTACCACAACAAAAGGGAGGGGCTAAAGTAACACATCATTGCAGGGGTATTCCTGAGAAAAGGGCATACCCTTCATCTACTTACAAGACAGCATCAGATGAACCCACAAATGTAATTAATCAGTACCATCAAATGTGTCAAGGTCATGAAAGACTGACAGAAAATGTTACAAATTTGGAACTGTCATTAACAGAACATGACAGCTAACTGGGACCTAGAATCCTGGTTTGGAACCTGGTATAGAAGAGGACAGTAGTGATCAAGCTGGTAAGATTCCCAAAACATCTACAGTGTAGTTAATGCCACTGTGCTATTGTTAATTTTCTGCTATTGATCCTTGTCCCGTGGTTGTATGTTATAATAAGGGGGAGCTAAGTGCTGGATAGGAGGGAATTCCCCAGTATTTTTGCAACTTTTCTTTACTTCTAGGATTACCTCAAGTGGGTCTGGAGGAATGGCTCAGCAGTTGAAGCGCTGGTCTAGGAAAGCACTACATCAAGTGCTAAGTACCCAAGTTCAATTTCCCAGCACCACATAAACCGGACATGGTAGCACACAACTGTAATTCCAGCACTCAGGAGGCTGAGGGAGGAGGATTGCCGTGAGTCCAAGGCCAGCCTGGGCTCCACAGTGAGTTCAGGACCAGCCTGGGCTACATAGCAAGACCTCGTTTCAAAAAATAATAATAAATAAAGTTATCTCAAAATAAAAATCTAAAACTAAAAGCAAACTCTTACTGAGCATCAGCTATGTGCCAGGCATGTTCATGGATCTGAGGTTCAGAAAAGTAGGTGCAATGCACGAGTTAGCATATGAGAGAGCATTGGTAAACTAACATTGGCCAAACATGTAAATGCCAGAAACTACCTCACACTTTCACTTGTGACCTATTTGGTCTTTACCACAATCCTCTGAGGTAGATATTATTCTCTCTCATTTAGAGATGTGAAACCAGGGATTGAAGAATAACATGTCCAAAGGCCCCACAAAGGGCAAGTCATAAGTTCAATTTGGAACCAGACTTCTGAGGTCATGGTCTTGATTTTTTTTTTTTTTTTTTTGACCCTGGGCTTGAACTCGTGATCCCTTTGCCTCTGCCTCCCAGTTTGCTGGGATTATAGGCCTGTGTCACTGGGCCCAGCAGTCATGACACTCTGAATAGCCCTAGCACCACTCCTGAGCTTCACAGTGGCCCAGCATAGACCCTCCCGCTCCATCCACCTAACTCACACTGAGCTCACAAATTCCATTTTTCCCTATTAATGCAATGCTACCCTTTCCACTTCCTGGTTTCCTTTATGAATTGGAAAATTCAGTTTTCCTCCCTTCCCCAAGTCATTTCAGTCCATTCACACCATGTGTGGTGACTTCTGCATTTATAAATTAGTCATGTCAGGTTTTTAAATATGGGCAGTGACCTTATATCCACATCCCACCTTCTATCTTGTCTACATTTCTAGAAGCAGGTTGGCCACTTTTCCTGCTATTGAAATCCACAAACTGCTAGAGAATTCTCAACCTCCAGGTTAGGGTGTGGGTCACTCCATAACCCTTACGGGTAGGAGACATGGTGCCAGCATTGTGCATTAGGTCCTGGGAGCACAGTGTTATGTCATCCCTACCTTTAGAAGGTAGGGAAAGATACCTGGGAAGGAGTTGGGCTGTGAAGATGGAACTAATTAGCCTTGGAGACAGACTGGATATGAGGGAGAATTCTATGGGGGGAAGAGGTTAACCACATTTACATAATGCCAAAACACAGAGGGAACTCACTAGAGGGTTCTGGGTCTCTCCACTTCCAAAAAGCACAAAAGTGTCTGATATCCAGAAGGTATGGGACAGATACAAAGGCCTTCTCCCACCATCCACTCTAGGTTGCTGCCAAATCTGCAGGGTTTTCTCTCCATCTATGATACATGCGAACTCCCATACAGACAATGTGAACCAAATGTCTCCATGGGAACTCTATGATAGCTATAGAAAGTCTCATTTCCAAAGCTTCTCATCTTTACTCTTTCTTACAAGTTCACTGCTTGGTGAGGACCTCGACACCAAGCCAACAGGAATCACACAGGATGATAACCACGACCAGTTTTGAAAGAAGCAGAAAGTTGACTGAGCTCTGGCCATTTTCTCACAGTAGTTTCTGAGGTCTTGGCAGTGCCCCTGTTATTTCTGTTGTCAGATGGGCAATGATCCTGGAGATTGTTCCAGTTGGAAGATGTATTCCCTGCTGCTTCTGGGTCATGTGTCCAGAGCTGTAGTTACAAGATTTGAGTCCTTTTTTTAGTTCCAACTGATGAGGGTGAGTTTGTGAAATCTACATTTTTCTCACTATTGACTTTCCTGTTCTGGGTGGCTGGTCACAAGCTTTGGGCAGCTGGCTTCAAATTTACAGGATTAGATTTTGCAACAAAGCAAAAGAAGATGCTGATTGAAAGATTCCAAAATCCCTTACAGGCTCCCTGTAAACAATGAGTAGTTGATCTAACCACATATGTAGATAGATTCTAAACCTTGATGTGCCAGTGCATAGTCCCAATAAGTATTCACTGATAAACCAGTAACGAAATTAAAAGAGAGAGATGTATGTATAATAGCTACACTTAATTGCTCAATAAGCAGAATAAGTAATATTTTATGTAATAAGTTGACAGCACTTTTCTACCTACACCTATCTAAGAGGGTCTTGTTTGAACCAAAATCTAATATTTGGGATAAACCTATGTATGACCTCATAGAGTAGGGAGATTCCTGGGGTGACCATATTTTGAAGTGAGCTGGTTGGTTGGTGGCCCCAGCAAGATAAGTTTAGATGAGAGACAGGAGAGGAGATTCCAAGTAAAGTATGGTGTCTGGCACTCAGATTTGTCACCTGGCCCAGCTCCTGGTAGACTAAAGATTTTTGTTCCTGTCCCATGTTGTGGGTAATCGTGAGAAACCAGAGAGTGCCTCAAGAAAACTACAAGAGCTACATAGTGAGTTGCACAGTGTCACCTCAAAATTCACATTCAGCAATACCTCAGGATTTTACTTTGTTTGGAATAGGATCTCTACAAACATAATTAGTTAAGATGAGGCCATGTTGGATTAGAGTGGGCCTAAATCTAGGAACTGGTGTTCCTATGAGACAATGAGCTGGTAGAGAGACACACCGGGGAGAAGGCCATGTGAGGACAAAGGCAGAAGTAGGAAAGATGTAACACCAAGCATTGCCCGGAGCGACCACAGACTGGTAGACGCAGAGAGGGTCCTCTTCTAGAGCCTTCAGAAGGAGTGAGGCCCTGCTGGCACTCTGATCAGATTTCTGGCCTCTAGAACTATGAAAGAATACATTTTAAGCCACCTGGGTGATGGTAAATTGTTATGGAGACCTTTGGAAACTAATACAAGCCATTTTGACTCAAGTTCTGCAAGAGTTCAAGGTACACTTAGCTCTGTTGAGTGACCCCTCTGATACAGCAAACTAAGGGGCTACTCACTTCACAGCAGACTTGAGCATGCTCATAGTATCCTAAGAGCTCAGGAGCTGCTGGAGACTCCCAAGGGCACCACAGGGAATGGAAATCAGCTCTGAACAGTGAGGATGAGTGAGAAGGGCTACCTACTCACTTTTTTTTTCAGAATGACTCTGGAGGGATCTGAAGAGACTCTGGTTACACAACACCATGCTTGCATTACAGACAACAAACTTAAAGAAATACTTCACCTACACTATATGAGTTGTCAAGCGTCCTGTGGCTTCAAGGGTTAATGATGAAAGCTTAGATTCATTTTTCATTCGTAAGCCTCTGTTTGGAACTTGAAATTTTTTTTCCTCTGAAAGTTGTCTCTGTAGATCTGTGTAGTTCTGAGGTCTTACCATGCTCATGCTACATCTTGGAGTGGGTCTACTCTCATACATTCTGTGGGTACTTGCTCCTCCCATTAAGTCATGTTCTTCATTCTAGGAACTTTCTTTAAACTGTTTCTTTGATAACTTATCCATTCGCTCTCCTCTGTTCTCTTTCTGACACTTTGTACACTTGACTCTATGGACTGTTCCTTTCACTTTCTTGTCTCTATTCATAGTTCAGTCTTTCTTATTTCCATCTTTGAATTTTTACTCAATGCTATGGCTTATTTCATCAACTTTGCCTTTTACTGTTATTTCTCTTTTCATATTTTCTTCTTTTCCCTTCAAGATTTTTGTACAATAAAAATAATCCTGCTATATTTTTAACATCCAAGAGCTATTTTTGTCTTAAATTTTTAATGCCACAGAAGATAGCTGGGTTTTTTGTTTTAATTCTCTTTTCTTACATAATCTCCATTTTCTGGTCATTTTGGCCTTTTCCAGATAGAAGCTGTTCTTACATAGCCCATATGCCTTCACTGTCCACGCACAGCTTTTAGGAGGTCGCTAAAGAACTTGTCAGAAGCTCAGAACAGGTGGTAGAACTTGTTAGCTACTGGATTTGCTGCATAGCCCAGTTCAAAGTGATGGCCACAAGTAGCAATCACTTGGTGAGTTTTTTAACACTAACCACCTGGCTCTATTCTCAGATTTCCTGATGTCACCATTTGGGAATGAGGAACGGGCACAGGACAGGTATATAAACCTCCCCAGGTGATTTGTTGTTTGTTTGTTTTGGGTGGTACTGGGGGATAGAACTCAGTGCCTTTGCACTGAGCTACATCCCCAGCCCATTTTTTTAAACCAATGTTTGAGCCAAAGTCTCACTACGTCACCTTCGTTGGACTTAAACTGGGGATCCTTCTGCCTCAACCTCCAAGAGTGCTAGGATTACAGGCCTGCGCCACAAAGCCCAGCTCCCAGATAATTCTAAACATCATTTATTGCTTCAGAATGTCCCATCCCAGTTATTTTGTAGGGGACCCTATTTGTCAACACCTGCAAGTATTTTTCTTGGGATTAGTCAGGTTTTCCATAGGTGACTCTCCCAGTCCACTTAGCTGAGAGGTACTCGTAGCTGGAAGTCTCACCCTTTGATACCTAAGCCTTCACTCAGCAAACATTGGTAGAGATTGTTTCAATCCTAGTAAGTATAGCTGGTTTTACCCAAAGCTGCCCTATGACAGTGACTTGCAGATGTTGACTTACCTTCCATGAGAAATCTGAACACCACTATAAGTATTCACATATCCACCTAGTCTAAGCCTGCATGCTCACTATAAGGGTGTGTGCCTATAGCAGGCACATGGTAGTCTTATTAACATTACTCAGATTTAAGTTCAGGAACCAGACAAATATGATACCAGTGCCAATACTTTTTTCAAGCATAGAAAAACTCTGGAAGAAAATATCCAGCAGTATCCATCATAAGCAATATCTAACAAAGTTGAAGTTGCTGGCTCCAGGCCCTAACTCCTTAATAAAAACTGGATCTCTACTTTTGTGCTGACCTGAGATAGTTTAGACTGTCAAGATAGTTTTGCCCTGAAAATTCAAAGAAAGTCTCAGTTGTAAGAATGACACCTGAATACTCAATACTTTTTCTCAGACTCCCTCATCCATCCCATTCAGACAGATAAACATGCTGGGGATGGAGTTCAGGTCCTTCACATCTTCTGCCCATTCTTATTTTTATTTTTTTTTTATTTTGAGATAGTGTCTTACTAAGTCACTAAATTGCCAGGTTAGTCTCAAACTTGTAATCCTCCTGCCTCAGCCTCACAGAGTGCTGGGACTTTAGGCCTGCTCGACCAAACCTAACTACAGATTAACCTAATTTAATGAAACAAATACTGACTGACTGTATTTGCTATGAACAAAGCGATGCACTAAATTGGTGAACACTAAAGATTAAATTTAAAATTAAGCTGCTTTCCTGCATGCAATAGAATATTACTCAGCATGAAAAAGGAAGGAAATTCTGACATATGCTACAACATAATGAACCCTGAAGACATTATGCTAAACAAAGAAGCCACACACACACACAAAATAATAAATACCTTGTAATTCCTCTTAGATGAGAAATCTAAAATGATCAAACTCAGAGACAGAAAGTAGAATGCTGGTTGTCAGAGGAGGGAAATTATTTAATAGATACAGAGTTTCAGTTTTGCAAAATGAAAAGAATTCTAGAGAGGGAGCCAGGCCATGGTTATATAAGAATGCAAAGATGCTTAGCTTCACTGAGCTATATGGTTTAAAAAGGTTATGTGACTTGTGTTTCCTCTAGATTCACATGCTGAAGTCCTAAGGCCCAGTACCTCAGAATATGACTGCATTTTGAGATAAGGTCTTCAAAGAAATGATTAAGGTAAAGTGAAGTTGCTATACAGAGACCTAACCCAATATGGCATGTCTTTATAAGAAGAAGAAATTTGGACATATGTAGATGAAGAGGGAAGATGCTCTGAAGACACAGGGAAAAGATGGCCATCTGCAAGCCAGATCCAAACTTCTAGGCCTCAAAGTTGTAATAATTACTAAGTTTTTGTTGGCTAAACCACCTAGTCTGTAGCACTTTATTATACAGCTCTAAAAAAAAAAACTAATACAAATACTGGGGGTTTTGTTTGTTTGTTTGGTAGTACAGAGGATTGAACTCAGGAGTTCATGCATTGAACTTAGACAAGTGCTCTACATTGAGCTAAATTCTCAGCCTTTTTCATTTTATTTTGAGACAAGGTCTCACTAAGACACCCAGGTTGGTCTTGAGCTTACAATCTCCCTGCTTCAGTCTCCAGAGTACCTGGGATTACAGGTGTTCACCACCATGTCCAGTAGATTTTTGTTATGTATATTTTCCTGCAATTAATACTAGTAATAATAAAATCATAAGCTTATCAGTATACAACTGAGAAACAATGATTTGCCTTCCTAGATGACATATACTCTCCACACCTCAGAGCAAAGCCACACTGAAGTGTTCTAGGAAAGAGCCCCAAGAGAGTGAGGAGAGGCCAGAAGGGGTACATGGACAGAGATTTGGAAAAGCACATACTTCTTCAAGAGAAAGGAAGGCATGTAGAAAGCAGGGCATGATGGGCACCAGCCAGGTGGCACAGCACCAGGGGCCAAGGGGTAGGCAGTAGCACAGTGAAAGGTCAGGACAGCCTTCCAAATTTGCCCATCATGGAAAAGAAACTTTTACAATGTCCATTTCCTCTTCCCAGGCATTGTTCTAGATCTTCCCACCTGTACCCCTCACCCTGTACAACTAACTCCCCCTTTCATATCTCAGGAGGCGAAACTCTTCAGGGACAGAAATACCAAGTTCTTACGATGAGAGTAATCATGGGAATGGCCCCAAGAAAGGCTGCTGATTGAAACTTCCATCTATGTCCCCAAGACCAAGAAACTGATCCCTCAACTGTGTTCCAGCAGTCTGGACCTGCTCCTGTAATTCCATAAAGCAATTTAAAATTATGTATGTGTGTCGCTCTCTTAAGAGGGCCCTAAGCAGCTGGAAGGCAGCAGTCTGGTCACAACCCTAGCCCCTCAGGGAATAACCCCCAAACAGCAAACCTGCTATGGCTCAGCAGTTCAGGTTGGTCCCACACAGGGTGCAGGAGGGCTGGTGCCCTAGGCTAGGGACTCGCCCAGCACCTGCTATAAGAAGCCAGTTGGCGATCACAGTGGGAGACAGGGGAGGCCACGTGAAGCAAGAGCCCAGCTGCAAAATCTTGAGCTGCCAAACAGGCAACACGTGTTTGTGGTTTAATTCTCCCTGTCTGAAAGCCAAGTTTCTTTAATAAGCACAATTCAAACCCTACTAACATTAAAAGCTTGAAAACCACCTACCCCTCCTCTTGAGTGACACAAAGGCCCAGTCAAAAATACTAGAGTACAAAACCCTGGGACACAGATAATCACTGTGTAATCAGAATACAAAGATGTTGGGTTGACGACTACAGCTTGCGAGAGGCTTGGGCCCATACCCTGTCCTTCAAGTCTCACAATAGTCCTGTGCGTAGGAGGACAGAGCAAACAGGCCTCTGGGACAGATGGACAGATGCAGGCAGGCACTACCACTCACAGTGGGTAGAAATACATCACTGAGGGTCAAAGCCCTTCCAGGTTGAAGGTGGGTCTAGAATTCCAGGTGTCCTGGCCTAGTCCTCTCTGTTGTCCTGAAAGCCGTAACCACCGTTTATGGTTGCCTACACTGTGCTTGGCTTTTTCCATTTATGATTTCCTTTGATCCCCAGCCACCCTTTCAAGAAAAATATTTAGCCAACAAATTCTAGATTGAGAAACTATTTAAGTTCAGGTGTCCTTGAAGGCTACCTTCAGCTGCATTCCATACAGTTTAATTCCACTAGTTTTTATTGAGTACCTGCTATATGCAAGGTGCTACCCAACCAGGCAACAGGCTAGCTAGAAGTTGGTGCTCCACAGCAGGAGAGGGCCAGGCTGAGCAGGCCAAGACAGGTCTTATTTCTCCTGACCCCAGATCTATGATTGAGGAGATGTGTTCTTTCCTTAGGGCTACCATAACAAATTGCCACAAATTGGATAGCTTATAATAAAAAATGTAAATTAATTAATTAATCAATTAACGAAAGTGTATGCTCTCACAGTTCTAGAGTCAGAAGTCCCAGATCAAGGTGTCATCAGGCTCTGGGGGAGAATCCTTCTCCCTCCAGGTAAGTGCTCCCCGTACAGGCTTCGTGGGACGAGCTTTCCTTGCCCCTCCCAGCTTCTGGGGCATCCCAACATTCAAGTTCAAGCTGCATGCCTTCAGTCTCTGCCTCTGCCTGCACACAGCCTCTTGTGGCCCACGATCTCTCAACTATCTCTGCCTTACTCTTAAAAGCACACCTTTCACTAAGTTTAGGACCCACCCAGAAAATCTTATCTCCGGATCCTAGATCCTTTTCCAAAAACGGTCACGTTTGCAGGTACCAGGGGTTAGGAGCCCGACAACATATATTTTGGGAAGACACTTTCAACCTACTACAAGGCAGATGCTAGTTTAAGTCCCCGATGTCACCCTGTCCCTCAGGCCAGGCCTCAGGCAAGCAGACAGTGGGAAAACAGCATCAGTCCCCTGGGGCCAAGGCCAGGGAACAGGGCCAGCACTGGCTCTCGGGACAGTGAGTGGGTGTGACGCAGAGCCAGCTCGGCTGAAATCAGTGGTTCATGGGGTTCAGGGAGGCTGAGGAAAGAAAGCTAAGCCTGGAGAGCTCAGGGCAGCGTTGCTAGGACAGGGCTAAGATCACATTCCTGGGCTACTTAAGTATCCCGAGAAGGCAGAGCTTGTTAATGGCCTGTCTGCAGCCAGGCCACAGTGCCCTGCTGAGGCAAGCTAACCTCATTTGACTCCTCAGACCAGAGCTGGGCTTCTTCCCAATTTGTTATCAGCTAAGGCTGAAAGAGCTCAGGAGCCTGTGGTCACAATGCCCAGTCAGGGACAGTGGCCATGCAGGAGTACCTGGCTGCCAGAATGGGGACATGGTAGGGAGAACTCAGACATGACTGGCCACACGCAATCCTAGACTTGGCTTATATTCAGTAAACCCACTATATACTCCCTACAAGCAAGGAAAGAAAGTAAGATATGGGCAGTTGAGGGGAAATGTCCCAAAGACCTGCAAGTTGCCAGGATGCTGTTAAGGATTAGAGAAATCAGCAGAGTACCCGAGGACCCTGGGAGAGACAATAGGACTGTGTTTAGCCAAGGCAACAGGTGCTGCAGTGGTACCACCTGGCTCACACCTCAGCTCCCCAGCTTGCTGCTCAACCTTACGCTAGTTATTCAACCTCTCTCAACCCTAGCCCCGTTCTTTGTAAAGGAAAGATTAAAACAGAAACAACATCACAGAGTTGTTATGGGGATTATAGCAAATGAACCAAAGAAAGCATTTAACACAGTACCTGGTATGCAGTAAATACCCAACTAATGCCAGGCATAAATACCCAACTAATGCCAGCCAGTATGAACCAGATACACGGGAGGCAACCCCTGAAGGAGGGTGTACTGGTGAAATCTTTGTGTCAACTTACCCAAGTATTAATGGAACTCAGTTTGGTCAATCACCAGTCTAGATCCTGCTGGGAGAGTATTTTTTTTAGATATAATTAACATTTAAATCAGCAGATCATGAGTAAAGCAGGCCAACCTCCATAATATGACAAGACAGACAGGCACATGGACATGGATAGATATGTATCTATCCAGCTGGTTTTGAATTTTTTTTTTTTTTTTTGGTAATTCTAAAATAGCAGTATTAGTGGCCAGGAGCCACAAGGACAAACATCTACGCAGAGGACCAAGAGAATGGACCGTGCTTTGGAGGATAAGCAGGCCACGAAGGCCTCACCACACAGGGCACAAGAGGTGACATCGGGGAAAAAAAGAAAAAGGACAAACAGGTTAAAAGGAGGCTCTGAAGCTAACTGGGAGCCTTTGGAAGAGTCATGAGGCTGAGCTGTGGGGCCAAGAATTGTCCTGCAAAAGAGGCACCAAACAAACTGTGTATACTCCCTAAGTAATAACTGCTTCCCAGGTGGGGCAGAACACCCACAGAAATGCTTCACATGAGGAAGAAACCTACCTGTTGCCCAGAACAAAGGATGTCATATGCAAATGCAGAAGCGGGCCGCATCCCTGCCTGTGTGCACCAGGGCTCGAAGTCACGAGGCTGACACACCTGAGAAGGCGGGGAAGGCCCACTGGAGAAGCTGGAGCTGCAGAGGCTCTCATTTGGAATCTGGGTGCGGCCACCTTACACAGGGATGTGGAATGTGCCGCGCTGCAAAGTGAATTCCCAGTGCATGTTTGAGGCTCAGGTGACCTGCAGGTAAGTCTGTTGTGGGACTGCAGCATCCTGCATACAGAAGGCTCTGTGAGGTGGGTGGTGGGAGTTGCCTTGCTCAGGAGCCCTGCTCACAGTCTGGGGCCAAAAGTACGTAGTTCCCACAGAAACTCTGAGAGTTGACCTTGGTCAGTAACCATGGCTCACGCAGGGCAGCTGGACAGACGTCACTGAGCAGCTCCCATGGGGAAACAACCAGGGCCTCCCTGGAGACAAGGTAAAGTCAGTCTGTTGTAGGGGCATCTTCCCTCCTTATGAGCAGGGAGCTGGGGACACCTGCCTCTCCAGTGGCTGGGTGCTCTCATGTCTCATATTTGAACCCTTCTTTCTTTCAAATCTGTAAACACAAAGACAGGACAAGGACAGGAGTCACCAATTCAGATGTTGCCAAATGTCAAGGCCAGTGTTCCATTCTAGCAGCATGGAAGCCCGACTAGACTGAAAATTCCTTCTGCTCCAAACATCTAGGAAGAAAACAAAATGTACTGTGATAAAATATATATAACATAAAACTTAACCACTCTAACCATATTTAAAACATAGCTCAGGAGGTGTTAAGTACATTCACAGTACTTATACAGGCGTCAGCACTGTCCACTCCCAGGACTTCATCTTCCGAGAAACACTCATTCCCATCAGACACTAACTCCTAATGTCCTTCCTGCTGACCATTCCTCTACTTTCTCTGGACACAAACTTGACCACTCTAGAAACCTCCTGTAAGCGAATCATGATGCACTATATGTCCTTTGGAGTCTGACCTACGTGGCCTAACATAATGTCTTCAATTATCCGTATTGTAGCATATAACATAAGTCAGAATTGTATAGAACTTTTATATGTTCCTGTGTGTGTGTTTGTGAGACAAGACCTTACTATGTTACCCTGGCTGGTCATGAACTTCTGAGCTCAAGTGGTTCTCCCACCTCAGCCTCCTGAATTCTGCAATTACAGGCATGCGCCTCCATGCCCAACAGAATTTGATTCCTTTTTAAGATTAAATAATATTCAATTATATATGTACACCTACCACATTTTGTTTATCCATTCCTTCACTGATAAACATCTGGGAGTGTTTCTATTTTTGGCTATTGTGAATAACACTGTCATTCACAGGAATATATAATAACTTTCACATGTGCTTTTTCGTGACTTATTGCTGATAATTGATTTTTTCCTAGAAATGTATTAATTTTTTCTGACTATGAAAAATTATTGACATAAGGGTCTTCATATCCTCTTCAGAGCTTTATAATCTCTTCTGTCCCTGTATTCAGCTTGACATGAAGCATCCATTTTGAGTCATAACTACCATGGCTGCCCCTAAGAAAAACCTCTATCGGTTTTCTCTGCATAGCTTCTTGGCATACTTTAGATAAACAAAACCACTAGAGTGGTATGTGGAACTTTCTGACCAGACTCTGACACCATCAACTCCAGGAATGTGCTTGAAGGCTATGATAGTAGTTAGAGATAAACTAGGTACAGTCCAGCTTGGACAAAGTTCTTTTGTCCTGAGCATTTATAAGCCCCCTCCTTTCAAGCAAAATTGAGAGGACCCACTGCTTTTGCTGCTGTCTGGAATCACACGTCCATCAGTAAGTCCCCCAAAAAATGCACTGTGCAATCCTGGATCTTTGTCTCAGGGCATGCTGACACCAGATCTCATATACTGGGGCCAGGAATAGTCTCCTTTTAAAATATTCATATTATTCATTTGTGTCTTTGTTTTACTAGTTTATCTTGTCAGGGGTTTAAAAACTATATGACTCTTTCAGATAGCAAACCAAATAAATTAAAATTGGGTTCAACACTGGGTTAGAGAAAACCTCAAAATAACAGCCCCCTGACAAGATACACTTTTTTCCTCAGTGTCAAAATATCCAGGTTAGGTCCATTCTTTGAATGCTGGATATTGTGAATTCTAATTGATTTATGGGGTCAGGCAACTAGGTTCTTTCAATCTTAATTGTGCTTTCATTGTTTAATGAAGGAAAAGGCAGATCCAAGTTGCCAAAGTTTTCTCCTTTTGTCCAGGATAGTTGCTAAATATCCAGTTAGAATTAGAGCAGTAATAGTCAAATATCTTTCAAAGAAAAAATTAACAACAAAACTTATTTTATATTTTCCCTTTCCAGGGGTCTTTACTTCATTCTTATGTGTGCATGCAGGTTTCTATCTGACATTATTTTCTTTCTACATGATGATTTTTCTTGAAATTTCCTGTTCCTGTCTACAGGAAACAAATTCTCTCAGCTTTTGTCTTTTTAAAAGAATATTTTCACAAGATGCAGAATTCTAGACTGACAGGTTTTTTTTTTTTTCCTCTTAGCACTTTAAAGATGTTCCAATGTTTTCTGGCTTATACTATTTCTGGTGACAAATCTGTAATAATTCCAATCTTTAGTTCCTCTGTATGTAATGAATTATTTTTTTCTTCTGAAAAATTTACAGCCTTTCTCTTTGTTACTGGTTTCCTGTAATTTGGCTCTGATGTTTCTTGGTCTGGTGTTGCATAAACTTACTCTACATGGGGTTCTTCGAGTGCCTTCAAATTCGGAAAAATTTTGGCAATTAATCTCTTTAAACATATCTTTGTCAGAATTTGGCCACATATAGCTACATGGACACATTCTGCTTGATATTGTCCCACAAGTCAGACAGGATCTGATTTGTGTGTGTGGACACACACAAACACACACTTTAGTGTGGACAATGTCCATTACTATTTATAAATTCACAGATCTGTTCTGTAGTGTCTAATATGTATTAATTCCAATCAAATGGAATTTTTATTTTACATGCTGAATTTTTTTAGCTCTAGACTGCCCACATAGTTTTTTTTCAATATTGTCCTGTTCATTTCACATGAGTGATTTTTTTATATCTTTCAACATATTTCAAAGGTGTTTTAAAGTCTTTGTCTCTGTCATTTGAGTCAGTTTCCACTGGATGATTTTGCTTTTGATGATGGATCACATTTTACTGCCTGTTTTGCTGTTCAGTGTTTTTTTGTTTCTGGTTTTGGTTTTGATTTTGGGTTTTGTTGGATGCTGGCTATTATGAATTCTAATTGTTGCATGTGAGATTTCATATTAGACTTTTTAAAGTATCAAACTGTTCTAACACATAGTTAGGTTACGTGAAGATTAAGTTGATTCCTTCAAAGTATGTTGTTTATTTTTGTTTTCTTTTTTGTCTGTCTTTAGGTTTTTGAGACAGAGTCTGACTCTGTGGTCTAGGCCACCTTTGAACATGCTCTTGATCAATCTGACTCAGCCTCCTGATTTCTGGAATTATAGGCATGCCCCACCATGCCTGGCTCAAACTATGTTTTTAAGCCCTGTTTGAACAGGTTTTTAATTGCCTTTACTCTAGAAATAGCCTGACTGCTAAGGCTGACCCCCTTTGATCTCCACAGGATACTGTATATATTCAACAAGGACTTTCCATTCCAGCTTATCAGAACTCCAAAGCTCCCCATCCTTGTGTGGCTCTAGGAATACTCTGATTTATAGTTCTCTCTCTACTGGTGCCATGACCACCTCACACAGCCTGTATGCAGGGAGCTTAGTGTTCTGTGGTAATCTGTGGCTTTCTGGAGTACTTCCTCTACTCCAGTTTCTTCTCTCTGAGACTGTGCTCTACACTTCCCATTTGCCTTAGTCTCCCGAATTCCCACATGAGATTGCCCTGCTCATTCCGCCCCTCCCCTTGTGACCAGCTAGGGCATTCACATTAACCACATGAGCACAGTAATAGAAAAGACACAGGATAATCTCAGTACAGATACAGAAAAAATTATATAAAATTTGATGACTATCAAAACTTTTTTTACAATTTTTAAATAAAGTAGGAAGAGAAAGGGACTTCCTTAATCTAACATTTTAAAAATGTACCTAGCAAACTTAACACATGATGGTACAATGTAAAAACCAGTCTCTCAAAAATCAAAAACAGGACAAGAATAACAGCTTTCACTGCTACCATACAACATTATTCAGAATGTTCCAGACAGTATAATAGCATTTTTTAAGTATAATATTGTGGTTTGGATCTGGAATGTCCCCCAAAAGTCTCATGTATTTGAAAGTTATGGACTGTCTATGGAACTATGTGTTGTTGGGAGATTGGGGACTACTCGGGAGGGGTGGATTGGATTACAGGTATGTGGTGGATCAGAACCACCCCTGGAAGGGGTGGAACACTGAGACAGACCCATAAAGAGCAGATTACTGGGACAGGACCTGAAAGTATATATATGCTGCCATCTTCCTCTGGGACTGGACTTGACTTGATTTGACTTGATTTCCTGTTAGCAGTGTTGTGAGGAGCTGCCTCTACCTCTGCCTCTGCCATGTACTTCCACTGTTGCCAGCCACCCCTGAGCGGACTGTGACCTTCTGAAACTGAGATAAAATAAACTTTTCTTCTCCTTAAATTGCACATGTCAAGTATTGAGTCACAGCAATAAAAAAGTAACTAAAACATAAAATTGAAAAAGAAGAAACAAAATTGTCAGTCACTTATCCACAAAGCTATATTACACACTTACTATATGTGAGGTTCTTTTTTAGGATGATGATGATACAATAGTAGAAATAAAAACAAAATTCCTTTCCTGACAGAGCTTCTATTCAGGTTGTAGGTAGAAAAAGGTTAGTTGAACAAGGCAACAAGGCTGGAGGAATACCACAGTGGTTAGAATGCTTGCCTGGCATGTTTGAGGCCCTGAGTTCAAATCCCTAGCACCAGATGTTTGAGTCCAGCTTGGGCTACATAATGAGCTCAGGATCAGCCTGGACTAAAGAGGCCCTGTCTCAAATTTTAAAAAAGAAATAACAACAACTGTGTAGTCTTGTCAGAAATAATCGGGGCTTGAAGTAAGACAAAGCTAGAAGTAGGATAGCAATACAAGCACAGGGAATACCATCTAGTTCCTAATTTAGGGAAAGGCCATCCAAAGATTACAAACAAGTAGCCCTAGCCAAAGGATCTGAGGATTGTTTCCATTTTTAAATAGGGTAAACGAAGCTGGCGTCATTGAGAAAGAAACACTTGGCAAAAGCCGGGAGAACGTGGGAGTGTGACCTCTGTGGGGAGACACGCTCCTAAGCAAAATGAGGAATGAGGGCTGAGGGACAGCTTCCCCCATCTCGGGCTGAGGATCATACCCGCGGGCACCTAATCACTGAGCTATACCCCAAGCCTTAAAATATATATATATATATATATATTTTTTGAGGCAGGATATCCTCATCTGACCAGGTGGGCAACTTGTGATCCTCCTGCCCCGGCCTCCTTAAGTGCTAGGATTACAGGCATGTTTCAACATGCCTGCTTACGTGGTTTTGAGACAGCCTTGTGTGTCCCAGGAACTGTAAAGAGCCCAGTGTGGCTGAAGTGGAATGAGCCTCGCAGACAGAAACAGGAAATAAAGTTAGCAAGGCCATGGGAGTCACATGCCATCCGAGGACTTGGGGTTTTACTATGAGTATAATGGAGATCTGGAATACTCTGAGCACAGAGTTTATGTGATTTGCCTTAAAATTTTTAAATGAGGGGTTCTATGTGCTGAGTTGAGCACAGATTCTTAGAGGCAAAAGCATGGAAGCCAGCCTTGAGACTGTTTTGATAGCTTAGATGTGAAATATGGCAGCTAGGTCTAGCAAAGTGAGGTGGGGATAGTTCAAAGTTGTCTCAGAGTAGAACCAACAGGGTTTGCAAACAGATCTGATAAAAATTGTTAAAGTGGGCTGGAGAAATAGCACAGCTGTTATATCTCTTTCTTAGCAAGCCCAAGGTCCTGAGTTCAATTCCCTAGCACCACATAAAATGGGGATGATGGCATATACCTCTAATCCCAGCACTTGGGAGGCTGAGACAGGAGGATTGCCTTGAGTCTGAGGCTAGCCTGGGCTACATAGTGAGTTCAGTACCAGCTGTGACTACGGAGCAAGACCCAGTCAAAAAAAAAAAAAAGGGTTCAGAAGGTGAAACTTTGAACTGTCTCTCTGATATGAGAAACCCAGATCACAACTCCTATGGATCTTAAGACAAAAGACAAAGTGAAAGAGGGGGGTAGAGTGAGGGAGGAGGGAGGGAGGGATAGGTAGGGAGAGGGACAAAAGGAGAGTGGGAAAGCCCTTGTCACCTTGACAAGATTCGTATGTGCACAAAATGCTCAACTTCATTGTAAACCTTGAATTTTGCACATATACATATCGATAAAATGGGGGAAAAATAATTATCACAAGGGAAAAAAAAGGGTAGGGGAATACTGAAAGAAAGGAGTCAAGATGATCCCTGCATCACTGGCCTGAGTACTTAGAAGGATAAAAGGCTGAGGGATACATTCATGACTAAGAACATGCAGCTCACCCAACCCATGCCAAAATTTACCAGGAAGTTCTAGACATTAAGATATCTAGTACTGGCACAGTGATAAAACAAAGAATGGGACGTGGAATCCAGAAAACTTAGGCATGTATGGAAACTGGACATACCACAGACCATAACCTGACAATTCCAAGTATAACCAAGGAAGCAGGATCAACAAGAAATCTTACACACTATGGGTGGAAGAATGAATTATATAAACTTTATTGAAAACAATTTTGCATTATGTAAAGAAGTTGAGGATGTATATGTCCTACAATTGAGTGAGTCTATTACTAGGAATACATCCTGGAAAAATCCTCACCAATGTGTACAAGAAAAACAGCACAGAAAAATTAAGAGTGCTGTTGAACAACACAGGAAAAAAAAAAAAGGAAACATCCTGAAAGTTTACTGTTGTAAGAATGAATGGATGAATGGGTGAATTAATTAATTGTGGCATATTCATGAGACAAAATGCTGTGTAAATGAAACAGTTCCATGCACCTTCACAGAAAAATCTCATGTGCACAGTTTTTGGGTTTTTTTTTTTTTTTTAAGGATTTTGGTTTTTGGTTTTGCCCAGGACTTGAACTCAAGCTTTCCCACAGAACTACATCCCAATAGCCCTTTTATTTTTATTTTTGAAACAGAGTCTCACTAAGTTGCTAAATTACCTAGGCTGGGCTCAAACTTGCAATCCTCTGCCTCAGCCTCCCAAAATGCTGAGATTACAGATAAAAGCCACTTTACTTGGCTAAGCACAGTCCAGAGAGAATAAGGCAATTGCAGTCCATTCAAGTTTGTTTCCATTTGTATGAAGTTTGAAAGCAGACAAAAACCACACAATAATGTGTATATATGCCTCAAACGATTTACCACCTATATAAACTATAAAAAAACAAAGCATAATAAACACAAAATTTGGGATAAGAATACATCTGAGTGGGAAAAGGCCACAAATAAGAGCACCTAGGAAGCTTCAAAGATGTTGGAAATACTTTACTTATTGAGTGATATTTGTGGATGTTCTTTGTTTTTAAGTCTGTACGTCTCTGTCTCTCTGTGTCTTTGTCTCTGCCCTCCTCGCTCCACACACACCAAAAGAGATGAGTGGGAAGTCCAGTATGAGGCAATAGCCTCCTGAGCTAAAGCCGACCCTTCACCAAGAAAGAGACAAAGGCAGAAAGAAAATCTTGTATATTAGACACACACTACTCGTGTAGATATTAAATATTTCAAATATTTTTAAATTTAAAATTAAAAGTTATGCCAGGGTTTATAAAACTGGTCACTCTACTTTTACAATAGGAAACAGGACTGGGGTCACTCACCTGGGCAATGGTAAAGCTACAGCCCATAGCACCTGATTCCAATGCTTCAATTCATTTAACCCTAATATTTTTAATTGAAAAAAATAAAATAAAATAATGAAAAATTTAAAATTCTTACCTATAAATATAAATAAAATTGTGGCAGCAACCAGGCCAGTTTTTTGAGGCTTTTTGTTGTTTTTGTTGTTGTGTTTGTTTCTTTGTTGGAGACAAGATAATCTACACTGGTCCTGAACTCACAATAGCCCAGGCTGGCCTCAAATGCATGGCAATCCTCCTGCCTCAGCCTCCCAAATGCTGGTATTACAGGCATGTGCCACTACTCCCAGCTCACTTTTATATGGTGCTGGGGAACTGAACCCATGAGCGACGCCCCTAGCTCAGGCTATTGTTCTTGAAAAAAGAAGGGATTGGAAGTACCTGATGTTTGCCACCCTGGGTATCTGAGCAATAAAATTCCTTAAACACTCAACTTATACAAGATTGCACCAGTCTCCTTCCCTGGCCCAGATTTTGTCTTGAGGTAGGCTCTACCTTACCACCACCACCACCTTAAGGCACATCCAGCCCTGGGCTTTCACAACTGTCTTAGTCATTTTCTTGTTCCTGGAACACCATACCTGACGCCCACAGTTTAAGAGAGAAAAAGGTTATTTTTAGTTCACATTTCAGAGATCTCAGTCCATTCATGTTAGGCTGGCAATGGACTGCACAGCAAGACAGGCAGTAGTGAGCCTAAAGGGAGGAGTTAGCAAGGGAAGTATATCCTTCCGGGTCACACCCAGGGATCTGCCCCTTCAGGGTCATTACCAGTGATCCCCACCCCTTCCAAACAGGACCCCTCTCTTAGTAGCACAGGAAATCAACAGATTAACCCCATGACTGAATCACCTTCCAAACACATGAGACTTTTGAGGGACATTCCTGATCCAAACCACGACAGTAAAAAAAAAAAAAAAAAAAAAAAAAAAAAAAAAAAAAAAAAAAAAAAAAAAAAAAAAAAAAAAAAAAAAAAAAAAAAAAAAAAAAAAAAAAAAAAAAAAAAAAAAAAAAAAAAAAAAAAAAAAAAAAAAAAAAAAAAAACTGGGAAATCAAATGTATAATGATGACACCGTGAACAGAAATCCAGGGAGTGGATCCTAGCCCTGGCTCATGCTATTTTTACTCCCTGAGTCATCTTGGACAAGTCATATTCACTGCACTTAGTCAGAGATGAGGCTATCACTTGAGCCTGCCTGCCATTCAGGTTGCAGGAAGATGACCCAGATGAAACACTTGACAATTAAGCAGCCTGGTATTAAGCAGTCTGTAGCCCAACACCAGGCACCCAGCAACTGCAAAATACTCTCAAGTGTTGGCTTTCAGACAGACAGAAGACTCTATGTGGGCTAGCTTAAAAAAGCAGGTAGAGGGAGGAGGATGACTCTATCTTGGCTTCTTCTGCTATGCCCATAAAAGTGAGCAGCTCTAAACACCTAAATGCCCACCCTCTCATGTCACATCCTGTAGCTACCTGTGAGTATACCATGCCAGGTATCTATGCAAATATTCCCCTAGAACAGCTCCCTCGATTTGCTTTGATCAAAAGCTGACTAGGAAATTCCAGGCAAGATGGTGGGCAAGTAAGAGTATTGCTCAATGGCTCCCCACAGGCTCATTCAGAAGTTGAGATATAGTAAAAACTACTTGCTCAATTTAGCTAGAAGAAGGAAGAGAGCTCCAGGAGTTGAAAGGAGCCCATGGAAAGGTTGGAAGCCCCACAGATGCATCAGAAGCTGAAGAAAATGCCAGCCTAGGAAGCTGGGAAGAGCCATGAGCTGCTGGCATCCACAGACCGAGGCAAGACCAGACCTGGAAGACAAGGGAATAGACAGCAACTGATATCCCTAGTTGCCAGAAATGAGCCTGCAGGTAGTACAAACTGTAAATGCACTGCAAGCTTCCCCTAGGGAAGGTCTCCCACAGCTTAGCAGACCTGCTTGGGAGAAGCAGCACTCAGTGGCCAAACTAGGCAGTAACACAGTCAGAAGCCATTTTGAAAAGAGCCTGAGTCTGAACTGTTCAGGGTAAAAGAAGCCACAGATGGGCCACACACCGGGGATTTGAAGGACACTTGTCATCAGTGCCTAGAAAGGAACTGCTACGAGAGATAGTGTGACCATTGGAGATATGTCAACCTAAGGCAATCAGGAACCACGCCTAGAATGAGAACTGAGAACCAGCCTGGATTAGAGTGTGAGTGATATGTGGACTGGCAAATGAGGGAAGAGCACCCACCCAGATGTGGGAGGGCCAACTGGAACCTGAGCTGTACAAAAGGAAGAAGAAAGATTGTTAACAGCTTCTTCCTCCGGGAAAGCTGTCGCCTTAGCAACTGTCTACAGACACCCACTTGCTACATGCAGCAGATCTTCATCATAGATTCATTCCAGTCTCCAGTTGGGCCTATCTGCCCCTTGTTGATCTTCAGTCACCCATATTCAGGCTCCAGTCTTTGCCATTGTTCTTCTAACAATTGAGATCTGCAGCAGACTCTCACCGCTGTCCTTCAGTCCTGGACAGGAGTTCTACTTCACAGCTGAGCAGCCATGGGACACTCCAGCTCTCCCACGTGCAGGCCACCATCTTGGACTATCTCTATCTTCGGATTTGTAAGCCTTCCTAATAGATCCTTTTTGTTATAATTTCTGTAAATTCTGCCTTTTGAAAGAACCCAAACTAATACAGATAGTTACAGACAGGAAAGAAAGGCCACTTACCTCTTGAACAGTTTGTGTGCTATGCAAGCACCTCAGGGGCGAGAGCCTGCCCTTGGGAGAAAGATGCCAGGACAAACAGGAGAGCTACACTGAGGGGACTGGGTGTGAAGAAGACATCTTAGAGACCATCAGATCACAAGACCCTTTACTGCCTAATCCCAGCACACAACTCAGTGGACTTTCATCTCTTCCCCCACCTTCACACCCTCATACAAAGAAGTTCAACTTCTTGGCTAGGCTATTAAAGTGAAGGCCCTCAGCATTAGAATCATGGGAAGAGAAGGCAATCGGACACACACAAAAACATCTGACACCCCAGAAGCTAATGTCATGGCCCTGAAATAGCTCATAGAAAAGGAAGTCAAAAACCAGGTGGTTTCTGTGACAAGTCAGTTCAAAAAAGAAATTTTCAAAGAAATGCAAGTAATGGTCAGTATGTTTTAAAAGAAATTTACTAAACAAATAATGGTCCTAATGAATACAAAGCTTACTGAACATATAGAAGACACAAATAAAAACTGGCTGAGGTAAATCAGATAATGCAACACATAAAGGATCATTTTGATAGAGAAGTGGAAAATCTAAAATGAAATCTAGCTGAAATCCAGGATATGAAAAATTCATGTGAAAGCTGAGAAAGATGGCTTGAACATGGTGAGGACAGAATTTTAGATCTTGAAGACAAGGCTGAGGAAACTCATGCCATAATCAGACATGACATCAAAATTAGAAGTGAGCAAAGTAACTGGATACAACAGCTGCTGGATGACTCAAAGAGAACCAACCTCAGAATTATGGGTTGGGAGAAAGAGCAGAAGACAGCACAAAAGGTATCAAGAATTTATTTACTGAAATCATGGAAGAAAATTTCCCAAATCTAGGAAAAGAAATTAACTTTCAGGTAGAAGCTTATAGAACAACCAAAAACCTCGACCAGAAAAGACCCTCACCACGACATATCATAATCAAAACCTCAGAAATCCAACACAAAGAGAGAATATTAAAAGCAGTAAGAGGAAAAACAGACATTATTCTACCAAGACAAACCCATTTGAATCACTGTAGATTTCTCAATGCAAACCTTAAAGGCCAGGAGAGCCTAGAACAAAAGCTTTCAAGCTTTAAAAGAAAGCAGGTGTCTTCCAACAGAATGCAACACATTATTAAAAAGATCATATACCATGACCAAATTGGCTTCATCCCAGGGATGCAAGGCTGGTTCTACATGTGTAAACCCATTAATATAATACATCACATTAACAAAAACAAAGACAAAAACACATGATCATCTCCATAGATGCAAAAAAAAAGCCTGTGACAAATTACTATATTCCTTCCAGATAAAAACTCAGATGAAAATAGGTACAGAAGGATCTTACCTCAAGCTGATAAAAGCAATTAATGACAATCCTACAGCTAACATCATTCTAAGTGGGGAAAAACTGAAATCATTTCCCCTCAAATCAGGAACAAGACAATAGTATCCACTCTCACCACTTTTTTATTTTTGAGACAGGATCTCACTCTGTAGCCCAAGCTGGTCCTGAACTTACTATGGGGCCCAGGCCAGTTTTGGACTCATGGCAATCCTCCTGCCTCAGCTTCCCAAGTGCTGGGATTACAGGCGTGCACCACCACACCCATGTGGTGCTGGGGAATGGAACTCAGGGTCTCATGCTTGCAAAGTAAGTGCTTTAACCACTGTGCCATTCCTCCAGCCCTCTCACACTTCTATTCAACATGCTGCTCAAAACCTTAGCCAGAGCAAACAGGCAAGAGAATGGAATAAATATCATATGATTTCTCTAGTATGAGAAAACCAAAACATAAAAAAGTAAAAGAGAGGTGAAAGAAAGTAAGCAGATAGACTTTGCGGAGCAGAAAGGAGATGTGGAGGGTAGGGAGAGAGTTGTGAGGGTGGAAAGGGGAAAGGATGGGCTGCGTAAATTTTTTTAAATATTAAGGAAAAAAAATCTAACCAGGCTTAAACTAGAAATCCTCCTGCTGTAGGCTCTCAGAGTGCTAAGATTACAGGCCTGCACAACCATACGAGCTTCTCCTTCCATGACTTGATCCTTTTTGACAGAATGCTGGACCTCAGCCTGAACCCGATTCTCAGAGTTGCCAACTGACTTACCTCCATGAGTCTCCAGCTCCTGTCTGGAAAAACGACAGTATCCCAGGTATGTGCTTTGCTCATCTCAGTTTTGTGAGACCCAAAAGAAAACATGAGTGAGAAAGTGTGTTGTGTCCCATAATAAAACATCCACTAGAAAACTGTACTCTGTTATTATTATTAGGCTGAGCTTTGACACTTAGAAAGACAAATGCGAGTCATTTGTAGGAAAACTGATGCACCTTTAAACCATTATGCTTAGCGAAATGAATCAGACACAGAAGGTTAAATATCATATGGCTTTTTGTACCAAGATAAAACATCTGCTAGAAAACTCTCCTTTATTATTATCATTAGGCTAAGCTCTGACACTTAGAGTGACCGTGAGCAAACTCCACAAATTCTTTACTCAGCTATAAGACAGATAAAAAAATAACCTACTGTAGAGGGCTAAAATTTAGATTTAATAGCATAATAAATATAAACAAGATACCATTAGGTGGCTTATCCAAGCTGTGTGGGATTCCTCCTCCTGAATAAGAAAGTAAGAATTTGCTAAGGGAAAGTTCTCATCTTTTCATCTTTATTCTTTATTCCTGCATGCAACATTAATGTGGGATCTGGAGATCTGGTAGCCAGCTTGAAAACAAGAGACAAGAGGCTTGGGAATAAAGGCCTAGGCCAGAGGAATTGAAAAATGGGAAAGTCCAGGTTTCCGATGGCATCAGCAATTATTAACAGTTGTGTCAGAGTGCCTACCCCTGAGCTTTTTGCTATATTTTACATATTAACATCAGCCTCTGAAGTAGGGCTTTCTGCTGCTGCACCCATATGCATCCCAGACTACTTCCCTGTGTTCACTTATGTTAGCTCTGGCCCCTACAGTCCAGCATGTGGCTTTTACTGGGTTGGACAGGTCTGCTGAAGTGAAATTAAAGTGTAAGAGTTGGATGAAAATGTACTGGTGAGAACTATGTGTAACTGAAGAATCCTCATACATCCCACAGGTGATGAAAATTAGTCTTAGAGTTAAAACAAACTTGTCAGTAAAAATGTTCCTCAATGGCTTGAGCTCAGTGGCACAGGCTTGTAATCCTACTACTACTCTAGCAGACTGAGGCAGGAGAGTCAGAGCCCAGCCTGGATAATTTAGAACCTCAGTAAGACCCCGTCTTAAAAATAAAGTCATAAAAACAAATAATACTAATACTAAATAATGGTAAACAGTGCTTGCCTAGCACGCAAGTAGGCGCTGGGTTCAATCCCCCAGTACAACATAAAAATTAGCCAGGCATGGTGGTGTGCACCTGTAGTCCCAGCACTTGGAAGGCTCAGGGAGGAGAACTGCTGTAAGGAGGTCATCCTGGGCTACATACTGAGTTCAGGACTAGCCTAAACTACAGAGAGAGACCCTGTGTCCAAAAAAAAAAAAAAAAAAAAAAAATGCTGGAATGTAGATCAGTGTGAAGACCCTGAGCTCAATTTCAAGTTCCAGAAAGAAAAAATAAAGTTTCTCACTGAATAAATTTCAAAAAGCAAACGTTTTTCAAGCTGGGAATGTACTCAACTGCTCAATTGTAAGGTACTTGTCTAGCACAGATCAGGCCTTGGGTTGGATCCCCAGCACCAGGGGAAAAAGAAATGTTCCTCACTAGAAAAAGTCCTTTGGCAAATCTTTCCTTTAAAGTAAATAAACGTAACAAAAGAAGTGCAAGACTTGCATGCTGAAAACCACACAGCTCCAAGAACCATAAAGAAGTCTGGTGATTTCCAGGGCTGGGAAGAGGGGTGGGGAGTTAGCACCGAGAGGTCCTCTCTGAGTGAGGACAGCATCCTGGACTTATTACACAGAGGCATGGTGCATGCTTTGTGAATGCACTAACCACCACACGATGATGTACTTTAAAAGAGCCCGTTGCATGGGATACAAATTGTATCTCTCAATAAGAAAGGAGAGAATGGAGGAGGTAAAAACAAACAGAAAAGTAAACTAGACTGACTAGTTCATCAGAGCCTTTTTCAGATTTGACCTTTCAGCCTCTGCGGAAATTTCCACCAGTGATAACCTGACAATGCCGCTCAGTTCGCCTTCTCAGCAGCAGCCAGGCCTCCTCCCTTAGTGGCTATGTCGACATGGCTCACAGAGAACAAAAAAAGCCATTCTGTCCCTGTAACTTGTGGTCACCAAAGTAGAGAAAACACTCTAGACTTTCTTTTTATTGTCACCATTAGTACTCTTGGATTCCTTACCTGTGATGTCCAGGTGACAAGGTCAGAACCCTAAAAATAATATTGTGGCCTCTTGTCATACTCCTAAGTAAAGGAAGTGCTAAACAGCCACTGAGAGTTAATAAAGAGGTAATTCTTTCTTTTCCCTCCTAAAAATAGAAATAAAATGTTTTTGCACAATTCCTGGAATACAGTAAGTGCTCAATAAGTATTAGCACATATAATGATTAGCAGAATTTAAAGGTACTCCATTACTGTTTCTGGGTTGACTCCCTCTCTGCTCCTCAAACCCTGATATTTGCTCCCCGATTCTGCCTCCACACACTCCTGACGGGGCCATGAAATCTGACAAATGAACTCAAGCTGAGACCTCAATGGCTAAAGAGGCTCATGGTGGTACCTCCCTTTTCCTCCCAACTGCTTTTCTTGAGCAAATCCTTGTTTGGGCTCTATCATACCTAAGTTGTCCGTACCCAATACACATGTGGGCGTGAGAATGCACAGTCTTTCCCTGCCAAGAATGAGCCAGACTTTCTACAGGGAACAGGAGGAGGGGTCTGCACTACATCAACAAGCCAACAAAGCAAAAAAAGGATTGGACTTTGAACCCCAACATAGTGACCAAACAAAGAACAGGCCTTAGGCTTTCACAGCCTCAGCACCCACTCTCGCCCCAGGCCCTTCCCAGATCCTCCACCCTGAGACCCATACTCTGACAAGGAGGCCAACCTGGGGGAGACCTGGCCACCAGACACACGCAAGATGTTGTCACCACTTCCCAGAGCCAGACACCCTGGCTGAAAACCAGAGAGGCAAAATCTATAAATAATAAGGCTTGTTTCCAAATCTTCAAAGTTCTCCTGCTGCTTGCTCGCTCTCTCTCTCTCTCTCTCTCTCTCTCTCTCTCTCTCTCTCTTCTCTCTGCGTGTGTGTCTCCTTCCCTCCCTCTGTCTCGCTCTTCCTGTGCGTACATATATAAAGATGACACAGATGGATCAATACAGAGGCACAGATGCAGACATAGATATATATCTCAGTTAAGCACTTTACACTAATTTTCTGATTTGATCCTATCAGCTCAGGAAATATTGTCTTCACTTTAATGATGAGAAAACTGAGGTGTACAGAGGTTTCTTTTTATCTTAGGTATGGTGCCAGCTGCCAGGTGACTGAGGTGCAGCTGGCCTGGGCTTGAAAGTCGCGTTGATGTCCTCCTTCCAACCCATGCTCACCAGGCACCCTGAGCTGCCCAGGTCTCTGCCAGATTCAGACAGGCTAGACACCATCTCAAGGCCATTTCCACACAGGGGGCTGGCCTCACCTTCCTGCCTGATGGCCTTGCCTTCTTCTTTGGGGAGCCTTCTGGAACAACAAGCCCCATATGAACACTTACATTCCAGCCGCCAGGTGGAATTCACTAGTTCTCTGTCTTTCCCTCTCCTCTGCAAGCACAAGCTTCACTCGCTGAATCATAGCTCATCCTTAATCCTAAGAAACCAGCTCTGGAAAAGCAGGCATATGACTGGCTACATCCTCCAGTTCCGCTCAGGAGTCTGTTAGAGCTGGCAGCTGAGGAGACTGGGCCAAAACGAACACATGAACAGCCCAGCAGCATTTTCACACCTCACACATGTTGGCTGACAGCATTACCTTTCGGGAATCATTGATTACATCCTAATATATCTTCCTCCTGAATGCTGGGATTACAGGCATGCACCACCATGCCCAGTTCATGTGGTGCTAGGGAATAAAACTCAGGGTTTTATACTTGCTAGGCAAGCACTCCAACCGCTGTGCTATTCCTCCAGCCCTGACTATGTCCTAATTTTTAAAACTGAAGACACTTATTGGACAGGGTGGTACACACATATAATCTCAGCACTCCAGGTGGCTAAGGCAAGAGATCACAGCCTGGGCAACATAGTGACTTAGTAAGGCCCTGTCTCAAAATTTTAAAAAAGCTGGAGATGTAGCCCAGTGGCAAAGCTCTAGGTTCAATCTCCAGCACCTTAAAAAAAATATTGAGAATATTCATTAAATTACATACACAAATTACACTCACAAATAATATTTTATTGAGGTAAAATACGCACCATACTAGATTTAGTTTTTTATTTTTTTCTTTTTTGAGACAGGGCCTTGCTCTGCAGTCCAGGCTAGACTGAACTCACTATGTAGTCCAGGCTGGCCTTGATCTTACAGCAATCCTCCTGCCTTTGCCTCCCCAGTGCTAGGGCTACAAGGCATGCACCACCATGCCTGGTTAATTTCTGTCTGGTGCTGGGAGATCAAACCCAGGGCCTAGTGCATGCTAGGCAAGCACTGTAGACACTGAGCTGTGCCCTCAGCCCAACATTTACTCTTTTAAGGGTACAGTTGGTGGAATTAAGTATATTCTCGTAGTTGGGCGACCATCACCACTGTCCATCTCCAGGACTTGTTCATCTTCACAAACTGAACCTATATCCCCACTAAACTCTACCCCACATTCTTTCCCCACTCCCAGCTCTTGGCAGCCATCATTCCACTTTCTGCCACCGTGAGTTTAACTATGCTAAGAACATCTCAAGTAGAGTCCTACAATATTGTCTTTTCACATCTGGCTTATTTCACATGGTGCAATGTCCTGGAGACTCATTCCTGTTGTAGCATGTGTCTGGATCATATAATATTAAAAAGACATTTACCAAATCATTATAGTGCTGATCAGCTCCCACGGCCTGTATTCATAGCTACAATGAAAAAACGATACATCGCAAGAGTCTTTGCTTGCTCCAAGTGTGAGCCAACTAATTTTCCTTTCAAAGGTTCAATGTACTACTTGGTAAGAAGCAGTCAATGTGCCCGTCTATCTGATCCTCCTCTCCACCCTTGAAAATGACTTTCTACATTCCAGCTATTGACCATAGTGTATTTCTCCAAATGAACCCACTGATTCCAGACAACAATAAACAACAGACGTGAATAATGGGAGGAACTTCACCAAGGAAGTGAGAAAACAACAGGTTGAGTCTGTACCTCTCTTCAGTTACTCTCTAGAAGAGCAGAACATGGCCACTCACCTTATCTTTGGACCTCTCTGGAAGCTCTAAAAGACACCAAGACTTTCCATTCAATAAAACTGCTTCTTCGATACCCATCCCTTTCTGCTGGATGGCCACCAAAGGGACCTTGGATGGAGTAAACATCAGAGTTCCCAGGACGGGGTGGGAGGCAGAGCAAGAGAGGCAACACTCACCAAACTCCTACTCAAAGCCAAGTACCACATGGGGTTCCTCCACCTACTATATCTCGCTGAACAATCTGAATGACCAAGTACAAGAGATGACATTGCCTCATGTTGCTATACATACACAAACTAAGGCTTCTCAACTATATAGCAAATCTACATTGCAACTGGCCAACAAATTGAGGCTGTCCAACCTTGAGGCTCTTTTCTTTACCTTTACAATACTTCTTATTCCAAATTGGGAGTGGTGCACCCTCATCCCTAGTCCCCTAGATGGCTCCTTACTTGGAACCGCCAGACAGGTACCTTGGGAAGACGTATCTACATTGAAACCAAAAGCACAAGGAAAGGGCGCTCTCCTCAACCTGCAAAAACTATGAAGAGAGCACTTGGCAGGGACAAGTCTCCTCCGAGACCACCATGAGGTGAGAGGCAAATGCCTACAGCACTGACAGCTTGAGCACCGGCGGAGCTTCAAGTTGAAGCATAGAATGCTCAGGCAGCTTTTCTAACTAATGACGGCTGAGTCATAAAAAAGAAAGAAAAGTTGGCTCCGAGCTGATACTGGGGAAGGCTGCTTTCCTTGAAGTGTCTGAGTAGGTGTTGCTTGTAGCCTGCATCCTCCACTCTCTCCTCCAGCCCTGATGCCACCCCTTCTGGGACTTTCTCACAGATAGAGCCACACCGAGGCAGGAGACCTAGATTGACTGGTTTGAGCTCATCAAACCAATGATTAGTGAGGATGCAGATGAGAATGAGGAAGCTGTTTCCATGTGGTAGAGTAAATTATGGCTGATCTCAGTCATCAGCTACAGTCCACAATCCACAGGGGAACAGAAAGTCCTTGGCCAAAATAAGTTTCTACATGGATATCACTGCTACTGAAATTTCACCTTCAAAAATTACTTCTGGAGTCCTCTCCCAAGAGTAGTCTTTTTGGGAGAAGAACATTGACTCATGGTAACATGTAAGAAACCAAATTAAAAGGAGCTTAAAGGTTCCCTGATCCGGCCCAACGCAGAAATCTCTGACACCACCTACTTAGATGTTCTAGAGGCAAAGAAACCTCAGTCAGGCACATAAGCCTGTTCTAAGGCTTAATCACTTCTACAAAGTTCTTTAAATTAAGCTAATTATTTCCCCTGTGGCTTCCTTTTCTTTCCATGTCACTGGCACAAATATGTTTCTGTTCAAGGCAATCTTTTTATTTATTTTTTTTTTTTGAGGCAGGGTGGGTGAAAAGGTCTCACTCTGTAGTCCAGGCTGGTCCTGAACTCAGCAATCCTCCTGCCTCAGCCTCCCTAGTGCTAGATTTACCGGCATGCACCACCACGCCCAGTTCTTCAAGGCACTCTTGCAAGCCTCCCACCTCAGTCCAGCACCACTCCTGAAATCAGGAATCACCAGTTCTCTCAGGTCTTCATAGTGACACGCCTTGCAGACTAGTGAGGACACAGAGCAGCCAGAACTGTCACACAATGTTGGTGAGAAAATAGCAAAATCATATTGGGGGGAAAAAACTAGCTTCTTTATCAAACTATAATAAAGAACTTTATGGCTTAGTAATTTCATTTCAAAAGTCCATGAAAAACATTGTATAAGAATATCATGAGCTGGGGGGATGGGTGGCTCAGTGATTAGAGTGCTTGCCTATAAAGCACAAAACCTAGATTCGATCCCCAGAACCATATAATAGCTGAGCATGGTGGCACACACCTATAATCCCAGCACTCGGGAGGCTGGTGCAGGAGGATCACTATGAGTTCAAGGCCAGCCTGGGCTACAGAATGAGTTCAGCCTAGACTACAGAGTGAGACTCTGTCTCTAAAATGGAGAGAGAGAGAGTATGTTCATAGCAGTTTCATTTCTACTAATAATGGCCAAAAGAGCAGAAATGAACCAAGTATCTCTACGGAAACAGATAAAGGAATTGCAGCAAATCATACATCTAGGGTTGGAGGAAGACACAAACTGTATAGAAACGCACTCAACTCAAACACACTTTGTGGACTTTGACCAACCTTTCCCAATGGAGACCTAGCTGTGCTCAGGATCACCATATGTCTCTTCAATGTCCTGATTTCAAAAATACTGACTGGGGGAAAAAACTTATGCAAATGAGTACCTAATACACAATTCCAATTATAGTCATGTTAGAGAGAAACAAAACAAAAAACAACCTCTAGGGGGTAGGGTTCGATTAGGACTCAATTTTAAGGTGCTTTCTGAGATAAGGATAATATCTTATATCTTTCTCCTTTTTTTAAAAGACAGGTCTTGGTGTGTTGCTCGGGCTGGCCTTAAACTCAATCCTCCACCCCCTCAGCTCCCAAGTAACAGGGATTACAAACATGTGCCACGATGCCCAGGCCTTTATTAAATAACAGCTTTACTGAGATGTATTTCACATACCATAAGGTTCACTCTTGTAAAGTGTACAATGCAAAATTTTTTGGAATATGCACAGATTTATGTGACCATCACCACTGCCTAAGTCCAGAATAGACATGAGACCCCTTAGTGTTCACCCTCTCAAGTCGCTGGCAACCACTAATCTATTTCTTGTCTCTATAGGTTTGCCTATTTTGGATATTGATTTCAATGTCATCATCCAATGTGTGGCCTCTTCTGTCCAGCTTCTTCTGCTTAGCACAATGTAACCAAGCTTCACATCACACCACGTGTCAATGCATCCTTCCTTTTTATGGCTGAATAATATGCTGTTGTTTGGATAGACATGTTCTGTTGACCCACCTGTTTATCATTTCAATTGAACATGACTGGAAAATGACCAAGGGAAGTTTCTGGAGTGATGGGAATGTTTTTAATTATCATGGAAGTTATATGGATATACATATTTTTCAAAACTTATTGTGATGTACTTTTAAAATATATGTAGTTTGCTCTAAGTAAAATACAGTTAAAAAAAAAAGAAGCCCCAGAAGAAAGGACTTAAGACAAAAGAAGGAACAAATAAAAGAAAGGAAGTATTTTCCAGGAAGGAGTTCCTCCTTGCTCTAACCATGACCATCATTGGTTATAAGAGGGGTAGAAACACACTCAAGTCAAACACAGTTACTGGATTCTGGATAACTGCTCCCAGTAGAGAACAAGCCATGCTTGGGATCACCCCAATTTCCTGATAATGATCCTCAATTCTCCTTACCTGCAGCAGGGCAAGTTCCATCCTACAGAGCCAAGTCGGCTATTCTGTGGTTCTGGCTGCTGTGCTATGGCCTTTCTTCTTTGGCCTGGCCCATCCCTATGTGGGCCCCTGAGCCAAGCAGCCTCCATTTGAGATCATCTGAGCCTTTTGCTTACTGAGCAACTTTGTAATGCCACGTTGTCCTCCAGGGTAGATCTTTCTGCTGCAAGAGATAATCCTGGTGAGTCTGGCAGTTCTCTCACTGCAAATCAATAAACTGACATCTGTCTTCACATCTTAAAAACGATTTGTCATAAGCCACGCAGAGGCCAGGGCAAGGGAGTGGTGGACAATGTAAAGGGGGGAAGAACAAAAAGCCGCCAGCAGTGGGAGGGAGGACACAGCCACCAGTTGGTTCAGGACATCCTGAGCAATGAATACTCTGTTTCCTTATCAAAAGACACAAATTACTATTATGTAGCTTGAAGTGGTCAAGTTGCAACATGTTTGTTTGCTTCAAAGTAGGAGAAGACCCAGTGGTCGCAAGACTCTGTGTGGTGGGCTGGAGACTTGAGTCCCAAGGTGTTTGGACTGAAGGTGGGCAGCAGGGCACACACAGAAAACAACTACAGACAATGTGAGTCAGGAGGTACAGTGCCAACTAGAGATCACAAGCGCTGTGAAAGTTCAAACAGCAGGCTCTGTCTATTTATGCCATGTCCCAAAGTCTTCACCAATGTTTGACAGGCGCTAGATCATCAGAGGGAGCTCTGTGCTCAGAGGCTCAGGTGTTATCTGGGCCTGTAGACTAAGCTGTAAACAAAGAGTTGGAACGCACCATGGCAGTTATTAAAATGAAGAAATGTCCAGGCTCTGCCAACCTAGGGTCTCTGTCTGAGAGTCTGGGCAGTGAGGGAAGCTTTGTGGAAGGAGGAAGAAAGACTGGGGTCAAGCCGGGGATACTCCAGAGAGAAGGAGGTCTCCTCAAGTAAAGGCACAGAGGTAGAAATGTGCCCAGCCCAAGAAGTGTTCATTTTGACTGGCAGCAGGAACAAAGGCCTAGGAGGTCCCTACTGGAGGAAGTGGGCACTCAAGGAGGACTTCCTGGAAGTGGCTGCATAGGTCTTGAATGACGGAAAGAATTTAGACATACATAGGTAAGGAAGCAGAGAAGAAGTATTTTGCATGTGACAGGCTGGACAATGGCCTGCTCAAAGATATCCAGGTCCTAATTCCCAGAACCTGCAAATATGACTTCTTCACGGTAACAGGACATTGCATATCTAACTATGTTAAAGATCTTGAAATGAGATATTATCCTGCATTATTCAGGTGGGCTTAGTAGAATTACAAAGGTCTTAAGAAGACGGAAAGCACAGTGGGACCCAGTGGTACAGGCCTATAATCCTCTTTGGAGGCCGAGGCAGGAGGACCATAGTTTGAGCCTATCATGGTCAATTTAGCAGGATCTTGTCTCAAAATCAAAATTAAAATATGAGTGGGGGATATATCCTAATGCAGAAGCCCTGGGTTGGACTTCCAGCACAATAACACCCCCCCCCAAAAAAAAAAAGGGAGGCAGGATACCAGTGTGAGCACTAGAAGTGGCACTGACAGCAGGAGACTGGAGTGATGTAAGGGGCCACAAACTGAAGAACGCAGGCCACTGCCAGATGCTGAGAGGGCATCTCTCCTGGAGCTGCCAAAAGGAACCCAGGCCTGTACACACTGTAACTGCAGTCCCATGAAATACCTGTCAGACTTCTGGCCTTCAGAACCTCAAGATAATGTGTGTGCATTTTGAGCCACTCAATCTGGGGCAATCTCTTACAGCAGCAACTGGAAATTAGCACAACACAGAATAGTGGAAACGCAACTCGAGAAACACAGCCCTCCACACTCTGAGCAAATATATTTCCCTGCAGAGATTTCATTCCGTCACAAAGAGTTGGAAGGCATACACGAGTTTGGTATATGTGGTTGCATCAGCTGCTCCTCTGTTCATTCATTCAGCCAGAGACCAGACGACTCATATGAATTCCTCTGCCCTCAGAGAGCAAAGAGTCTGGCGGGGGACAGACATGTCAACAGAAAACCACAACACAGAAGTTTAAATACCTTCATGAGGGTGCACAGAGGACAGCCAGCTAATCCAGCTTCCCACAGGGCAAATGTCCCAGCAAAGGATGTCTCAGGTGGGCAAGAAGGTGACAGAAAGGGGACTCCAAGCAGTTGCCAAGACAGAGGCAGAATCTAGAGAACTAAGACCAGCAGCCAGGATGGAGGGTCTCAACTACAATGTGCAAGCAGTTGCTTCATAACTACACTCTCAGCTCCTCTCACAGTTAGATAAAATGGCCACTTGACTGCAGAAAGATTCATGTATGCAAGGACGGGTAAGAAGCATGTCTTCCCGTGGGAAAAATAAAGCCAAACCTATACGCAGCACTAAACAATGACGGCTCTGGGAAACACACTAGGCTGAGGAACCCTAAGCCTGTTTCTCCTGAATGACACATTTGCCTGGGATTCTCACTCTTCACTCAGCACACTGCTCATGTCCATTCCACTTCACAACGAGAGGCAAAAGTTTACCCTTCCATTGTGACCTTCATAAGTAAAAGAGAGTCCCAGTGCTGGGAAGAGCCTGACTTCTTCAGCTGGTTTCTGCTCTGAGACATTCCCAAACAGCTGATATTCCAAAGACAGTGAATACGCCAACCATATAACATATCTGCATGCAGAAAATAAGCACATCTCAGACACAGGATTGCACACAGATGGTAACTGGATGATGCTTGGCCAGAACACTGAGAAAATCTGGAGGTTAAAAAAAAAGGTGGAGAGGAAGAAAAAGGGAGAAAGGGAAAGAAAGCAAGGAAAGGAAAATATGTCTAGCAAAGAGGAGGGATAGGACACTTCCTCTTTGCACAAGAGTGAGTGTAAGCCTGACTCTCCAAGACTGCTGACTCATGACTTTAGAGAACATCAGATCAAGGTCATGGGTGGCAGAGGAGTAGGCTATGAGACCAGGGGGATAAAATAGCCCTGCGTGGCTTGAGTGACCAATCCTTTAAACCATTGATCATGTCCACAATGCTATAGTGAATACCAATGGGAAATTTTTGCAAATAATATTTTTAATTGTTACTACTTAAGTGCTAAGACTAAAGCCCAAGAAGCAACACTTTTTCCTCTCTAAGCAATCAGGAATAAATAAAAGAACTCTTTGTGCTCATTAAGTCTGCGTTGGTGTGGGCCCACACTCAGCAGAACATGGCGGAGGGGGTGGGCAAAGTGTTGAAGAGCCTTAACTGAGTTCCAGATGGTGCAGGTGCAGAGACAGGAGGCTGCAGCGGAGAAAGCAGGATGCCAACTAGAAGAGAAGACTATTCTAAAGAAAGCTGTAGAAGAAGCAACATGTGGGGAAAGCTCAGCCTTGGTGGCTCCAATGGACACAGGACCTCTTGGGCCACTCATTTCTTCATCTTGCCAAAGACACCAAGTGATATAGGGCCACATTCTCTTTAGTAAATTTCTAAGACCTACAGACATATCATGATTGGAAGGGAGGTCTCTGACAACCCTCTACCCCAAAAGATACCAAAATATATTCCTAGCACCTCTATCCTTAAACTATCTATATCTTCCTGCTAGTTCCTTAATCACCCATCTTTCTGACTGTCCCAGAATGTGAGCTTGCTTGAGGATGTCCCAATAGGTTTCCCAAGAAGAGATTTGCTAAGTACCATACACTCAGAATAAAGCCCCAGGAAAACACCTCATAGATACACAAGTTTTTTGTTAAAGGTCAAAACCTCTAAGTCCGAGAAAGCTGAGGGTCTTGGTGGCTCTTCCTGGCTGGCTAGAGACCTTTTATAGACCCATCCTCTCCCATGGTGTCATGTTCAAGGCTTCCTCACCACATAAGATTCTTCTTCCTCAACTCACCAAAATCTTGCTTGACCTTTGCACCTTGAAAATCTTGCTTCAGTTAGACTATTATTACTGAAAGTTATTGAGGGATAAGGGGTTAGTAGTCGTACATTACTGACACATAAGAGGAACTAATGGAGGGACTTCAGGTACTACCAAAGATGGTTGGGGAATGACACCAGCCCTGACTGGGAAAGTATTTTTAGGTCTCTTTTACCAAAGTTTAGGAAATGACATGTTCCGTTCCTGATTGGACTCATCTTCCATGACATTCTCCCCCTTGGGGAGCCTCTGTGAACCTGAAAGTGGAATTGAGGTGAGGCCGAGAGATACCACAAGCTGGTTTACTCTTCCTGCCTAACTTTCTGCTTCTAAATGACAAAGGAAGTTTGCTTACCCTTTCAGATAAGGTAAAGAAGTTCCTTAGGTTAGAAGAAACTAAAACTTTAAGACAGAATCAGACTGAAAGAATAAGGATTGCTTTGGAAAAGTGGAGGGAAAGAAAAGGTAATTAAGATTCTGATGCAAATGTAAATTCTTCAAAAATGTGTAACAATGAGTCCTACTGGATGGAGTTGGCTAATGAAATAAAATTTGCTATTATCACTTTTCTACTGTTTAAGCTCTACTTTTAAAGGCATCAACTTACAACAATTTTATAGAGATATACTCGACATAACAAAAATTCACCCATTGAAAGTGTACAATTCAGTGGTTTCTAGTATGTTCACAGAGTTATTTTATAGTATTTCATCACTCCTCCATTGAAACCCCTACTCATACATAGTTATTCCCTATTCTACCCCTGCCCACCTCCCATCCCTAAGCAACCTCTTATCTTCTTTCTCTCTATACAGAAACAAAACAGGACATTTTTCCCTTTCAGGTAATTTTCTACAATTAAGAGTATATCTGAAGCTGGGCATGCTGGCACACACCTGTAATCCTAGCACTTGGGAGGAAGAATGATGTGAGTTCCAGGTCAGCCTGGGATACACAGAGTTCAAACATGGACTATACATTGTCTCAAAAAAAAAAAAAAAGGGATATACCAGGCTGGAGGCGTAGCTCAGTGGTTAGAGTGCTTGCGTAGCAAGCACAAGGCCCTGGGTTAGATTTCCCGGCACCACATAAACTGGGCATGGTGGTGCACATGTGTAATCTCTGCAATGGAAGACTCAGGCAGGAGGACTGCTGTGTGTTTGAGGCCAGCCTGGGCTCCATAGTGAGTTCAGGACCAGCCTGGCTACAAAGCAAGACCTTGTCTCCCCCAACAAAAGAGCAAATACAAGCACGCTATAGCAGTGATATTTTAGCCCACATCTCATGATCTATATGCAAATAGTAAAAAGGTACATAAGATGTTCAGTGTCACTAATCATTAGGAAAAAGCAAATCAAAACCACAACAAGATAACCACCGTACACCTAGGATAATAATTACTATAGAAAAATAAATAAATAAGAAAGTAACAAGTGCTGGCCAGGATGTGAAGAAACTGAGATCTTTGTGCCCTGTTGGTGGGAACATAAAATGGCAAGACTGCTGTGAAGAATGGTGTGGTGGGTCCCCAGGAGATTTAAAATACAGCTAGCATATGATTCCATGATTTCACTTTTGCATACACACCCAAAAAACTTGAAAGCAGAGTCTCTAAAATATCCTTGCATATTCATGTTCACAGCAGCGCTATTCAATAGTCAAAAAATGGGCCAAGCCCAGAAATGCAGGCCTATAATCCCAGAACTCTGAGAGGCTGAGGCAGGAGGGTCAGAAGTTTGAGCCCCTCCGGGAAACTTAGCAACTCAGCAAGACTCTGTCTCAAAATAAAAATAAGATGGTCTGGAGAAATGGTCAGTGTGAAAGCCCTGAGTCCAATCCCCAGTATCAAAAAAAAAAAAAAAAGAAAAGAAAAGAAAACAACCCAAACGTCTACATCCAAGGACAAATAAATAAAATTGGTGTATAAGTATATAGTCATAAACATATTACATATGTGTGTATATGAGTATGTGAATGTATGTTAGATTATATATACACACATGTGTTTGTATAACTATTATTCGGCTGTGGAAGGAAATTCTGACACCTGCTATAATGCACACAAACCCTGTACGTAAGATAAATGAGTCACAAAATGACAAATACTATATTCCACTTTTATGAGGTATCTAGAGTAGTCAAATTCATAGAGACAGGCCGTGGAACGATGGCTATCAGCGTTTGGGGGTGGGGGAACAAAGAGCTACTGCTTCATGTATATAGAGTTTCAGTTTTGCAAGATAAGAAGAGTTCTGGGAATTGATACTGATGGTTGCTCAATGTGAATGCACTTAATTCCAATGAACTATACACTTAAAAATGTTCAAGATAGCAAATTTTAGGCTGTATTTTACCACAATTAAGAAAAAATTCGTGATCCATGCCAAAAGGCTTAGACCAAGGGTGCCTTTCTTATCACACACAAAATCCTGCTTTTCGTCCCTTTAAAAATCAAAATGTAACTCTTTATTAAACATCTACATATAGGCAATATTAGAAAATGCTTTTCAAAACATATTACTGCACTGAATATTCTTTAAAGATGAAAAAATAAAAGGCTGAGTATGGAGCTCGGTAGGGAAGTTGTGGGTTCAATCCATAGTACCACAAAAAGACATAAATCAAACACTCAAGCACAATGTGTTCTTTTCTCATTAACTCCTTACTACTAGAAAACAGCCATCACTAATTTTTGTAAGACCAAATTTAGTGAATGCCTAAAGGCATGGGGTAATGCCAAGCATTAGTCCTGAACTCACTTGTGGCCCAGGCTGGACTCAAACTCATGGCAATCCTCCTGCCTCAGCTTCTCTAGTGCTGGGACTACAGCCGTGTGCCACCACGCCAGTTTATGTGGTGCTAGGGAATCGAACGCAGGGCTTTGCACCTGCTAGGCAAGTTCTTTAACTGCTGAGCTACATTCCCAGACCTCTTCATCCCCATTCACAGAAGCAGAACCAAAGTCCAAAGCTGGTGTCAGGGTTAAAGTTTGGCCCACTCTTCCAATCCCAGGAACAGTGCTATTTCTATTAAGGACAAAGGTCTCAAGAAATATGAAATACCCATTATATTCATTTTCCCATCAGTTAGGGGCCTGTTTAAACCACCTAAGTATTTTTTTAGCATTACTACCAACAGTTTATGAATTGTCTTTGAAGAAATATTTTTAAAAATCCCACATCCCTTATGCCATATATAAATAAATAAACTAACTTCAAACAATTCAATTAAAGACTTTTTAAAAGAAAATGTGATTTTGGAGCAGACTGATGGTATACTGTCAGACAGGTTTTATACACTTCAAGGTCTCTCCTATAAAAGAACAACAGGGGCAGGAGGAATGGCACAGGGGTTAAAGTGATTGTCTTGCAAGCGCAAGACCCTGAGTTCGATTCCCCAGCCCCACATAAAGCTGGGTGTGGTGGTGCATGCCTGTAACCCCAGCCTCAGGAGGCTGAGGCAGATAGACTGTCCCGAGTTCAAGGCCAGCCTGGACTACACCAGTGAATTCAGGACTGGCCAGGGCTGAAGAACGAGAACCTGTCTCAAACAAAACAAAACAAACAAAACAAAAGTAAAAGAACAAGGTAAGAAGTGCTAGAGACCTGAAATAAACCTGCTCTATGTCTTTATGTGCTCCTCCAGTCATAGATTTCAACACCACCATCCTCTAGATCTATACAATGTCTGTAGTTCTTTGTGAACTATGAAAGTCATACCGGGAAGAGTAAGTTGTTGACAATCTGTCTGGTTGGACAGGATGAAATTTTGAAATTAGCCCTTTCTATAGGCTAGGCTTCTAATAGCCAGGGTTTGTTTTCTGTAATCCCATACTGGTCACTGTAGGTTGGACTAATAAGGCTGGTTCTCCAGAACGTATTTGAAAACAGGACTAAGAGGTTCTCACCGAGTCTTGGCTCATCAATAACAGTAAGGTCTTGGGATGGCTCTTTCCTGCCCTACACATGTACTGGAAGAAGGAACGGCCAGTCTACACAGAGGTCTTGCTAGAGCAAGCACATCAAAAAGTTGTCGAGCTTCTAATGGCTCCTCAGTTCCTGCTTCACATGCCTTCCTGAGACCCAGGGCAACTCCTAGCCTAGATCTCATAATATATATCCTTGAGCTGGACCCAGTTATATAGGACTCTTTACCAAAACAGCACTTGGGGAGGATGAGAGAGAAGGATCCCAAGTTTGAACCTAGAGTACGTACCTTAGTGAGACCCTATCTCAAAAAATAAAAAAGGGTTGGGGAGTAGTGCAGTGAAGCAAGCAGATTTCAGTGGTCAAACAGAACTTTTCAAAGAAAGTAGGGTGGGACAAGGGAAAGGATACTGACTGGGAGCCAGAAATAAACCTAAAAGGAAAAATATATTCTACAAATATGCCCTTAAGGCCAAAGCCAGGCAGAGCGGTTCCCAACAAGGCATCTATCATCCTAGAGAAAAGGGAAGAAGCTAAGAAATCCTAAGCCTTAATAAAAGGCGGAAGAAAGAAAGCAGAGTCATTTCTTTTAATAAAAAGCAGAAGAAAGAAGGCAGAGAAGGCAGACGAAGGGGGCTCCACCTCCCTGGTCTATCCCAGGACTCTCACATTCCATAAATGCACCATGCTCACGCCAACCTGCATGTCCATGCTCAGCTTCACACCTGCTGACTTCTCTATTTAACTGTTCCACTTGTCCTTTAATGCCCAGTTTAAGCTGCCTCCTCTTTCCCGCCGTCTGTCTTTTTGATATGAGTCCTCCCAGATGACCCTCTCAATTCCCTGAAGATCCCAGTTGGAAGGGCCTGATGTCTCTCACGGAAACTCTTAATGACAACATACCTCATGTACCTATGGTTAAAGGGGTGTTAGTATTGTTGAGATGGTACATCTTCAAAACAGGGCAAGGACAGGCTGCAGGTAAGTTTCTTCCTCCTTTGAAGGATCATGTCCCCATAATCTGAAGAAACCACAATGAAAATGCAACTCAGAGCACACCAATACATGAATTACCTAATCCACCAAGCCACAATCACCCAGAGGGATCTTATTTTTTAGAGATCCCATATTTTCTGTCAAAGCACTTTTGTAATCACTGACTGTTAGAGAAAGAATGGGGAAGGAGAGACAAGGAAGGGAATACAGGAGTCACCAGTAATTTATCAGCAGGTAAACCTAGAAATGATCATTCTATGGGAGTCACCGGGAAGTGCCAGAACTTCTCACAAGTCTCATAAGGACACCTCAGTATGACTCTCTGCGTAAGCCAAAAAGTCAAACCAGCCTGAACTCAAGAGTGCTGACCAGAACACCTGACAAGAAAGGATTTTCGTATTCAGATACAGATGCTGCCACCAGCTGTGTCAGCCCTGCTTGGGTCTAACACCTCACAGCTCTCAGCTATTCCTAGACCTTGAAAAAGTCACCTGCAAGACATACCGTGAGGTCGTCCCAACTTCTGCTTGCTGAGAGAACCTGCTTCTCTGAAGGTAAAAGGCATGGATTTACACAGCCCAGGGACACTGAGCATTTTAAACCCACGCAGAAATGTGATGCCCTTCCTCTACATAGCTAAATTAGCCCTTAGTTATATTTCTGGTAATAACCCCTCCATCTTCCCATCCCAGGTGTGTCCAACCTGTGACCATCTATTTTTTTAAATTAAGGAATTTTTTTAATGTTATAGTGAAAAAAATCAGGTGTGTTTTGTTTTGTTTGAGACAGGGTCTCGCTTTGAGGCCCAGGTTGGTTCTGAAGTCACCATGGAGCACAAGCTGGCCTCCATCACTGCCTGTCTCCTTCACATATTTCCACCTTCACTAGAAAGCCTTCCCACCCTCAGGCCTCTAGGATCCCCTTGACTCTGCCTTCTGTGTCAGTGATTATCCACCACTCCCTGGACCCTGTACAAACACTGCCTGCAAGCAGGAATTCCCTGTGCCACGGCAGTCAGCTTCTCAACTGCAGTGTAAGTGCTTCCCACTCAAAAGCCACAACCTGACCTTCTTCAGTGTTCCTCAAAGCACCCAGAATGGGGCCAACCACACAAAAAATAGCCACAAGTATTTGTTAATTAAGTCTTTTTTTTTTCCACTCAGTGACCCATGGGACCAATGAAGAATTCTAAAACTACCTGGCCAGCTGGCAATGGTGACACATGCCTATAATTCCAGCTATGGCAGGAAGATCACAAGTTTAAAGGCCAGCCTAGTCCCTCTCTCTCTCTCTCTCTCTCTCTCTCTCCGATAGAGCCCGGGGACTTCACACTGAGCTGTATCTCCAGCATTTCCTTTTCTCTCTCTCTCTTTTTTTAAGGCAGGATCTTGCTACGTCACTAAGTTATATAGGCTACGGTGGAACTCATTATCCTCCTGCTTCAGCCTCCCAGAATGCTAGGATTGCAGGTCTATGCCCATCAGGCCTGGCTCAACCTGGTTATTTCAGTGAGGCCCTAACTCAACATTTTATAAAGGGCTCAGGAATATACCTCAAGGAAGAGCACCCTTGGGTTCACCCCCATTAAGTACCAAAAAAAAGGGGGGGGGGGAGAGCCTTTTCCAACAGACCCTGGCTTCACCACTTCTGGGATTAACAAAGGATTTGACTATAACCCACCATTTCTGAGGCGTGGCCTTTCATCAACCTCGTCCAGTCACATTTTCAGGCAAGCAGGCCTCTACTTCTCTACATCACTTTCCAGTATTTTGGGTTTCACTACAGTTGGAATTTGCACGTACAAAGGAAGTGAGGATGATGGTGAGGAGGTCTCACAAATGTATTATCTGTATTTTGCTGAACAACAAACTTATCCTGAATACTTGCTATGTTCAGGCACCAAGATCCAACCTAGAGACAAATCAGAGTGGGCCTCACAGGTGAGCTGTAATTAAAAGTATCCCCTGGGCACAGGGGTCAGGAAGTCTTTGATAGTTTAGAAACTAAGAGACTGAATTCTTCAAGCCAGAAAAACAAATGACAGCCGAATCAGTCTTCTGCAGGCAGGCAGCGGGTGGGGTTCTCTTCTGTATCTACCCTTCCTCCATGACTCGAAGCCTGTCTTCTGTGCCCCACCCTGAACTCCAATAACAGGCACGTGATGTCACCATCTAGATGTGCAATGACCTTGGCAAATTTCATCCACAGCCCTCAAGCACAGAGTTAAAAATAAATCTATAGCATTTGCACAGATCTTGACAGTCTATAAGACCCAGTTGCATTCATTGTCTTGTTTGATCCTCCAAGAAGCTCTAGGGTTTAAGTGGCATAGAAATTTTTATCTGAACTTTATAGATGAAGAAAAGGAGGCTCAGATGAAGTAATTCAGCCTTAATCACTTGAGTCAGAAACAAAATAATACAAAACACACACACATACACCACATTCCTCTGGATTTGGATCTGGTCTCCAGACCTAAATAGGAACTCAAATGGCTAAACTCTTTCAAACTGGTATTACTGACTGATGATTCCAGAACTTTCTTTAAAAAAATAATGAGGAAGTGGTTGTACATAGCTCAAAAGTAGAGCACTGGTTTAACATCCACAAAACCCTGGTTCTGATCCACAACACTGGGAAAAAAAAAAGAAAGAAAATTAGGGATAGGGTTCTGGAGGTATTGTGGTTTGAATCTAGAATGTCCTCCAAAGCCTCATATACTTGAATCTTGTGGACTATAGGTGTGTGGTAGAAGACAAGCATGTGGTAGATTATAGATTACAGGCCTACTGTAGCATATGACTGTGTGGCACATTACTGGGCATGTGAGCCGCTGGAATACAGAGGCCAGGAACAGAAGAGGCAGAAAACGGGACATGACCTGGAAGGGGGTACTCTAGTTCAGCCCTTCCTCCCTTGCTTGGTTTCTTGTATGCCATTCCATGAATAGCTTCCTTCAGCTAAGCCACCACAGCTGGCAGCCCATGGACTCTGAGACCTTCTGAAGATGTGCATGTCAGATATCTACCCAAGCAACATAAAAAATAACTAAGACTGAACTACAAGGTTTCCTAATATGTAAACATCACTTTGTACATTCCAAAGAATTTATATATTTCTTCCTTAGTTTATATTCCCTAAAGCTAAGGAGACAAGAATAATGCATCAGACACTGATCAGAACTAGTCTCCAATGTTCTGGCTCCACAAGCAAAGAGTCTTTTTGCCTCTCATACTCTGCTTTTTCTCCCTTGGTCCTGAAAGATCAACACCAAGAAGAGATTAGATACTCTTCATTTGTTTATCAACTTAAGTCCTACTTAAAAATGACTTTTCACTCTATCTTTTCTTGCCAGAAACTGACCCCAGAAATCAGCTTTTCTCTTCTGTCTTTAGAATTACCTTTTCTTTTCTTTTTTTTTTTTCCTCTCTTGAGACAGAGTCTCACTCTATAGTCCAGGCTGGTCCTGAACTCACTGTGAAAGCCCAGGCTGGCCTTGAACTCATGGCAATCCTTCTGCCTCAGCCTCCTGAGTGCTGGGATCACAGGCACACCCCACGATGCCTAGCTTATGTGGTGGTGGGGAATTGAATTTAGCCCTTCACACTTGCTAGGCAAGCACTCTACTTGCTTTGCTACTCCTCCACCTCCTAGGATTACTTTTCTAGAACTGATTTTATATAACTGAAACAACAGAAAGAATGGAACCAAACTGATGTTCATCTCTTCAGCAAACATTCTCTGAGCAGAGTTCCACTTTTGGCTAGACACAGGAGAGACAGTGAATGGGAGGCAGTCCCCGATAACAAGTAACTCTCACTCTGGTGGAACTGATGAAAATAACCCAAATACATGACAAAATGAAGTAAATTTCACAGCAAAATTACAAGTAAAGGGTTAAGGAGGAACAGAGAACAGAGCAACAATTCTGGTTGGAGTAAGGGAAGAATCTTCTTTAAAAAAAAAAAAAAAAGGCACTGGGAGGCTGGAGGAATGGCTCAGCAGTTAAAGCACTTGCTTAGTGCTAAGTTAAGTGCTAAGTACCCGAGTTCTATTTCCCAACGCCACATAAGCTGGGCATGGTGGGGCATGCCTGGAATCTCAGCTCTAGGGAGGCTGAGACAAGAGGATTGCTGTGAGTCCATCGCCAGCCTGAACTCCACAGTGAATTCAGGACCAGCCGGGGCCATAGAGCAAGATCCTGTCAATAAAAGGGTTGGGCCTTGAAGAATGAACTGAGAATCCTGACTCTATGTACGATGCAGACTGAGCCAGTACGAACACTTGCATAACAGAGATAAAGCTCCATATTGGGGCCTTCTTGGCCCCCAACCTTCCACTGAAACAGGTAGATCTAGGCTAGATATAGGTAGCTCCACCCTCAACGTGAGGCAAATGAAGAAACCTAGAGCACTTGCTCCTTCCTTTCTCAGGTTCTGTGGTGTTCACAGCCCATATCACCAAACCTTAACTGCCCTCCTACACACCCATCTTCTCTGATCTTTACCTTGGTTCTCAGTTTTGCTGTCTCAACACACTAAAATAAGTCTCCAATTCCTTGAGAACATAGCCAGGGGCAGTTATAATACAGCCCTTCCCAGCTTCTGTTAGGATGAGCACCTCATGGTTATCAAGAATCTATCTGTTAGCAGGATATGGTGGCACACACCTATAATCCTGGTACTCTGGGAGGCTGAGGCAGGAGGATTGCAAGTTCAAGCCTATCCTGTGCAACTTAGTGAGATCTTGTCTCAGAATAAAAATAAAATGGGACGGGGATATAGTTCACTGTGAAGCCCCTGGGTTCAATCTTCGGGACTGAAGAGGAGGAAAAAAAAAAAGGAATCTATTTGTTGACTGCTTGCTTGAAGTCTTAGAGGCCTAGGAATCATGAGATGACAGTTTTGTAAACAAGAAGAGCAGGAAGGGCAACACATGCAACTTATCCTAGGATAGCAACAGTGAGAAGAATTAAGAGGCCTGTACTGCTAGTTTTTGGATTACATTTTATGTAGCTGATCTAAATTTAAATCAAGGTGCTCAGGCTTGCCTGGTCACCGTATGTAACTGCCCTGTATTTCACCTTCTGTTATCTCTTAGACAAAGGTCACAAACTTGGTCTCTAAACCATTCTTCTTTAGTCAGGCATGATGGCACATGCCTATAACTCCAGCACCTGGGAGGCTGAGGCAGGAAGATAAAAATAAACACAACATTTTTCTGGGTTGTTTTTGCTTGTCAGCATCTTACAATGATTTCATCCTTTCTCTTAGAAAGAGTAACAGAAAGGACAACACGATGTCATTGCCAATCTGGAAACCTTAGGTCCAATGCTATCAAAAGAATGGTTAGACTTGACATGAAAGGAGAAAATACTCAAAGGCAGAGTATAGCATCCCACAATTTTCAGAGTCTCAAGTACAGAACATAAAAATTAAATGGAATAGGATTACAACCCAAAAAGGTCCCAGTCCTCCCAGGATGGATCATGAGCAAACAACCAAGGTAACAGGATGGCAAAAGGGGCAGGGACAAAAAGCACGAGAGCACAGTTGGGCTCAGGCCCCAGGACTTTGGTCTCGGGCATTATCTGACCTACTCCCTCTTCTCTAATCCCCTAGTTGAAGTCCTTAATTTTTTTTAAATTTTACTGTTAATATTTATATTTTTGAAACAGGTTTTTGCTCTGTAATCCAGATCGGTCCTGAACTCACTAGGTAGCCCATGCACACAGAGATCCTCCTGCCTCAGGCGTGTGACACCCTATCCAGTTTATGTACTATTGGGGGAATGAACCCAGGGCCTTGAGCTTGCCAGGCAAGTGTTTTAACTGCTGAGCTACACCCCCAACACCTCCTTAAACCTTTCCTGTGAGATTGTAAACTCTGATTCTCCCAGTTCAGTTCATCCTCCATACTACTGCTAGAGTAATCTTTCTACAACACAGATCCACTCTTGTCTTGCTCTTAAACACCCAACACTTCCACGTCTCCCCTCTACCCACTGTCTCTCCTAAGGCCCAAAGTTTGCATGGTCTAAAAAGGCCATTACTGCTTGATTAATTTCCCTCCTTCACCCTCACCTCTATCACATTCTATTGGCAGTATACTATACAATATTCCCCAAATGTACAACAGAGTTCCACCCTCAAGGAAGATTCCAGTTTCAAGACTTAGCTCAAGTGCCATCTCCAGTCAAATTTAACTTCACGTGTTTATCTCTCACACTGCAGATGAGCCAATTTCTCTTCCATGCTCCATAAAGATCTCCACATAGCATTGATTACCCTGATTTGTGTTTATTTAAAGACTGAGAGACCATCATGATTAAGAATAGATTTTGACTTCACATAAATCTTGCAATTAGCACAGCAGAAGATGATGGCCAAAAAAATAAAAAGTAGAGTTTAAGCCCTTCTTTCATAAAAACATAATGAACTCCTGGCAGGGCCCAACTAAAAATCTATGTCATCTGATACCCAATCAGGCACATTTTCCAAGGTCGCTGCTTTAACCTATTTCCTATTACCATCCTGCTGATGGCTCTTCACTAGCTTGGGCTTTGAAACATTGGGACAGACTTGCAGGAACCCAAGCTACTATCTTTAAGGACAGCCTCCGGTGCCTCTCCTTGGGAAGTGTTTTGATTCCCAGTGGCTCTGAGCCGACCTGTAGGCGGCCAGCAACAGAGCAGGTGAGTCATACCAGCCCACACCCGTTCTCTGTTGAAGGGCCCCAGCATCTGTCTGTCTTGGGCAACATGGGAAATGGGTGCTCAGAACCAACAAAGGTCTCAGGAAGAAAGGGCTGTGCTATGGCTAAGGTCTCCCTCGGTCCTAATGATAAATGCCAGGAGAGTGATGGCCTTTGCTATCTGAGCAAACAAAAGGAGAACAGCCTCAGAAAAGCTGCAGCACATGGTAATGGTCAAGGGACACAGCTTAGCACTCTGTTGAGCCCCACATGGAAAGAAAGGTAAGTGGGGCCAGGAAACCTTCTAAGTGGCCTATTCTCCACTGCCTGTCTTTATTGGTGTCTCCTCATCTCCCAAAATTTAACCTCCCAAGAAAAGCACAAGAGGACTAGAGGAATGGCTTAGCAGTTAAAGCGCTTGCCTAGTAGGCGCTAAGTCAAGCACTAAGTACCCAAGTTCGTTTACACAGCACCACATAAGCCAGGCATGGTGGCGCATGCCTGTAATTCCAGAACTAGGGAGGCTGAGGCAGGAGGATTGACCAAGCCAACCTGGGCTCCATAATGAGTTCAGGACCAGCTTGGGCTACACAGCAAAACCCTGTCTCAAAAAAAAGAAAGAAAGAAAGAAAGAAAGAAAGAACAAGAAAAAGAAAGAAAGAAATGTGGTCCTGTGGTCCTTCTGGGTGCCCTACCATTACCTTAGATTCAATCAAGACAGCTAAGTCTTTTTTTTTTTTTTGGTGGGGGGGGGGGGGGGTTACACTGAACTACATCCCAGCAAATTTTTCTTTTCTTTTCTTTTCTTTCTTTCTTTTTTCTTTTTTCTTTTCTTTTTTTTTTTTGAGACAAGGTCTTGCTCTATAGCCCAGGCTGGTCCTGAACTCACTATGGAGCCCAGGCTGGCCTTGGACTCACAGCAATCCTCTAGTATCAGCCTCCTGAGTGCTGGGATTAAAGATATGCACCACCATTTCCGGCTTATGTGGTGCTGAGGAATCAAACTCAGGTACTTAGTGCTTACTAGGCTTTAACTGCTGAGCCATTCTTCCCGCTCAAATTTTTACTTTTTATTTTAGAGACAATCTTACTAAGTTGCCAAGTTGCCCAGGCTGGGGTCAAACTTGTGATCCTCCTGCCTCAGCCTCCGAGTGCACTGGAATTACCAGGCCCAACTCACCTAAATCTTGTCATAAGCAAAGTCAATACTGAAAGCTGAGACAGAAATCTACTCTTTGCAAACACTTCTCACCGTAACAGGCTCCTTTTATGCACTGATTCACTGGTGGCTTATAAAGAATAAGGTCTCCATCAGGAATTGAAAAATCCAAACACTAACACAGTATAATCCCTACCCAACTGCCTCCTCAACAAAAAAGAAAAGTTACATACCCAAATTACTGTTACAGCTTGTATCCAAATTTCCCCCAAAAGCTCACGTGTTGAAGTCATGGTCTCCAGCACAGCAGGGTTCAGCAGTGGTACCTTTGGGAAGTGATTGGACATGAAGGCTCTTACGTCTTTAACAGACAAGTTCATTGATGGATTCATAAGCTTAACAAGCTACTGGGAGGTGATCAAACTTGATGAAGAGGGACATAGTTCAAGAAAGTCGGTAACTAGGGACAAACCCTTAAAGGGAATAGTCTCTCCCCACTCTCTCTCCATTTTCTAACCCAAGCCAAAACAGTGACAAAAAAAAAAAAAAAAAACGGACCAACACCCTGTAACTTAAGGAATATTGTAATAAACCCCAAGGAACAGCCTGCAAAGGTGAGTTTGAGGATCTAGAGGCAAATAAAAGTGGAAGGACTGATGAGGGAGGTGATATATAGTGGGGCTTTGGAGCACAGGTTAGATATTACAATTAGAAATCAATGAAATGGCCTCCCAGATGGAGGAGAAACCATTCACAAAGGATTACAGGAGGACACTCAGGATATGGATGGAATTAAGTACTAGGCAAATCCATGTGGAATTCTACAAGGGTAAGATGAAACAGTGCATTTGACATGCCCAAACTCCAGGGACACAGGTAATGGAAGAAGGAAAGGGCTCTTAGGTAACAAAGTACAAAACAACCCCAAATACTACAGCAGCAGGGTTTAATCTGAGTGTGTCAGAATAAAATTTGAGATTAGACCAGATTTCAAATGCCAGCTCTACTGAATGTTAGTTTCCTAACCGAAATCTTAGTTCTCTCACCTGCAAGATCTTATTTTCTACTTAATGGAGGGCTGTGGAAGCAGTGAAATCATTAATATTACCCAGCTAGCAGTGTCAGACTCATACATATTCAGTTCCTTTCTCACACTGGGGTTAGATTAGTAATAACATGATTTTTCAGGCCTTCCTAGAAAGAACAGACCAGTAAAAAGAGATTCTGAAAAGAGGAGATAGACAGCAGAGAAGTCATGGAAAGAAGAGCCCAGTGCTCTGAAGCTGAGTTTTTTGCTCCATAGCAGGCCATTTTTGGGGGGACCTAGAAAATTTTCCCCACCAAACTCGTTGGTTCATCCTTGAACAACACTGTGTTCTAGCAGCAGCACCAGCAATGCAATTAGAACTAAGCTTGTGGGTGGTACAGTGAGTAGGAGTGTAGCAGGGAAGGGAGGCAGAACTCTGGGCACCTGCCCAGATTGTGGGGGTACCAAGAATCAGGGAGTGGGTAGACAGCATGAGAGAGATTTTCAATATTCAAAAGCTATACTCCACTAAAAAAGCCAAGCAGATGTCCAAAATATTTTTTTTCAGACTTCTACACCTGTTTATTCTGTAGAAGCTGGACAGTAACAAACCACCAGGGAAGGTATCAACAGGCATGAGACTAGCTCCACAGAGCTCCAGTCTCTGCATATGGATGATCTGCCACAATTCCCATGAAGAACTGGCACAGAAAGGCTCTTCAGAGAGATTTAACAACTAACCCTATATTTGTTCCTCTTTTGGTTTTTTTGAGACAGGGTCTCACTCTGTAGTCCAGGCTGGTTCTGAACTTACTGTGTAGCCCAGGCTGGCCTTAAACGCATAGCAATCCTCTGCCTCAGCCTCCCAAGGGATTACAGGTGAGTACCACCACGCCCAGCTTATGTGGTGCTGGGGAATTGAACCCAGGGCCTTGAGCTTGCTAGGCAAGGGCTTTAACCACTGTGCTATTCGCTGTTTCTTACTCTTCATTCTACAAATATGCACAGGTAAACTACAATATACAATACATGATTCTGGAGAGGCAAATGTCAGCTTAGTTCTTCATACCTCCAGCTCCCAATTTATTCTGCAGTCAGTTTTTTTTTAATCTGTCCAATGGGGACAACTGAATTTATGGGAAGAAACAATGAGATCATAGATATGCTTGGTACAGTGTAAACACTCAAGAAATATAAACTATATATAGTTTAGATATAAATATGAAATTTATATTAGAAGCAAGATTTCATATTATGCTGAATATCTTCCATTTTCCTTTCCAACTGCATTCTTCATGCTATTCTACTACATGCTGTGGCCTACATTTATCCTATCTGGACTGCATCAAGACAGTCTTGCCCTGACTTCCAATTCAGCAGGGTCAATGGGAACCTTTGATAGGCCTGAGAAGAGAGAAAGTCAGGACAGAGTTTATATTCCCACGACTCCTTCCTGAATCCCTTGACCTAAATAAAGTCCAAGCAACAGTAAGAAGACATACCAGACCTCTCTGCTTTCAGAAGTAGAGGTATTAAGAACCCACTATTACTAGCCCCAGAATACATACCACCATCTACATTGCCCTGCACTCTGCCTCGAATTACCCAATTGAAATGTGTCATCTTTTCTGCTGGACCCTAATATATCAAGTGTAGAATGAGCAGATCTGGGAAGAAAACTTGAATTCTGAGTCTCATCTCTGCCACTAGCTCATTCTATGACCCTGACCAGTCTTTCCTTTTCTAGGCCTCAGCTCCCTGGACTGTAACATGAGTAGGTTGGACTACACAGCTCTTTTGTGCTACAATTCCCTACCAGGTGTTCTGTGAAGTTCAATCCAGAAAAGAAATGCCCATAAAGTAATATGAGCTGAGCAGAAATTCCCACTCTCTGCTGTACCAGTCCATTCTTATCCAGCAGGGCAGTCCCTACCTAACTCCTTTCCAAGAACTTTTCTTCTTGGCTGGTAAAGTACAAAGTACCTACACCTAAATGACTTCCACTCCAAAGTAACAGCCAAGGAAACTCAGAAAATTAAAATTCTCTCTCTCTCTCTCTCTCTCTCTCTCTCTCTCTCTCTCTCTCTCTCTCTCTCTCTCTCTTTTAGCAACCAACTGGCCATCCTCAGTTTAGCCAGAAGCCCCTACCCATGGATTCAAGCACTTACACACTCACACCAGCACATTCTCCACAGGCTGCCTAGAGAAGGCACATTTGTCTTTGCCCTGGGAAATGCTGCGGAGACCAGACTTCTAGGCAAAGAAAGTGACATAAACCTGCATCTTGTCATAGGACATTAAGTGTCCTGGACTGAGATCACCCACTGTTGTTGTTGGTTTTTTTCTTTGTTTTGTTTTGTTGTTTTCTTGGTTTTTTGACACTGTAGTCTAGGCTGGCCTCAAATTCACAGTAATCCTCTCGCCTCAGTATCCTTAGTGCTGGGATTACAGGTGTGCTTTACAACACCCATTTTAGTCACTGGACAGTTTGTTTTTGTTTTGTCTGGGGATTGAACCCAAGGCCTGACACACGCTAGGCAAGAGCTCTATGACTGAGTTACACCCCAACCCAGCCCAAGGCTAGGGACTCTTTGATGAGAATATTACATAATCTCTCAAGACCTTTCCAGCTGCTAAAATTAGAGACTCAGGTAACCCCACCGGAAAGCCTTTCCGATCAGTCTCTCTACGGCTGGGGTTTCCATCGGCTTCGTCCAGGGGTGTTCTCTCCACGTCCCCTCACCCTGAGGTAGGGGGAAGCGAGCAGAGAAGGGCAAGGCTTCTGTTTCCAGTAACTGAAGGACAGCAATTCGGATTCCATCTCTCTCAAAATCTCATTTCTCTTTTACCTGGGGGCGAGCCTCAGGCGACAGTATCACCGAGAAATGCAAGCGCCAGTCCGCCTCTGAGGTTCTACCCACAGCACGTCACTCTCGGCAAGCTCAAGGCCTTTGGGGTTCTAAATCAGAGCTTTCGAGATCCTCTCAGGGCGTCCTGGTCCTCCGTCCCGCAGCCCACGAAGCGGGGCCCAGTCTCGAGGGCGCGTGCGGCGCAGCACCCCAGGGCTTCTCGTCCCGACGTCCCGGGCCGGACGCCGGCCTCGGGCACCGCGGAGCTCGCCAGCCTGGCGGCGAAGGTCTGAGACCGCCGAGGTGCGCCGGCGGCGTCCGCGCGGGCCGGCCGGCACTGTGAGGGTTACTCCGCTCAATCCCCGAGCCTGGGACCCGGGCCAGCGCGACCAAAACAGCGCAGCGCCCTAGGCCCCGCGTCAGGCTGCCAGCTGCGGGTGCCTTCCGCCCCCTGGGGCTGAGGAACCGCCAGAACAAGCTAGGCTAAGCACCGCTCTCGGGGAGCGCCCAAGACGGGAAGCTCCGTCTGCGCTTGCGCGTGCCGAGGCGCGGAAGTGGCTCGAGCGCGCAGCCCGGGGCGGGGCCACATCGGGGCGAGCAGAGGCTAGCCCGGCGGCCGCGCGCATGCGTCGGGCGCGCGCGAACGTCCTAACGCTTCTGGCTGCCTGCGAACCTATGGACCCACGCGGCTTCGCGCCCGATGTAGGTTTCGGGACGTGAGATCGCTAGGCAGCCACGAAGTCCTTCTTAACCCACAGCATCGGGTGGTGAGCTTCCCTCGGAGAGACCTACTTGCGCATAAGCAGTACTTTTGAGTTACCAAGATACGTCCAGCCGGAGATTCCCTTCCCCCGCCTTCAGGACCCTGTCCTTGACAGAGCTGCCGGGGGCCTCAGTTTCCCTACTAAGGAGAGGACACGCTGGAGAAGGATGAGCTCCTCCAGCCGCCACGTTGTCCCTGAGACGAGGGAAAGGTGGCCGAACTTAGCCGTGATGAGGACACGGGCTGCAGCCCTTGTGGTCACCAGACTCCGGGAACGCACCCTCGGCGGACTTTTGGCGAGTGAGTCCTCCGTCAGGCCTGTCCGGGCACGGATGCCACCCTGACCTCCCCGGCAGCCCATCCACGATGCTCGAGGGGAGCTGAAGGGCCGGGAGCTGCCCCAGGTCCTCTTAGAATCCACACAGACCTAGTCTTCTCGGGATGTGTCCCCTGTTAACTGGCTCCCCAAGGATGGAAACAACCCATAATGTCATAGGGATCCAGAGAAGAGACGCAGATTGAGGTCTCTTTAGCGCCCCTGAGGACCTAGGACCTGTGCACAGGGGTACCAGGCAAGGCCAGGCTAAGCTGGGTTTCTACTGGGGCCTCATAGATTCTGTCAGCACTTAGAGTGGATCGGAGTAGTGTGTGGTGGGGTGAATACACCAGTACCCCTCCCCCACCGCTTACTCCCAGCCCAGCAGGCCTAGGGGTTGGCAGCAAACTCTGGTCTGTGCAGATGGCTCCAGGGCAACTGTCTACTGGATTTTCCTTGCTTCATGTCCTTCCTGTCCTGGGGCTTTGCAGCATCCTTAAGCTCAGACTCCCAGGGTTTTCTAATCAATTTTCTTTACCTCTTCATTTCACCTAGACTGCTGTCTTAGGGTCTCGTCATCATTCTCTCCTAGAGGTTTACCTGTGAGTGTAAGTAAACCCCTGTTATTCGGCAGGATCCATCTCCCTAATCTCTGACCTGCCAAGCCTGCTCTCCATCCTAGTTAGCAAAATTTCACTCCCTCCCCAAATTTTGCAACCCCTTTCCTGCTCTTAACAGTCTTCCCTGGGGTCCTGATGTTAGGTAAACTGAGTCTTCTAAAAGGAGATAACCTATCACTGTTTATGGAAATTTAACCATCATAAACCTGGTGTGGTGGCAGTTGATAATCCGATCACTCTGCAAGTCTGAGGCAAGAGGATTCCAAGTTTAAGCCCACACTGGGCAATTTAGTGACTTAGACCATGTCTCAAAATAAAAAATGAAAAAAGGGCTAGAGATGCAGCTCAGTGCAAAAGCCCAGGTTCAATCCCCAGTACCACCAGATAAATAATTTTTAAAAAGATATATATATGCATATATAATTTTTTAAATGAGAAAGCGCTGGGTCTGTATTCAACACATTGAGGAAGCTGAAAACAGAAGGCCTGGGGATGCACCCAATGGTACAGCACTTGTCTAGCATATGTGAAATTCTGGGTTCAATCTCCAGTAACGCAAAGAGAGAGAGATTCCTGTCAATTTATCTCTGTGGATTTTCCTGATTGCTCCCCTTCCTGTGCCTTGAATCCCTTACTACATGACTACTTCCCCCAGAACAGAAACTGCCTTCATAAATAGGAAAACTTCAAAATCTTTTGAAATTGTTTTTAGTGTGAAAAAATATATTATACACAACTCGACTTAGTCTCCTTAAGTAATAATACATTATAGAAAGAATATTGCCATGAGTAGAAAATTGGCCTTTTGTATTGGTTTGTTGTCTGTTAGCTGAGTGAACTCAGGCAGAACTCTCTAGATTTTTTTAAACTTTTTGAAAGCAATTTTTATTAAATAGTTGTAGGGGATTAACAGCACAGGTGCCAACTTGGCCACTTTGCCATGTAGGGGCTTTACAAGCCCAGAAATAGCAGCTACATCTCCTGTTTATCAGGACCTTGGAACAGGGTAGACTTGAGACTGTTGAGTACATAGTAGCTAAGTTTTGTTTGGGGGCTTTTTAGTTTTTATTTGTTATTAACTCTGAGTTAATTTTGAGCTGAATTGTTTTTGTTTTTTGGTACTAGTGATTGAACCCAGGATACTCACACAGACTACATACCTTCTCCTTTTTTTCATTCAAATTTTTAAACAGGGTCTCATAGTACAGGGTCACCCTGTACTATTCCCATAGCAGCTGCAGCCATCACAGCTCCCAAGCACTCTCCTGGTGCCAGGCCCTCCAGACCATCAGCAGGCAGGGACTGGGCTTCCTTCTGGTTTTCTCCATTAGGAAGAGGAAGCCCTTTTCCTTCTGCATCCTCCCTTTGCAGCTCCATTCATACCATTGTCTGTTCATCCAGCACTTAGCAAGTGCCCACAGCTGTTCTTGTCTTACTTTCAGTCCCTTGTCACAGTTCTCACTCACGTCCTACATTCCAGCCTCCTGGTGCTGTGGTGAGGAACAGGGCCATGGTGCAAGGGTTGATTCCCAGCTCCGCATCTTACCAGCCACAGGACTTTGAACAAGTGTTCCACCTCACAACTTCAGTCCTCCTCAGGAAAGCCAAGATAATGATTCCTCTCTCAGGTTTTCTGGGTCAAAAGAATAGCGAACTATTTTCACAGGTCACCTCAGGCTGCCTATAGAAAGAGCCAGATTTTTCTGAAAGTGCAGTGTCCTTATATTCATTTGGACTTAGAGGTAATAAATATTCCAGTCCCATTTATTTTACATGATTCATGGAGAAGATAATATGTGAGATAAAGTGTCTGTTCAAGAAACATTTTTTTTTTTTCTTTTTTGAAACAGGATCTCACTCTGTAGTCCAGGCTGGTTCTGAGCTCGCCATGTAGCCCAGACTAGCCTTGAAATAGCAATCCTCTTGCCTCATCCTCCCAAGTACTAGGATTACAGGCATATGCCACCATGCCCAGCTTATATGGTGTTAGGGAACGGAACTCGGGTACCTAGCATTAGTTAGGCAAGTGCTTTATCCAGTGAGCTATTCCTCCAGCCCAAGAAAAATATTTTTAAATGAAAGTTACTTTTAAGTGTTTTAAAATTTTGTTATTGGCAGCTTCTAAGTGCCAACTCACTCTGAATCTTTGCCAGTTTGTGAAGAAGGGGGGGAGGGAGTGACAGTGTCCCCTAATATGACCCTAGCATGTCCCATAGGGAAAATCAGGTATTGAGTATCACTTATATATTGCTATTCTAACCACTTTAACCATCAGTCTCATTGGTAAGATAAGCATAATAGTATTAATAACAACTGATAGTCACGGAATGCTTTCTGTAGGGCTGTATACTATTTCAAGAATATTGCACATACCAAGCTATTTAAATCCCCGCCACAACCCTGTGAGGGAGGGCCTATCAGTATTTCCACTTTATAAATAAGGCGACTGAAACAAAAGTCTAGCCATTTGCCTAAGGCCACCCTGTAACAGGTGGGGAGGCCCAGAATTAATGGCATTCGGATTCCAGGTTGTGCTATGTGTATGTGCGTGTGTATTTATAAGTGTTGGAGACTGAGCCTAAAACCTTCACACTCAGGTATATCCCCAACCCATTTTTTATTTTGAGACAAGGGTCTAATTTACCAAATTGCTTAGACTGGGCACAAGTTTCTGATCCTCCCGCATCAGCCTCCAGAGTGCTGAGATGATAGGCTTGTGCCACCAAGCCCAGCTTAGGTCTATGCTCTTGATGGTGCTGGCCGGCTAACTCCATTTGTGATTACTGTGAAGAGTAAATGAATTAATGCACATAAAGTACTCAGTGTAGTGCCTGGTGCAGAGCTGTTATGACCAGTGCATCACTATAAAATGTGAGGTAATACCTTCAGGTCTAAAACCCAATTCCTGGCACAAAGGAGGTACTCTAGAAATTCCATTCCCCATAGACATTGTGAGGAGACAGAAAACATGTTCCACAAAGCAAGCAAATGCAGGAACTGCTCTTTTATGGATGGGAGTTTATCCTGAGGATAAAAAGTAGAAACCAGGCCTGGTGGTACCTGCCTATAATCCCAGCACTCTGGGAAGCCGAAGGATTGCAAATTCAAGCCCAGCCTGGGCAATTTAGTGAGACTCCAGTATCACAAAAAGAAAAAAATGGGGCTAGGGAAATAGCACAGTGGTTAGAGCACTTGCTTAGCAAACACAAGGACCCGGATTCAATTCCTCAGCACCACATAAAACCAGGCATGGTGGTACACATCTATAATCTCAGCACTCAGGAGGCTGAGGCAGGAGGACTGCTGTGAATTCGAGGCCTGCATGGACTACATGGTAAGTTCAGAAGCTGCCTGGACTATAGAGTGCGACCCTGTTGGAAAAAAGAGTTTGCACAACCTACTAAATACGTACACCTTTTCAACAGACACTCATGTCACTAATGTCACTACACTTATTTTTGTTTTACTAATACTTCCTTTTTATTGCCTTTATGGTCCAAAGCAAAAATAAGTTTTCCTTGGGCTGGGAAAAGTCTGAGCCTAATGTCATGGAAGGCGGAACTGGCATGAAATGCTGGCAGTACATACAAGTTTTCTAAACCGTTTTTCCCTGTTAATTGGGATAAGGCACACTTGCAAGCCAGGGACCAGTAGCATGTCCCCCATGGCCAACCCCTCCTGGGTCACCAACCTGGGTTGGCCAACTAAGTCCACCACACACAGACACACACACACACACACCTCTGCCACCCTACCTACTTCTCATAATCTGTGGTGCAGCTTCACATATTCAGGCATGACTCCTTTGCAGCCGCTCGCCCACTGACTTACATCTGCCTCTGGGGTCATCAACACAGCCACCAGCTTTATTTTACAAGAGCCCACTCATTCACTCCAGTGACACATGTGAAGAGTCCTGTGTGTCAGGTTCTGTGCCAGGTACTTGAGTATCATTTAGCCACAAAAAATCCCATACCCATGTTTCCCCCCACATGTAGACTTTCACATATACGTTTTTTCATGTACCTTATGCATATTACCACATATAATGTTCAGATGATATATATGCATACCCTTAAACTTTGTTCAAACCCCTTCACCCCGCTGTATTTAAAATGGTCTCTGACTTTGCTTTCCATTTCCATTTGCTTATCATTGTGATGGCAGACTTAACCTGCAGGTGGTAGGGTACAAGGTTTGCCAAATAGCATGATTTTGAAACAAGATCTGGTGTATTACTTATATTTCTCTTTAAAACAGATCTGGTCTGCCTTCTCTCTTCTAGGGAAAAGCTGTGTTTCTCCCAAATGTTGGAGACGAGACAGGGTGGGGTGACTGAGCAGCAATGGCCTCAGTATATTAGTCTGCTCAGTTGCTCAAAGACTACAGGCTGCAGACTATTCTTGGTCAGAAGGCCAGCAAGAAAGAGGGTGGCGCACCCACCCAGCTCTAAAGTCAGCTCCTTCCAAAACAGGTGGCCACAGCCACTGAAATGGTCATCTTCTCTGGCATGACTATATGGGTGGCAGCTTAGGTTTTTGGATCCTGTTCTTTCTTTTTGGTTATTTCCAACCTCCCACCTCCTCCCAGGACCCAGTTCTTTCCTCTTCAAATCTAGTATTCAAGGAAGGGTGTGAAACTTCTTGGTAGATCGCAGAGGGAAATCTTCAGAATTAAAGAAGCCCTGCTCTGACCAGGACACCAGAAACAGCAAAATGTGGTAGGAAAGTCACCAGCCCAGGGTATCAAATGTGACCCCAGGTTTCTCTAAAGACAAGTACAAATAGGATAGGGGTGGTCATTTTCTGGAGCAGCCAGGAGAGGCAGCCATCTTTACCACTGCAGTACACCTCGGGTTCCTTCCAGCCCTGGGAAATCATGAGGCAGCTGCACTGTGGAAGGATTGGGAAGAAGGTATAACTGTGTAATCCACCTCTGTGACCTGGGGACAGAATTTTCAAGTAACCTCTATTCAACAGGGCAGCTGCCCTGGACGCTAGGGTAAATGACAACTTGAGGTGCTAAGGAAAGAGTAGTTATTCAGATCTCACATTTTACAGTAGGCCTTGGCTTCATGACCAGCTGAAGGATTAAATCACCTTCAACACCAAGACCAAAAGCAGGAGGGAGCTACCAAAAGAAGTTGCCAGAAAACATCCAAAACAAGGGCAAGCAATTTATAAATTTTCAGCCTATCACCAAGAATAAGAAAATGAGTCCACTCTACTAGATGAAAGGAAGATAAGAGATTCACCTGGCTGGAGACAATCAGGAAGGACAAGGTGTTAAAGAGAGATTGGAACTTTATTGAGACGTTCTCCCTGACGAAGAATCAGAATCAAAAGAACCCTGGAAAGGGTCAGCCACTGTTCTGGCACAAATACAGACATCTCTACCTTGGGGAATCTCTGAATCATAAATTTACCCCCGTTCCCAGCACCCTCCTCCTCAAGAGTCTGAATCTTATTTGAAATCCACAGACCTGGGCAAAGAATGGGCACTGAGAACCCATGCTGACCAGGCAACAGTCAGTTCTCAGTCCTAAAGGACAGGTAAGCTGAAGGATGCGAAAAGCAACGGAATAGAACAGGAAGAGGAGAAAATCCAGTTCCAAAGGGGAGGCATACAGATAAGGTCGCCCCCCAAAATACGAATATCATGTGAGTTTATTAGCCTCATTCACTCATTTTTCCAAAGCAATGGTGACACTGACAGCTATGACAAGGCCCATACAGTTCTTCACTTTTTATTTTCCTCACTGCACTGAGAAACAACAGATACAGCAAAAGCAGCTGGCTGGCAAGAGAAGTTTGAAGGAGAAAGGCAGAGGAATAGCCTCAATAGACAAGGAGGGATGAGGCAAGGGGGAATTTGTTTGTCTTAATGGGAAGAAAAGTCCAAGACAGATTGTGGCTTCTCTGCCACAACTACCAGGCTCCATGGACACCCTTTAAGGAACTTGCTTTTTTTTTTTTTTTTTTTTTTTTCTCTTTCCAGTTGACTTGCTCCTTGGAAACAGTATCTTGGTGGCTTTGAAGACTGTGGCTCTTGTGGGAGGTCCTGGTTGTGGGAGGTCTCATGGGAGGCCTCCAAAAAGCCTGATACAAAAGCCTCTCTTGCAACAGGCACTGGACTCCTAAGAACTCAGAAAAATACAAACTTCTAAATTGTGGTTTTCTGTGTTGTCCCCAATCTGTTCACACTGCCCCATCCTCGGAGGATCTCTTGCTTAGCTGTCCCCACCACTTTCCTTGTGTCTAGATGACTCTCTGATGCTGCTGGATCTGACCCCATACTTCATGATTAAGGCCCTCAGAACAGGCTGCTCCCAAGAGGAACAGCTGCTGTGCTGGAAGGAGCTCACTGAGGCAGCCCTGGGCTGCTGTACACATGCAGACTTCATGATATGGGCTTGATTCCCCTCACCCAGACGTCCCTCTGAGGTGACAGTGCATGCCAGCAATGCAGAACTCTCGTGTCAAGCTCTTTCTCTATGCCTCAGGTATGTCACCTCCTTATTCTCTCTTGGGTCACATACACACAGATTCACACACGTTGGTGTTTGAGGACTTGGCCATCCTGTGGTGCATTCAGTGACTATCCACTTAAGTGCAGGTGGAAGGTGAACTTTAAGCCTTGGCTGCCACCGATGCTGAGTGGCTGGTGCTGGTTCTGATTCTAGGAAATTTCTCCTAGTTTTAAGTGTTGGTGCATCAGGGAATGGAGAAGAAAAGAAAAAGTGTGGCATTAGGACCTGGAAGAAACAACTCCTCTGCCAACTGCTCCCTCAGAGAAGTTGTGGAAACAGCCTCTTCCTAAACTTAGGAGAGGCTGGCTGCCCAGAGAAGTCCCTATGGACAAGGAGCAAGGTCTCCATTGTCTACTCTGAAACCCAACACCTTTGGGATCTGAGTTTTTTCAAGACATGCAATAGACAAAGACACACTGCAAACCAATTAACCCCCTGAGCCTTTCTAATACCTTCATCTACGTCACTTCCAAGAGGGGACTGATCTGAATATACCCCTACTCCCTCTCATCTTGGAGCCAAGGAAGAACCTGAGCTCCCCAGCAGAAACCACAAAGAAATGGTGCTGGGGACACAGATCATCATCCTAACCTGGGCACTGTGGTTTGCTCTCAGTGTTCTGAAATTCTAACTACTGCCCTGTGCCCTGAGGGATAGGGAAGAAGCCCTGGGGAAGGCTCAAAACCCAGGTAGATTCAGACCCAAAAGACTGACTATTGTTAAAAGTCAACCCAAACCTGGGAAGGAGATGGGAGGATTGAGGAACAAACATAAGACTGTGGAAGGAGCCAGCACAGACCTGAGAACTCTCTTTCAGACTTCAGTATCTGCTTAGAGGAGAAAAAGGAATTTCAGCTGTGTTTAGCTTATTTGACCCTCATTGACTTATTATACACTAGAATTTAGCTGCTCTCTGTCCCTCCCAGACAAGACCCCAGAAAAGCAAGTGGAACCTGACTTGTCTCAATCAGGCCCCCTAACTGAAGCAACAAGACAAGCACACTATAATTCACAGTTACCACTCTCCTCTCAAGACCCACGCACCTTCCCCCAACACCACCCTCGACAAACTCCCAAATCTCCAGTGAGTACTGATTCTTGCCAGTGTGGCTCAAAGGGTTAATAAAACAGGACTTCTCAGACAATTAGGACACAAGCTCATTCACCAATGGGGACCCGAGAATAGCTACCACCACCTAGTGCTTCTTGTAGCGATTCTTTGGGGCTTCACCACACCCTGTTTTGTCACAGTTGAGAGCACCTGGATTCTTCCCAAGCCCAAGGCTACCCAGAAGGCCAGGAAGCTCCTGGGTGATAGCCCGCTCAATCTTATCCAGAAAGCAACCTCCCATGTAGGAGCACTGCTGAGAGAGGAGTTTGAAATTAGAAATGGGATTGATGCCAAAGAAGTCCTTGTAAGCCTCACGGTTGGGAAGGTCAAACTTGCTAACATTAGTCTTTGCCAGGATGGTCTTGAAGATGTAGAATTTATCAGGATCTTCCACAATGTCCTTAAAGACCAGTTCTCCATCACTGAAGAAGGTCATTTTGTCTCTGTAAGTCTGCAGATAGCGGTCAACCAGCAAAGCATGAATGCGGACGCGAATAGCGTGCTGGCGGATGAAGGCAATCTTATTCTCCAACCTGTTCTCAATCACCTGGTTCAGGTCTTCCAGGAGGGAGATCTCTTCTTTAAGGAACAGTTCCCGGTGGGTGTCAGGCTTATAATCTTGTGGCCAGAAGGAGCTAACATAAACTCTTGGGGGTTCCGTGACATTGATGAGAGGGGCCAAGCTCCAAAAGAGAGCTCCATATACCCGCATAAGCATTTGTGTGGCCAGGTTGTCAGCCTTGTTCAGGATGATCCTTATCTGGGACTCACGTCCCTTCAGCTGGCGGAACAGCATCTCCAGTTCCAGACCAACATCCAGCTTGGTGGGGTCAAAGACAACAAAGATGAGGTCAGCTCTGTCGATGAACCACTGGCACACATCGTTGAAGGGGTAGCCTTGGGGAAACAGGAGTGAGAAATCAAACTGTGTCGGACTAATGCAAAGCCCCTCACATCTCCCTCCTGAGCCAAGCCATTCTGTGGGCTGAAAGCAATACAGCACCAGAAATTGAGTAGGTTTCTAAAGGCTACAGAAGAATTCATTGCCGTTTCCTACTCTGTCAACCTCTAACCAGGAAGAACCTGATCCTTGTTTTAGTACACAGTAGAATCCAGGTCTCCAAGGAAGCAAAAACCCTGTTCAAAGTGGAGATTTTCTGTCTAAAAAGATCTAAGACAGTGGCAAAGATTGAAGGAGGGAAATCAAGAAATTGAAAGAGCGTAAGAGAGGATGCATGATTTAGGAGAAAGAAATGTGGATTCAGTGTCAAGATCTTGATGGCATTTGAACTTTGTGACTGGCCAGCTGGGTAGTGAATATTCCTAAGGTCTAGCTCTATAGCTACAAAAATGACAAAAAGAGTAATAACCAAAGCTGATGTAAATATAACTGTTGTGATAAAACAGGAAAGCACCACGGCTGGGGGCATAGATGGGCAGCAAGCCCTGAGTTCACATGAGCTGGGCGTGATGGTACACACCTGTAATCCCAGCACTCGGGAGGCTGAAGCAGAAGGACTGCTGTGAGTTGGAGGCCAGGCTTGATTACCTAATGAGTTCAAGACCAGTATGGACTACACAGCAAGAATTTGTCTCAACAAAAAAAAAAAAAAAGGAAACCACCTAACTAAAACTTTAAGTCATATAGTTGTGCCAATATATCTTAATCCCTTTTACTTATTTCCCCCTTATTCTTATTTACAAAATGAGGCAATGAGAAATATCTATCTCAAAAGTATTGAAATGTTTTTATAATGGCAAACCAATAATACATAAATTATCCAGTATATACCAGAGGTTCAGTAAGGTTAATTTGCGATTATAATCATTAGTGATAACATTACTACCAAGATCTAGTTACAACCCAAATGGGAGTCATAACCATGAACAGATCTGCCATCTGGTCATGTGTTCCTATCACTATCTTGTTTAGGACTCACCAATGCAGAAAGCCTTGTGTCACTGTAGCACTCAGTGGCCTATGCCATAACCTCACGTCTGCCAAGCCCAAAGTTGCATTTCCCTGCCACCTATGGCAAGCAAGGTTCTGGAAAACCTGACTAAGGTATAGATTAAATCAGACCTGACAAAGCAGAAACTAGAAATAGGAAGAGTTGAAGGCCAGGCGTAATCCAGAGCAAGCCCCAGAGCCCCAGGCTCAGAAGTCAGATACAGGAATTCAATTAGCCTAAGTCCCTGACTACCAAGGATAGACGGGGCGTCCCAAGGACATGATGGGCCCAGCTGGGACCTCTAAAAACTCTTGCAGAAAAGACTAGTTCTCCCCCGGGGAAAATACAGGTCATCTCCAAGTGCTTGGAGAGGGAGGGGGACAAGGCACTCCAAATCCCAAGAGACACCTCAGTGACAAGAAGTGGATAGAGGAAAAGAACATTTTTTTGTCATTCTTGGACAACACCAGCCAATCTCCTTTCCCCTGCCTGCCTTCTACCTACTGTCAAAAACAGATTTCTAAGACAGAGAAACGGCTGTTCAGAAATGGTCACAAATTACCTCTTTCTTGCTGTTTGCGGTTCTCAATGATGCCTGGTGTATCCACAAAAGTGACCCGCTCCAGAAGTTTGTGGGGAACCTCGATGCCAATCAGCTTCTCCAAGAAATTCTGGCCAAACTTCTCCAAGGGTGAGAAGGATCGAGCGCTGTCTGCAGCCATGACAATACCCTCGATGGTTTTCAGTTTGGGTCCATGCATGAGGACTGTGAACTCAGAGGTGGTGGGCTCAGCACCTGCATGTGGGTGAAATTGTAGAAAAAGAGTAATCACTGCAGAAGAGACTACTGCAAAGAACATAATAAAGGATAAAGTGTCTCAAGAGGGATGTGCCACGGGGATAGGGTATGTTCCCTAAGGTCATGGTTTCTCTTTAATTGTGGTAAAATACAAATGACATAAAATGTACTGTTTTATACATCTTTAAAAGTACAGTTCAATGGTGCTAAGTTCATTCATCATCCATTTCCAGAACTTTTTCATCTTTCCAAACTGAAACTCTCTGCCCATTTAAATGGTAATTACCCTTTTCCCCTTGCCCGAAGTCTGTGGCATCCTCGATTCTACCTTCTGTTTCTGTGAATTTTCCTACTGTCAGTACCTCACATTATTTGACCTTTTGAGTCTGGCTTGTTTCACCTAACATAATGTCTTCAAGGTTCAGATTTATCTGATGCATCCTGATAGCTCTCATCATTCCTTTCCAAGCCTGAATAACATTCTTCCACACAGACAGACCACATTTTGGTTATCCATACAACAACTGATGGACATCAGGGTTGTTTCCACTTTGGGATTATTATTAATAATGTTGCTATAAATACTAGTGTAGTTGCCAATTTCTTGTACATATTTTTCATTACTGGATTGAAGATTATATAAATGCTTTAATTTCTCAGAGTGCTTTTATATATAACATTCAAATACAATCACACAAAATTTCTTACCTGTATAGAGTTGATAGCGCGTATTTTCCAACCCAAGGAGGTAGTTTATCATGGTGGATTTTCCAACACTCCATGGTCCCAGGAACAGCACCATTGGCTTGGAAGTAATTTCCCCATCTGTGAACAAGAATAAGACATGGAAGTGAACTGACATCAGTTCTTTTTTGTTTTGTTTAAGATAGGGTCTTGCTCTGTATCCCAGGCTAATCCTGAACTCACTGGTATAGCCCAAGCTGGCCTTGGACTCAGGACAATCCACCTGCCTCAGCCTCTTGAGTGCCGTGATTACAGGCATGCACCACCATGCCCAGCTTTTTTTTTTTTTTTTAATGTGGTACTGGAGAATCAAACTCAGGTACTTAGCATTTGCTAGGCAAGCACTTTAACTGCTGAATTATTCCTCCAGCCCCTAACATCAGTTGTTACTCGGGGAGTAGCACTGTTCTCTGAAGCACTCTGCATCCCTGACCATCTTCGAGGTTTGAGACTCTACATAGACCAAAAAGTATGCAGCAGTCATTTGTACTTTTCTTGCTCAGTAAATGCAACCACTCAGTTAAAAGGTATCAGAAATCATTGTTTTGATCTCTGCTTGCACCAAAAGAGAATCTAAGTGAATTCTATTGGCTCAGCACCTACTCTGGGCAAGGTCTCCTGGTTATATCTGGAAGAGAATAGTTAACTAAAAAAAAAAAAAAAAAAAAAAGGACAAAGTTTCCACACGGACAAAAACTGAAACTATACTACTGGATTGATAGAGAAGGACAAAGAAGAAGAGTGCCCCATCTTGAGCTTTCTGGACTCCAGCCCTGACTGTCCCCAGCTCTGCAATTCTCCTCTCTTTACTGTGACCACTTCACACTTAGTCCAACACTAGGGTCTAGGGTCAGACTCAAATATTAGCCTCCAAAGACTACGACAAACTTGGCCAGTGTCCCAGATCACATACTGATCTGGAAATCCTTGGGTTCTCGGGCCCTGTGTCCAAGGTCCAAGCCATCCAGAGGCTACCCTGCCCGGGCCACACTAGCTCAGGTCTCTAAGAAAAAAAGCAAAATTGTCTAATGCTTTCAAAAACAGGGGTAGTGGGTCTAGGATGCACCTCAGTGATAAAGTACCCAGAAAAAGAAAAGGGAAAGGGAGTGTAAGGGCTTTTGGCGTGTAATCAGTGTTGCTGCTAACTTGCAGGTCTCTTCCCTTTCAGCTGTCCTCTGAGCTACATGGCATAAGTGAGCACCTATATTTTCCAGATTTCCTTATCTTCCTGAGATTGCAGGTAGGAGACCCTTCTTGTTCCTTCATTACTAGGGATGGAACCCAGGGAACATTAAACTACATTCTTAACCTCTTCTAAAGTTTTTTTTTTTTTTTTTGATACAGACTCCCATTAAGTAGTCCAGGCTTACCTCAAACACATGATCCTCCTGCCTCATCTTCCTGTGTTCTAGGATTATGGGTATGCTTTTGATTCTTTTAGACAGTATTTATTTTTGAGGCAGGGTTATTCTGTAGCCCAGGCTGGCCTCTAACAGTAGTCCTACTGCCTCAGCCTCCCAAGTTCTAGGATTACAAGTCTATGCCACCAGCCCCAGCTTATTTTTATGTGATACTAGAGAACTGAACCCAGGGCCTTGCACATGCCAGCCAATTAATATATCCATTGAACTATACTTCCAGGCCCTTGAGACAGTATTTTATAAAGTTGTATAGTCTGGCCTTGAACTTGTAATCCCTTTGCCTCAGACTGAAATTATGAGCATATATCACCATGCCCAGCTTTTTCTATTTCTTGTAATTTAATTTCTTGGCTCAAAAATAAGAAGTACAAAAAAGTATATAAGGAAGAATCCCATTCTTGTCTGGGCCGTAACATTACTAATGGATAATTACTGCTACTGATTTCTTTCCTTTTATGCTGCTAGAGGGTCTCACTGTATTGAGTCAAATGACCGTCCGTCTCCCAAGTAACTGGGAATATGTATGTGTACACTGCATCTGATACCAGTATTAGTTTCTTCCTTTTCATTGCTCTGGTTTTCTTTCTCTGAAGTGAACCCAAGTGCTAGAAGACGATGTATTACAAATGGCAGGTACACACACACTGCCTAAAAGCAATACCATGGCCCTGCCCCTTCCCTTCCTGCCTATAAACACAAGCATACACATAAGCCTGTACACAGTAGGCCTCTATCTAGCTGGGGCAGGCAAGCATCAGCAGACCAAGGGTGGAAGGAGTCCCTGGTTACAGAGCCTTCACAAAAATCTTTTTGACACAGGCCCAGGTGACAACCAAGGCGGACCCAGGACCTGAGTGCTCTGAAACAGACCACAAGCAGGGCTTCCCGTGCTGCTGTTCCAGCTCTCCACAGCAGGGGGCAATGTGGGCATATGTCGAGGCCAGCCACAAGCCTGAGGGACAGCAGGTCAGGCAGGAAGCCGGCAAGAGACAGGGGGAGAAAAGCCAAGTCCAGGAGGAGAAGCCAGAAGCCGGCAGGTAGGCCCTCCCTCCAAAGTGCTGCTCCTGAGGCAGCTGGCAGCCTCATGACTTCTGCTGCTTCAACAGTGGGGAGGCTCTGTCACTTTTGGTGTCAGCGCTGAGAGAGAAGACAAGTGCATGGGACAGACCAAAGCCACTGGAAGACTGTGTAACCTCACACCTCTAGGAAGCAAAGAGGACCACCAGCTCTAGGCTTGCAAGACAGTGCTGGGACAGGGAGTTCCCTGGGAGGAAAAACAGAAAGTCAGTCTTGGTTCTGGCTGTGTAACCCACGAAACCCAGGATTTCCTGGGCATCTGTTCCTCTTCCATAAAGCTGAAATAACATATACACCAGAATATTCTATCCATTCTACAACTGTTAAGAGAATCAAGTGAGATGATATGGAAATACACAATTAACACAGGAAGAAAACTGGTATTTCTTCTCAATAAAACATCCATCAATGTATAGGAGTATAGCTCAGTGGTACAGTACTTGCCTAGCCTGCTCAAATCCCTGAGTTCCATCCCTAGCTCCACAAAAGAAATGAGTGAATAAAATACCATTTGTCTTAGTTATCTTTTTGTTTTGTTTTGAGACAGGGTCTTGCTCTGTAGGCCAGGCTAGTCCTGAACTCACTATGTAGCCCCGGCTGGCCTTGGATTCACAACAATCCTCCTGCCTCAGCCTCCCAAGTGCTTGGATTATAGGCATGCAGTGCCACCATGCCCAGCTTTATGTGGTGCTGGGGAACTGAACTCAGGGCCTTGCACTTACAAGGCAAGCACTTAAATTGCTGTGCCATTCCTCCAGCCCTAGTTATCTTATTGCTATGACAAAATACCCAACACCCACAATTTAAGGGAGGAAAGATTTATTTAGCTCACAGTTTCAGGAGGTCTCTCACACACAGTCCATTGATGGGGCAGTCAGCAGCAGCGAAGGCATATGAAAGAGGCTGGAGAGCTGCTACCCCATTGCAGACATAAGACAAGTGACACAAGAGCAAGCAAATGAGCTTTCCCAGGAAGAAGCTGCAATAAGATTTCTTCTTTCTTTTAGCACCTTAAGCAGCCAGTTGCCCCTTCCTCACTCCCTGGCCCACAGGTTAATAACAAATACCTGAAATCTCTGCCCTACACTTTCCTCAATCTCAACAAATTTCCCCATAACTTCCAGGTCACACCTTACACACCTGCCCCTTCCAGGCAGGCCTTATCTCTCAATAACACAGTTCCAAATACACGAGGCTTTGGGGGAATATTCCACATCCAAACCATAACACCACTGTAAAAGCTTGGAAGCTGAATAGCAGTAGCTGGGGACACAGCTAAGAACCTGCCAGCATGGAGGAGGCCCTGGGTTCCATCCCAAGCAGTGCAAAGATGAGCATCATTTAAACATGGCACAGCTAGGGCAGAACAAGAACGCTTATCTACCATTCTTATGAGTACAAATTAGTGCACTTAAGGCAACTTGGCAACAAATATCAAAATGTTTGATTCCAGTGTTCCACTTTAAAAAATATATATTCTACAAACATACAGGGTGTCCCAAAAGTTTTATTTTTCCTATGTATGATGACTTTTGGGACACCCTATATACTCAATTTAATGGTTGCATAATTTTTTTCTTGTAGTTATTAGCTCTACTTCACATTATTATGACAAATTTATCCTTAGAAACTAATTTTATGTTTTATACTTTTAATAGTTTTACATGTCTGGTGTCCTTTGGAACACTTTGTACTTACATGAATTTATAAAAATGTTTGGAATCTTTTTTCCCCATTTTATTGATATGTATAAGCGCAAAATTTAAGGTTTACAATGAAGTTGAGCATTTTGTGCGCATACGTATCTTGTCAAGGTGACAAGGACTTTCCCTCTCTCCTTTCGTCCCTCCCCCTACCCATCCCATCCTCCCTCCCTACCCTACACCCCTGGTTCACTTTGTTTTTCATTTTAAGTTCCATGAGATAGTTGTGATCTGGGTTTCTCATATCAGAGAGACCATTCGACGTTTCACTTTCTCCTTCTGACTCACTTCACTAACTAAGCATGATGTTCTCAAGTTTCTTCCTATTGCCTGCAAAAGCCTCCACACTGTTGGACTTTATAGATGTGTAGTATTCCATTGTGTATAAATACCACAGTTTGTGTATCCATTGGTCTGTTGATGGTATTTTGGTGACTTCCGTATTTTAGCTATCGTTAGTTGAGTTGCTATGAACATGAGTATACATATATCTCTGTTATGTGTTCTTTTGATCTCTTTTGGAAATATTCCCAGGAGGGGTGTCGCTGGATCAAAGAGGGTATTTATTTCTAGTCTTTTGAGAGATCTCCATACTGCTTTCCAGGGTGATTGTACGAATTTACATTTCCACCAGCAGTGCAGGAGGGTTCCTTTCTCCCCACAGCCTTGTCAGTACTGATTACTATTTGACTTGATATAGGCCATTCTCTCTGGAGTGAGATGGTAACTTAGCATTGTTTTGATTTGCATTTCTCTTACGGCTAGGGATGTTGAACATCTTTTCTTGTATCTATTGGCCATTGTAATCTTTTTAAAAATGGAAAATAAAGAGCACCTCATTGTCCATCAGGAGAGTACTGGTGATACAGAACATGGTGCATTCATGTGAGAGAGGACCAAGCAGCCACAAGAAATTATAAGGGAGACCTACATGAGCAAACATACACACATGCACACACACACATATATCAGCACATGTGTACATTGACATGATAATGATCCCATTTATGTAAAAGACACTTTTCTGTGCTCACATATCAGAGGAAATGTCTGCAAACACAAGAAACTCTAACACTGGGAGTCTCTGGGAATGGAATTAGAAAAGTTAAAGATTAAGGAAGAATTTTTCAGTTTTCAATTTATAGTATTCTATATTATATGAAAAATTTTGCAACGTGTCTTACTTCTAGTATTTCAAAAGAATTCAAATCTAAGAGAAGCCACTTGGGAAGAGCAATGAGGAGGAGGGATAAACCCAGTGAGAGGATCAGTAGCGAAGAGGATGCCCTATTCATAAGTGAACAGAAAGCCCTCCTCCATGACAGGACACTTCACAGGACTAAGGTCCCTGCCCTGTCAGAGTCTGCAGAAAAGCTGTGTCCTGTGCATATCATTCATGGAGCTTGGGGTCCTATGTGGGTACAGGGGAGCCTAAGTGGGTCACAGATGCAGGCCCCCACTCCAGGCCCTCACTGTACCTGTGATCTCATGCTGCCGAAGCTCATTGTACTTGTAAGACTGCTCCAGGGGCTTGATGGACGTATGGTAGATCTTTCGAAGCCGCTGCAGCACCGCTGAGGCAGAGAGGGATGAGGGGAGAGCATTAGGTAGCCTGTGCTCCGGGCAGCTCCCTGGGGAACCACCCAATCTCACACCCAAAGCAGTTCTACCTCTGTCTGGCAGGCAGCAGGGACGTTTTACAGTCCAGATGAGCTCTTTTTTCTTTTTTAAACCTCCCTCTTCCTTCCCCACCTCAACAATGTATCTAGAAATACCAGCTCATCCTGAGCCCCTTCTGTGAGGGGTAAAAGAATTCCATCTCTTTCTCTCTGCTGCCTACCTCTGGCTGGGCTGCCACTGGTCACACAAAGCCCGTAGCACAATCCCTGTTCCTTGCCTTGCCCATCACTGCACTACTAGTGCTCCCACAAGGATCCAGATATTCCCAGGGCAGGTTGGGAGTGTGCTGAGGGAGCAACGCAAGGGACACAAAGCACATGGGTCCCAGAGCTAGGCTACAGAGGCTCCTGCCCTTGCCCTGCCTTCTATGTGCCAAAAGCAAATGGCTACCTTGCTCTGAGCTTGGCTAGCTCATTGGTTTAAGGCAGACCAACAAGCAGCTTTGAAATCTCTGCGTTAGTATGAGGGTAAAAGGAAGCACCAGACATGAAAGAGTTTTCTAAACTGAAAACCAAAGCCAATGGGATGAGCTACTACTATTAACTATCTTCCCTGCTAGAGGAAGGAAGCTGGCACATCCTGCAGGTGGCAGCCCTCTGCACTTTGACTAATCTCTGCCTGAACCACTGTCTTGCCCCTCCCAAACCATGCTAACACTGCTCACAGACTTCCTTACACAGTCCCCCGCCTCCGGGACATTCCCATTTCCCCATGGTTCCCTCTGGCTACAGCCCCACTGTGCCCCGGCTCCTAGTTGCCTCTGAGATTTTGCCCAGCTGCTGGCCACAGGGCCACCCCAGGCCCTCTCTCTTCACTGGTTACCCGAGAAATCATCAGCTGGCTTGTCCTCATTCAGCATCAGCGTTTCGTCAATGTGAGAGCGATCCCTCATCTGGGGGACCTCTTCACTCACATCCTCTGTCTCTTCTGTGGAGAGAGGCAGACAACAGGATCAGAGCAAAGCTAAATCAGCCAAGTTTGAAGCCCCATAGGGATGGGCCAGGGATGGACCCCTCTCGGGTAAGAAGCCAACTGCCAGGTTGAAATGAACTGGATTATGCCTTTAGGATGCAATCTGGAAATCCAAACACAATTTCTAGGCATCATTATCCATTTTATTTACTTGACAAAAATTTATTGTGTACCTACCACATGCCAAGCCTCAAGCGTCATGCTGGTAATATGCCAGTGCCCACGGAGGCAGAGCTCCTGCCGTTGGGGAGCTCGCTGCTGCCAGTCGGAGGCAGCTGATTAATAGTCTTTAAAACATGCAGTCCTAGCATTCTGGGAGGCTGAAGCAGGAAGATGGCAGGTCTGACTCCTGGGCAATTTAACAAGACCCTGTCCCAAAATTTATAAAACAACCAAAAGGTCTGGAGATTATAGTTCAGTGTGCAGGTCCTAGGCTCAATTCCCAGTACCAAAAAAAAGAAAAAAAAAGTAATAATTGTGAACAGTGAGGGGCCTATGGAAGGAAAAACCCCAGCAGCTAAGGGCCTAAGAAACATGCCTACAGACTTTGTTGAAGAAAACTCCTTGAAATCTAATTCTGAGGAGGAATTAATAGTTCAAAAGGAGTCTGGAGGAATAATACAGCAGTTAAAGGACCTGCCTAGCAAGTGCAAGGCCCTGAGTTTGATTCCCCAGAACCACATGAGCTGGGCGTGGTAGTGTACCTGTAATTCCAGCACTCAGTAGGCTGAGGCAGGAGGATTTCTGTGTGTTCTATCCCAGCCTGGGCTTCATATTAAGTTCAGGACCAGCCTGGACTACACAGTGAGACCCTGTCTCAAAAAAAAAAAAAAAAAAGTGAAAAAGGGAATGGAGGATTTTGTGAGAAAGTTTAGCAAGAAGCAAAAAGAAGCTTGTAGCTAGCCACAGGGAGGGATGGCTAGGTACTGGGGAGCTGACAACATCCACAGGAGCTGACCTTACAAGTGCCACCATAGGAGTCTGTATTTTATTCCAAGGCAATGGGAGCCCACCAGGAACACTAAGTAGACAGGTGACTGATCAAATGAAAATCTTACCAGGATCACAATACCGAAGAGAATGGGTAAATGCTGTTCACCATGGAAGGTAGGGAAATCTGAGTGGGTGTGTGTGCGTGGGTACGGGTCCACATGCTACAGCTCCACCATCATTCTGACCAAGCAAACAAGAGAAGCCCATGCCTGCCACGAGTTTCCAGGCTGAGTTTCTAGTCACCCCTTTCTAGCTGGGCTTCCTGCTCAGTGGAGCTTGGATTAGGACTCACACCTGGGAGCAGAGAGGCTCGTACTAATGGGCTTCACGCAGCATCTCAGGAAATGAAACCCAGGCAGTCCCTGATCCCAGACCCAGAATCAATTGGGAGGACGGGGAAAAGCGAAGAGTTTGCTGACTACTGCCCGCCTCTTTACGGACAGTGCAAACACCTGATAGCATGCACATTAAGTTCTGCAAGGAAACCTGTGGAAAAGCCACACTGGAAAGTGAAGGCCTAACCCCAACCTCTACCCTGAAAAATCCAGCTTCTACTCTGTCCATGCATACAGTAAATGAAGCCTGAGGATCCTGAGCATCCACCTACTGTCGGAGATACATCCTTAACACTGCCCAATGCTTTACCCTATCCTCTCTCCCTCCCTTCTGTTCCCTGGTCCTTTTAAAGCCACTCTGCCTTTGGTGGCTGTTCAACGGACATTGGTGGTTACAGTCAGCCTGAGCAACAATCCTGACTCCTCCATCCTAGCTCCCATGCTTCCTATGACAGGTCTTCAAGGATGGAACCACGTATTAGGCCACAAGGTGGTTGGCTGGCAAATCACCCCACATCCTCCACAGCGACCTCTGGGCCTCAAGCCTTGCCATTACTCCTCTTGCCCTTAAAGCACGGATCCATGCTGAAGTGCATCTATGACCCTAAAGGGGAGGCCTGAAGGACAGATGCCGAAGTGTGTAGGTCCCTCTGGATCCCCTCAATCATCCCTCCACAGCGGAGGTAAGTGACTGAGAAGCAGCCCCAGAGCAACCTCCCTGGCCAGGGCCTCAGATGGAAACCTAAGACTAGCTAAGGATTTTCCTGCCCACCCCATCCCTATCTCTCTTACTGTATACAAGATTTCCATGAAGAATGCAGCTGCCCAGGGTGCTAGGGATGCCTTAAGGAATTAATTCCTACCCTGAGGAGCAATTATGAGATTCTCTTTCCCTTGAGGTCCCTCTTCAGGCTCCTCTGTCTCAGCGTCCTGAATCTTGCAATCCTCAGACACTATATTCAATTCCTTTGTGCTGACCTGGGCCCCTTCCTCCTCTTGGCCCATGGTTCCTGCTGCTTCCGGGGGCTCCCCAGCCTCCTCTGAGGCTTCCACTTCTTCTGAGCTAGCCCCATCACCACTGTCTTCTCCAGATTCCTCTTGGGATGAAATTCTTCCTTCTTCCTCATCTCCACTTTCTTCACCACCCTCTTCTTCAGAGGAGACTTCGTCCAGGTCCTTCTCAAGCATCTCTGGCAGCTGGCCCTCAGGATGGTGGTCCCCCTCAGTCTCCCCAGGCCTAGAGCTCTGGGCACCCCCCAACTCTTCAGTGGCCTCTGTGGCTAAGCCAGCTTCCTGGCTGGGGATGGGTTTCCCCTGGTCCTCAGCTCTTTCTCTGGCTTCTGTGCTCATGTCAGCCTTTGACTCTTCTCCTGCAGACAGGTCATCTCTGTCTCGCTCTGCAGGCTGGTAATCAGGCCCTGGGCTGCCTTCACCTTCTGAACCCAGGGCTTGGTCTTGGGGCTGAGGCTGGTCCTCAGCACTTTCCCCAGCTTCTGTACCAAGGTCAGCTTCTGACCCTCCTCCTGCAGACACAGCCTCTCCATCTTGCTCTGTGGGCTGGTAATCAGGCCCTGGGCTATCCTTGCCTTCTGTCTCTGAGACATGGGCCTCTTCACCCTCTAAACTAGGGGAGGACCCTATGGCTTCAGGCTCTGTCACCCTTGCTGCTGCTCCATGCATAGAATTGTCTCCTAGGACCTCCTCCGCTTCTTCGGGAACCTCAGCAGGGCCCACTTGTCCTTCTGCCTCCCCACTGGCAGCTCCTGCAGCAGGGAGCCCCAGCCCAGCCTCCTCCTTTCCCAACCCCTCTCCCAAACTAAGTTCTAGCCTCTCCTCTTCCACAGGCTCCTCCTCCCCTCTTGGAATAAGGATGCCTGCTGCTGGTGGGCCCTCTTCTTCTTTACCAGGCCCTGCAGCATCCCCAGGTGAAGCTGACTCTGCAGCTGAGGCATTGAAGAGGCTGGCTTCAGGCTCAGAACCTGGGCCCGTGGCAGTGGGAGAGGCCCCGGTGGTAGTCTGCTCCAAGCTCTCAGCCTCCCTGCGGTCTGGGTAGTGAAGGAGCAGGTTCTTGTCTTGAGGGGCTGCATCTGTATAAAGCGCCCTTTCTTTCTCCTCTAGACTTGCATCTCCAGCAGAGAAAGGATTCTCCAACAAATTGCCAACATCTTCTGTGCCACCCGAAGCAGGGACTTGCAGCTCTAAATGATTAGAACATGATTGGTCAGTTCACAGGGCTGGCACTTGTTCTGACTCTCAAGAGTCTCTATTAAGCTAGCTCCCTCTCCAGGGAGTATGGTATGTGCATGGTATGTAGCGCTATGCCTCCTTCCCTGGGCCTTCACTGCCATCTGCCTCCCACCCAAGACCCACCACAAAGTGGGTGCCTTGTAGACAGGGTATTAAAGGACTGGCCTAAGAGAGTTAGAGCTGCACTAACTACAGAGCCCCTAAACCCTAGCCCTTACCTTGAAGTCTCCCCACTGGGTCTTAATGACTACATAAAGATAGAAACTTGGACAAATCCTTCCAGTCCAGTCCTTCCTCAACCTTGCTGATGTGCACATGCAGCCTGGCTCACAAGGATATTCTTCCAAGATAGGACAAATGCTTGTACAGTCCACCCTTTGTCAGTTCCTAAAGCCATTAACCAGCATGCTTTTTATACTACTATCAGCAAAGGAGTGAAAACAGGTGTTTGCAAGCCAGATAATCTTAGGTTACATGGCAAAGTATTTAGGGGATTACTTGTGGCTCTCAACCTTACTAAGTCATACATCTAACCCTGTCCCCTTAAGGGCAGGCATTTGCTGGCCTAGCTGCCTCAGATTAGAAGGGTCAGAGCCTTCAGAGGAGATACTCAAAACAGGCAGAGCCTGGGCTTCCCAGTAGCCTCAGCCACCCCCTTCCAAGAAGATCCCTTTCTTAAGGCCTGGGACTTCACCCAGAGAGCAAAGAGCACAGGAAGAGAGGGTGAGAATGACCAAACAGGGACTCAGTCTGTGCCAGAAACTGCTGCCAAGAGTCAAGTTTAATATTTTTGGCCTAACCTTTCTGCTCATCTCATCCAGGAGACCTGTTTGAAGATAAGACCTGCCATGGGAGGACACTACAGGGTTGTGGGAATGAGGGGACTACATGCATCCTGTCTTGGGGTGGATGAAATAGTCCTCATCTCCTTGACCCTGGGAGCCTCTTTCTCCACCTCTCTGCTGGGTATAGCCACACCCCTCTCGGGCCAAATCTCATACTCCCATCTCTGCTTCCCATGACAAAAAGCCCTACGTTGGTGTATGCCTGTTAATCCCAGCTTCTCAGGAGGCTGAAGCAGGAGGATCACAAGTCTGAGGCCAGCCTGAGCAAACTACAGACCTTGTCTGGAAAAAAAAATAAAGATAAAAAGGGGTTATGGATGTAGCTCACTGGTAGAGCTCTAGCCTAGCATGTGTGAGGCACTGGGTTTAGTCCCCAGTACAGAAACCAAAACTTTTCTGTATTACAGTACTCCCTTGCCAGTTCCCAGAAAGCTGGGATGCAGAATGGATACTTTGCCATTAGGGCCCCTAGACAACTAACCTATGTCAAATTCAAAAGGATGGAAAGCTTTGGAGCTTTTATCATAAAACAGTCCCATATGCTAATATATAAAACTCCTCCAACCATGTTTACAAATACAACTGCCTTTATAACTGCCAGGCCATTTCTTTTTTAACA